>CM024546.1:31208053-31626921 GCA_014182365.1 Eucalyptus tenuipes
ATTGCCACCTTGGCCAAGCACCCCCACACTTTTAGAAAGTTGTAGGATGGCAACTTTCCATTCCATAACTCGTATGGAGATTTACCTATCTTTTTGTGGGGTATTTTATTAAGAATATAATTTGCAGTTAAAACCGCCCCCCACAAGTTTTGAGATAAACTCGAACTTAAAAGCATGGCGTTAGCCATCTCCTTTAGTGTCCTGTTCAATCGTTCAGCAACTCCATTTTGTTGTGGAGTATAAGGTGCGATCGTTTGGAGAATTATTCCAAAACTAGCACAAAACTCTTTGAAATTGATTGAACTATATTCTCCTCCTCTATCGACCTAAGCACTTTGATTCGTTTATCAAGTTGATTTTCAACTTCATTTTTATACTTGACAAACATGCTCATAGTCTCATCTTTGCTAGTTAGTAAATAAACATAGCAAAATCTAGTACAATGCTCATCCACAAATGTGATGAAGTACTTCTTTCCACCTCTACTTTCTACAAACTTTAAATCACATAGATCACTATGGATTAATTGTAGAGGTTCACTTGTTCTTTCAATGGATTTGAAAGGTTTCTTGGCAAACTTGGCCTCAACACAAGTCTCACACTTGTAATGGGCCATTAACTCAATTTGGAATTAACCCCAAGTTTGATATTCTCTTCATTGTACCATAGTTTACATGTCCTAATCTACCATGCCATAGATAAGGAGACACAACAAAGGTAAACCGAAGACTTTTCTTTATTAATAGTCTTTGGGTACACATAATTCGAGTTTACATCAATGACAAACCTTTAAACAGTCATTACACAAAACCATTTCCCCACATACATCCCTCCTTTCGAAAGTACAAATTTGTCGATTCAAATACAACTTTGAAACCCTTCTTGAAAGTATGGGGCCGAAATTAGGTTTTTCCGAATCTCTCGGTACATGCAAGACATTCAGCATGGCAACCTCCTTGCCGATGTAAACTTCGGGATCACCTTTCCTCTTCCGGCAATCTTTGCTGATGCAGTTAGCCATATAAATCTTCTCATCTTCTTCAACCTTCTCATAAGATGAGAACATGTGTTTATCTGCACATATGTGATTTGTGGCACCTGTATCTAGCCACCAGCCATTAGTGTTCGACACCAGAGATGCTTCGAACATTACCACGGCAGACAATCTCTCAATATTGTCATGTTCTCAAATTTAGTTGCTGGGCTGCACCATCATTCTTGACTTTTTCGGGCGCTTCTTGCAATCCTTAGCACGATGGCCGGCTTGTTGCATATAAAACATGTCCCTTGGAATTTCGGAATTGTTCCTTCGCTTGCCTTTTCCTTGAAAAGACATCTTGGATTTGGAAGATTCCACAACGTTGGCCTTTGGCTCGAAGAAGGGTTCTTCTTCTATTATCCTCCTCGATGGCCAAGAGATCTTCAAATCTCCTTCCGTTTGTGCTTCAAATAATTTTTGAAGTCGCCAAATTTCTCAATCATAGCCGCCACTTGAATGATTCACTAAGTATCATTCCCTCGGCGAGATGTCACTCGAATTCTTGAACCCGGAATCTACATCTTGTAGTCCAAGAATTTGGCAACCACAAATTTCTTGGTGCATTTCTTCTCTAAGGACTCCCATAACCGGAGAATTCACTAAACGGTTAAGGATATAATTTCGGCATAAGAAGTCCCCAAAGCCTCCAACGCACCGAGCGTTGTGACATCTTGCTCATCCGGACTAATTATCGGGCATGATAAATATTTCAGGAGGCATGCATCTTCTGGGCATAATTTAATTTTATTCAATTAGCCCAATGGTCACTCATTATTTTAACTAGTCAAAATTATGAAATGTCCTTGCTAAGAGTGGCAACTTATCTCCATCCACAATGGTCAATAATAAAATGAGAAAAGGTATAATTTTGAGGTCACCCCAATGTCTTATAAAGTGAGGCTTTAGTTTCAACCTAACATCTAGCTAATAAGGACGCATTTGAGAACGATTATGTTTGAATTAAATAGACGAGAATAATTTTTTATTGGAAATGATTTTTTCTAATTCTATTCTCTATCGATGGCCAAATGGATGAGCAGGAGGCATGCAATTTCCAAAACTCATTATTTTAACTAGTCAAAATTAAAAAATGAGAAAAGGTATAATTTTGAGGTCACCCCAATGTCTTATAAAGTGAGGCTTTAGTAACCTAACATCTAGCTAATAAGGACACATTTGAGAATGATTATGTTTCGGAGAATAATTTTTTATTAGAAATGATTTTTTCTAATTCTATTCTCAGAAATAATTTCCAAACAAAATAACATGTTTGGTAACTCCATAAAATTTCTATTCCCATGATAGAAATACGTTTGGTAGGATTCTTAATTTTTTTTTTCGTTTCTTTTAATTTTTTAATACTTTTATTATTATTATTATTATTATTATTATTATTATTATTATTATTATTATCTTCTCCTTCCTCCTTCTTTGTGGTTGGCGATTGGTTGGGCGAGGCTTGATGAGCTCGCTGGCAGCTCGCTTGACCACTAGTGAGCCTCAATCTTGCCCAGGTGGCACGAGGTTGGCCTCGCCTTGGCTTGGCAAGACCTAGTCTCGCGCGCAGCTGGGGAGGCTGAGCCTCACCTTGGCTAGGCAAGGTTGACCTCGTCGAGCCACGGCGAGGCTTGGGGCGACGGGCCTAGCCATGGCCTGGCGTCATCGGGGGCTAGCGACACTCCAATGAGGTCGTTGGTCCTCATCTGGCCGATCGCTGGCCATGGCCGAGGTTGGCAACCGGCCAAAAGGAAGAAGAAGAAAAGGAAAGAGAAGAAGATAGAAGAAGAAAAAAAAATTAGATTTTAGGAATTGTTATTAGAAATAAGAAGCTACTTTTTTTCACTTATTGATTCTGTTTCAAATCTATTCTCGAGAATAAAAAAATAGATTTTTATTTCTAAAAATAAAAAATTTACCAAACATAATTCTATTCTTTTTTTTTTTTTCCCAAATAAAAGAACAAAACCGGTTGTTCCCAGGAGTAAAAACAAACAGGTTTGCAGGCTCGCATCTGGATTGGGTCGGGCCTTGTTTGCCTAAGAAGCCTCTCTTTTATGGGTCAGAATGGCTATCTCGAATCATGATAAAAAGCAAGAAAAGCTTAATCTTGTAACACGATGATACGGAGGAGATAATTTCAGCCCCAAAAGCCCCAGAGAAAGACACCAAGTTTACACATTGGACGAGACGGACGAGCAGCTCCAAGAAGAATATGTTGAATTTCCATGTCCTTTTTAACACTTTCAAAAACCGATATGGTCCATCTCAATTAACTAAACTTTCCACTAAATGACCTAAAGTTCATTTCTACGGATGATTTTGCCTCCTATGGTTAGGGTGGCGAACTAAATCATTAAGTGAGAGCAAAAATATTGGAATTGGCTAAGTAACAAGAGACTCACCAACTAATTTCTGGCTATCATTCTCATGGCTAATTCTCAAGAAGTAATTCATCAGCAACTTTTCTAGGAAGGCCATCGTAACCTCTTGGAGTTCACTGACAAGTTTTAGATTTCACACTAGCATATAATTCAATAGATTCCTTAGTAAAAACTATAAAAAAAGAGAATTGGGGGGGGTCATGAAGATGACTTTATTTCATACCAGGTAAAACTTGAAATTACATCAAAACACAATAAATATTAAAAAAACAAAGAAAAACTCCTAGTGGCTCACACCGCGATTACATCATTTCTTATATGATACATGAAACCAGTCGGAAGTATATTATGTTCCAAGGTGCCAAAAGCCCAAGACAGAGCAATAGCGGGAACCCTTGGAAAAAACAGGACAGAACAGAGCAGTTATTTCTAGACAAATGCTCAATCGACCTCTTCAATCTTTGGGCCAGCACCGCCGCCGCTGCCTCCAGATTTTGGCTTGCCGTAACCACCACCGGGCATGTCACCCATCGGCGCATCGCCGCCACCGGGTCCGCCCTGGTACATCTTGGCCATGATCGGATTGCACAGCCCCTCTAGCTCCTTCAATTTATCCTCCAGCTCATCCACTTCGGCCAGCTGGTTCCGATCCAGCCACTCGATTGCCTCGTCGATCGCCTTCTCAATCTTCTGCTTATCTGCCGGGTCGAGCTTCCCAGCGAACTTGTCGTCCCTCACCGTGTTCCTCATGTTGTACGCGTAATTCTCGAGCGCATTCTTGGCTTCGACCTTCTTCTTGACCCCTTCGTCCTCTGCTTTGTACTTCTCTGCCTCCTGCACCATCCTCTCAATGTCTTCCTTGGTCAATCGTCCCTTGTCGTTCGTGATCGTGATCTGGTTCTTCACACCGGCCGTCTTATCCTCCGCTGATACATTGAGGATCCCATTCGCGTCGATGTCGAAGCACACATTGATCTGCGGCACACCTCTCGGCGCTGGTGGAATGCCCTTGAGCTCGAACGTGCCCAAGAGGTTGTTGTCCTTAGTCCTGGCCCTCTCGCCTTCGTACACTTGGATCAGGACGCTGGTCTGGTTGTCTGAGTAGGTCGAGAACACCTGCTCCTTCTTGGTCGGGATCGTGGTGTTCCTCGGGATCAGCACCGTCATGACGCCGCCCGCGGTCTCGATCCCAAGGCTCAGCGGGGTGACATCGAGGAGCAGCAAGTCCTGGACTCTCTCGTTGCCCTCACCGCTCAAGATGGCGGCCTGAACTGCAGCTCCATACGCGACGGCCTCGTCAGGATTGATGCTCTTGCACAGTTCCTTCCCATTGAAGAAATCCTGCAGCAATTGCTGCACTTTCGGGATCCTGGTCGACCCGCCGACGAGGACAATGTCGTGGACCTGGCTCTTGTCGATCTTGGCGTCCCTCAGGCACTTCTCGACGGGCTCCATGCACTTCCTGAACAGGTCCATGTTGAGCTCCTCGAACCGGGCCCTTGTGATGGTCGCATAGAAGTCGATCCCCTCGTAGAGGGAGTCGATCTCGATGGTGGTCTGTGAGGTTGAGGAAAGCGTCCGCTTCGCCCGCTCGCAGGCAGTCCGGAGCCGCCGCAGGGCCCTGGCGTTCCCGCTGATGTCCTTCTTCTGCTTCCTTTTGAACTCCTGCACGAAGTGGTTCACCAACCTGTTGTCGAAGTCCTCGCCGCCCAGGTGCGTGTCGCCGGCCGTCGCCTTCACTTCGAAAATGCCTTCTTCGATCGTCAGCAGAGAGACGTCGAACGTCCCGCCACCCAAATCAAAGATGAGCACGTTCTTCTCGCCGGCCCTCGCCGGTTTCTTGTCGAGTCCGTAGGCGATCGCAGCGGCTGTCGGCTCGTTGATGATCCTCAGCACGTTCAGGCCCGCGATGGCGCCGGCGTCCTTGGTGGCCTGCCTCTGAGAGTCGTTGAAGTAGGCAGGGACGGTGATGACGGCGTTCTTGATGGGGTGACCCAAGAAGGCCTCGGCGATCTCCTTCATCTTGGTGAGCACCATGGAGGATATCTCCTCGGGGGCGAACTGCTTCTCCTCGCCCTTGTAGGTGACGACGATCATGGGCTTGTCGCCGGGGCCCGAAACGACGCGGAAGGGCCAGTGCTTCATGTCGGCCTGGACGGAGGGGTCGGAGAAGCGGCGCCCGATGAGGCGCTTGGCGTCGAAGACGGTGTTGTGGGGGTTCATGGCGACCTGGTTCTTGGCGGCATCGCCGATGAGGCGCTCGGTGTCGGTGAAGGCGACGTAGGAGGGGGTGGTGCGGTTGCCCTGGTCGTTGGCGATGATCTCGACGCGGTCGTTCTGCCAGACGCCGACGCAGCTGTAGGTGGTGCCGAGGTCGATGCCGATGGCTTTGGAGGCCATTGCTGCAGATGAAACAGAGCTTGGAGGTAGGTTATCCCTTGCAGAGAGACGGAGAAAGACACTTTTAACTTTGCAGTGATGAGATTTCTTTCTGTCGTGGTCGATGGGAGAAGGACGAGGTGTCGTGTGTGTATATATATATGGAGGTAAAGCGAGGGAGGGGAAGGTTATGGAGAAATGGAGAGACTACCAGGAGGGATGGAGAAGCAGAGAGACTTCCCGACTGGGAAGTCGAGAGAGAGGACAGCGAAGCGGGGACGAGAGTGTTCCAGAGAGTCGGCATCGTTTTGGGTCGAAGTATGCATGCTGGGCCGTTTGAACTGGCCCGAGAACTCGACTGGGCTCTCTCTCTCTCTCTCTCTCTCCTACAAAGTGCAAACTCTAAAGTTAGCATGGGATCTTCTAAACTTGGATGATAAATCTACAATCTGGAGATTAATACATCATCGCATATGTTTATTTTCTGTTATTACTGCATATATCGTTAGTCGGGAATAGTTTTATGAATAATAATCATTACAATCTGCCAAAAGTATGTCACAGAGGTATCTTAATCATGAAATTTCTAAAGGTGTAAGAGAGAAATCTGATCAAGTGAAGTTCTCCTGCTCAATGGGCCTTTGCGGCCCAGTTCGCTGCTTGATTGGCTTCTTTGGGCTTGTGGACCAATTTTACGCTTGGCATGTGGTCCAACAGGAGTTTGTAGTCTTCCATTACTGATCGAGTAGCCCATGGAGATTCTTTTTGGCACAGGATACATTGAACAACGTAGAGATATTTCAAATGTATGAATAGGGACAAACAATGCGCAATGCTTCATTGCATAGCCTTCTCTATCTAGCATAACCAAACCATTGACCATTCATCGCACTATCGAAACTTGAACCCTAAAGGAATCGTGAAGCAAACCTCCAAGTTGATGTTGGTCTTCCTCTTGGTGACACTAATATCTCTCCCTCTCTCTCACACACACAATGATAAAACCCTTATGCATGATTTATGCAATTGATCTCATCTTCTTAGTCATAAGGAAGGTATTTAACATTTCCGTTTCATAAGTTAATGCAAGGCTAAGGAAGTACAATGAATACACATCTATTTGCTTAATTTTGTAATTGCTTGCCTTTGTGTGCATGACACATGCTATTTCAAAATAAATATCCCCCAAAATGAAAATGAAAATAAAAATAAAAATGACAATATCTTGAATTTTTTAACATGTTTTTATTTTTCCTTTTTCAGGTGAGTCACGAATGGTAATGAGAGTTAAAGCATCATGCCAGCGCAACATTGATTGCTTGTTTCAATGTCTAAAGGGCAAGTTGGCACTTTGCAATTTGATAACTCACAAGTGTTCATGCATCGGAAGGGTATAAATTAGTTCCTTTGATGTTAATGTCGAAATCCCTAATGAGTTAGTATGCAGAATAGAACTCTTGTTGATATCTCTCAATAATCAAATTATCTATAAATTTGCTTGATTGTATGAGCTTGCATAGGTCCTCTAACTATTTTTGATTTTTCGACCTTCCTATATAACATTAATTGGAAGGTGCTTTATGTGATCCGCGATTTATTCAAACTCTGTATTTCGATAATACCTAAACAACAATGAATCGAGAATGCTGAAAAATGAATCGCTACCTGGTTTAACTTTTGCTCAAAAAGGGGAATAAGTATGTTTTGATGCAATCATCATAATATAATCCTCCACACGATGACCACATCATGCGTTGAGCCAATAATTTTTTTAAGTGATATTTTCTTCTTCTCTCTCTTTTTTTTTTTTTTTTTTTTCGATTTTCCAATTCATGCACTTTGACTCGGTATTTTAATTTGTTGTATAAATTTCTCAGTGGAGTTAAATTGCATAAAAAAATCAAAGTGTATGTACAGAGAGGCACATATTCGCTACCAAGCTTTTGCAGGACTTCACTTAACTTGTTGCAAATGTCATATTGCCAAAAAAGAATTGAAGTTGCCGTTCTCTCAATTTAGAGTTGAGTGCAGTTTTGAGCTTTCAATGTTCGAGTCAAGTCGAGTCCCGGAACTGTATCGATTCAGCTTAACTTGAGCGTACTGCTATTGCTGTTATACGTAAGTTCTTTTATAACCAACTTGGACCAATGCATCTATTAGAGGCTGTAACGACCCAAACGATGCCACTAGGACCTTTTCGACATTGCACAAGAGCCATTACTTTACGTTCAACTAGCACTAAACACCATTGTAAGTGGTCCAAGTTGCCAAGAAATAGTTCCTTTGCACGATAAAAAGATCGATGTATTTTCACAAGGGTGCCCTTTGTTGCTTACCCTAGTTCTTTCGAATTTCTTGTAAAGGAAGTGTAATCAATTGAAGATGAAGGAGAATTGCTTTATCTTGGCATAGAGAATTTCTTACGGGACGGATTTAGGACTGACGGAGAGACTTGGCCAAGCAGTACAAGAAATAGCACAAATAGCAGCGCCGGAAAGTTTGATAACAACCGATTCGCTTGCAAAGCCAATGGCATTGAGAGTGCTGACCTGTAACATTGATTTTATATATGAAATGGTTCATCCAGAAATTCCTGGAATTTATGCTGTTATTTGTTTGTTATTTTTAAGAGATTTGATTTGGAGAGCTTTGTTCCTGGTCTTGTTCAAATTGCAGCGGCCCGACTGCTCGACACCCATGGTTTAGCAGCCATGGTTTTTTAGAAACTTGGAGCTGAGTTCTGCCTTACTTGACTTTTGAGATAATTCAGTTCATTTCCAGTCATGACGTGTCGACAGATTGTTTTTAATTGTTCACGGTCACGGGAGTCTTACTTGGAGGGCTAGTCCAGCAAAACTCTTTGACCACAGACTACATTCATATGTCTTCTCCTCTTCATGATCTAGACTGACCAAAATGAGTTATTCAGTATGATCATTTTGCTAATCATGGTTATTGAGAATATAATTTTAGGCAATAAAGCATTTTTAAAAGTTCTGATCCTGTGCTGATCATGATCGTTCATATTTCGTT
The DNA here is from genome assembly GCA_014182365.1 of Eucalyptus tenuipes. Lineage (NCBI taxonomy): Eukaryota > Viridiplantae > Streptophyta > Magnoliopsida > Myrtales > Myrtaceae > Eucalyptus > Eucalyptus tenuipes. Next base: position 31,216,886 of record CM024546.1, read on the forward strand.
TGTAAACCTTATAAAGGCACTAGTAATTCATGGATTTGGGGAATTTATGATTCCAATTTCTGGTTTTTTGAGACAGCAGTCCAAGATTTCGGTTAAAGAAATAATGATATATACCTGATTTTAAGAGGGAAAAAGAAAAGGCCTAATCTATCTGTAAATGCTGGTATTGGGTAAGTCCCCTTATAGTATAAGATTAGTGTCAGGTGAGTGAACAACTTGATCCAAGAGTATCCCAAAACCAAGCCGTTTTCTGCTGTATGTGCGCCTATAAAAGGCGCCAACTTCAGTTGAAAGACAAACAGGACTCAAAACTTTGTCGTCCTCTCATTACAAAGTACAAATCTTCCTCGATCTTGATTAATTTTGAGATGGAGGTTCAGTATGTAAATGGAGCAGTTGTGGCTCTTCTCTTGCTAGGATGTGGTTTTCTGTGGCGAATGTCGAGAAGAAAGAGGCAAAGCAAAGGTGGCTCGATTAGGTTTCAGAAACATGGGAATGGAGACGGACATCGGGACATCGCTGCAAGTGACGATGTTGTTATTGTTGGTGCCGGGGTGGTTGGCTCTGCTCTTGCTTATGCTCTTGGCAAGGTAATATCGGGACACGAACACGATATCCATCTAAACGAAACATTTTGTAGTAAAAATCTGTTTTACGAACAGAGTGAGTTGTCAATTTTCAGAAATTCTCTCATTAGGCATGGTTGCGAAACATATGAATGGAAATGGAAATTTGATATGCAGACACATTTCCTGTATTTTCTATTGCATTAATGACCATTTCTACTGGTTACAGCAAGGGCGTCAGGTTCATTTGATCGAAAGAGACCTGTCTGAACCAGACAGGATTGTTGGCGAACTCCTTCAACCGGGGGGCTATTTGAAATTAGTGGAGTTGGGTCTAGAGGGTAAGCCGGAATAGGTCTTAAGCACCCTTTAGAAGCAATTATGAAATTTCTCATCTTTACTTTGCGATACTATCTGATACGAATGTTTCGCTCCAGATTGCGTGAAGAACATTGATGCACAACGAGTTTTCGGGTATGCTCTTTTCAAGGATGGAAAGAAGACAAGAATTCCATATCCCTTGGAGAATTTTCAGTCAGATGTTGCCGGGAGAAGCTTCCACCATGGAAGATTTATCCAACGATTAAGGGAGAAAGCATCGTCTTTATCAAAGTACCTACTTTCAACCGTCAATTCATTCATTTTGCATTATTGCATTTCATTCGATCTTCCTCTTGATCAATATATTTGTCGTGTGTGATCATCACAAAAGGCTGTTTTTATTTTCTTGCGTGTAGTTTTAGCATTGGAATAGGTGGTTTTTCTTGTTTCAAGCGTCTGATCATTCTGTCTCGATTGCAGTGTAAGACTAGAACAAGGTACAGTAACATCTCTGCTTGAGGAAAATGGGATGATCAAAGGGGTGAATTACAAGACAAGGACTGGTGAAGAAACGACTGCATATGCTTTCCTTACGGTTGTGTGCGATGGTTGTTACTCAAATCTCCGGCGGTCACTTTGCAATCCTAAGGTCAGGAAGTTTTGTTGATCTCTTCAGGATGACTTTTTTTTTTTTTTTTTTTTTTTTTAAATGAAATGGATATGCCGACTTGCTCATTTGTCCCCTGGAATTGGCGCTGTCTTCATGCAGGTAGATGTGCCTTCGTGTTTTGTTGGTTTAGTCCTAGAGAACTGTGGACTTCCATTTGAAAATCACGGGCATGTCGTTCTGGCAGACCCTTCGCCCATCCTGTTTTATCCTATAAGTAGTCACGAGATTCGCTGTTTAGTCGATGTACCTGGCCAAATGGTGCCTTCCATTGCAAATGGTGAATTAGCGCAGTATTTGAAGACTGTCGTGGCGCCACAGGTACTTACTGATCACTGGCATATTTCATGGGCAATTACTGAGATTTGGACCAAATCAGAAGTTGAGTTGGCAATATTTCCTCCTATGGTCTCCGAACAATTGATCCTATATGCATTTAAGGAATAAGTAAAGAGATCTTGTTCTTCAGGTGCCTACTGAGCTGCACGATTCCTTCATTGCTGCAATTGACACGGGAAATGTAAAACCGATGGCCAACAGAAGCATGCCGGCTGATCCTTGTCCCACTCCGGGGGCGCTTTTGTTGGGAGATGCATTTAACATGCGACATCCTTTAACTGGTGGAGGAATGACCGTGGCTTTATCAGATGTTGTTGTTCTACGAGATCTGCTCAGACCTTTAAGCGATTTCAGTGATGCATCAACCCTGTGCCGATATCTTGAATCTTTCTATACAATTCGTAAGGTGAGCAATGAGCAGCAGGCTTTTTAGGATAAAAGCTATGTGATAAAAGTAGTTCTGTTCCTATTGTTTTGGTCTCCAATGACTGCATAGGGTTCGCGTTTAAGCAAATTTATAGACCACCTTGTATGATGTCATGGAAAGATTGTATCAATCTCGAAGTATTTTGTTTTTGCAGCCCATGGCATCAACGATAAATACACTAGCAGGTGCCCTGTACAAGGTCTTCTGCGCATCTCCTGATCCGGCAAGAAAGGAAATGCGCCAAGCATGTTTCGACTATCTGAGCCTTGGGGGCATATATTCACTCGGACCGATTGCACTACTCTCTGGACTCAATCCTCGCCCTCTGAGCTTGGTTCTCCACTTCTTTGCTGTGGCTGTGTATGGCTTTTGGCGATTAATGCTGCCTTTTCCTTCCCCAGACCGCATTCATACCGGGGCGAGATTGATTTCAGTGAGTGATCCATTTATCCTTGTTGAAATTCGAGTAAGAATTTTCGTTTACAAATCACGTCAGAAGTAAGAAAATTTCCCACTTACTTGTTTTTGGTTGCTTATAACGGAATTATCAGGGTGCGTCTGGCATCATCTTTCCCATACTCAAAGCTGAAGGCATTAGGCAGATGTTCTTTCCATTCTTTGTGCCAGCGTACTACAGAGCTCCCCTGTTGAGGCAAATCATACAGAAGAAAAGAACCACGCAAATGATCAACGAGATGTCCCATTAGCATTTCTTCTATGCATGTTTGCATCTGCAGAATTGGTAAAAGTGCAGTGTCGCACTGCTCGAACAGAGAATTTAGTGGGGTCTAGTTTCTTCATTCTTGGAGCGGATTACAATTTTCAGTTCTCAATTATAGGATCCTAGTACAACAGAAATTTCTGTCTGTTATGTCCGGCATGTACAAGTTCTCAGCACAAATGCAAAGAGGTTCCTGATCATTTTATGCAACCAAGAGTAGAAAATCTCGAAGGATTGGAATGGTGTGCGCTTGCTACTTTGCTAGTCAGCGTGCCCCTCAGCTACTTGTCTTCTACTTTCATCTGGAATTGTTAAGTTGCGAAGCGAATGATGACTCTGGAAATAACTCTTTGGAGGAATGAGACAAGTCGGAATCCTAAGCGGCTTTGTTTGGGGAATTTTCCACAGCAGAAATGTTATGTCTGAATGCTGAAAGAGCCTTTCAATAGAGACTGGTTCCGAAAAGTGCTGTTCCTCTTGCATCCTTCGTTTGTAGTATTTGTACAAGTGTTTAATCACTTGATCAGTCACATAGTACTCATAGAGAACATCTCTGCACTGACGGGTGTTTCTTAGAACTCGAGGACAATGAAAGATGCAGCAATGGCTTGCATTTTTTCTGTCAAGACAAGTCAAACTCCCCGCGAGGAAATTCTGGGAAGCCATTGCTTATATTCCTAGGAAATTGATCACAACTAGGTAGATTTATGACCTTTCTTCCGTCAAGAAAACTAACAAATCCGCCTTAAAAGAATAATTGGCACTGCGTATGTTTGCATCCGGTTGATCCAGTCTATAATATCAGTGATTTGGGCAAATTTAGACACTTCTACCAATTAAACTAGTATGCAACCAACAATACTAGACAAAGTTCTATTGTTCCGTGCTGGTAAGTCTTATGAGTATCCGTAAATGTCAAGAGCTGCTGGTAAAAGAAAAATTGACAGGTGGCTTTTTTTTAGATAACTAGTTGGTAACTTACTGGCACTCACCAACTCTCGTTTAAGTTGTTTAGGTTTTTCTGGTGTTGTCTCGTTTGCCAACATTTTTTCTTTTATCATATAGAAAATTTCATTTGCATTTTTTGGCCGCTCTTTATATTTACCAATCTTTATGACAATCATTTGCCATTCTATTAGGAATTAACATACTAGTTTTCAGTTAACAATTTTCATTTGAGTTATTTTTCTATATATTACCGACTTTTCGTATCTTCTACTAATTTGTGTTTACCTTTCTAAGTTACATCTTTTGTTTACGAACAATTGTAGGAATTACTGACTTTCATTCAAGTGAGTTGTATAAATTACCAACTCTCTTTTGAGTTAATTACTGATAGTTGTTTGTTTCTTCTCAATTTACCAACTTTTCTATTGTGTTACCTAATCGGGAATAAAATTGATAAGTCACCGAATCAAGATTTGTAATTTCATATAATAGTTGCTGATTTTAAGGTGTCCATTAGAAATATTAATGAAAAAAATACCAAGACAAGTTTTCTGTCAAAGATAAGGTAACTTGGCAACCTAAAAGAAAGTTGGTAACTAACTCAAGCAAGAGCTAATAATGCAAAATTAGTTGGTAATTTAATATAAAAAATAGTTGGCAAGTAATGTTAATAAAGTGGTGACTCAATATAAAATTTGATAAATTATAGAATAAAAAAATAAATTTTAGTAAGTAACTTAAATTAGAGATGTTAATTCAAACTTAATTAGAGAAAAGGTAGCAATTCACACAAAATGAGTTGGTAATTTCTTATTGTAGTTGGTAAATCTAAGGTTTTACCAAGAAAGGCAAATAAAAGTTGGTAATCTTATGGCCTTTGGTGTGACATCCCGAATTTTCGACCCGTCCCGAATATATGAAATGGGCATCTCGTCGGCGCGTCTATGGTTCTTTTTTTTTTTCGAGCGATCACTCATGAGTTAACCAATCTATTGGATGAAGCCGTTAAGGGATATAACCGCAGTAAAATCCCTAAAAGATACCTGGTAGGTCGAATCGGACTAAAATCACGTTCGATCGATTTTAACCACGAAATTGAATTCAGTTTCAAAAATCGGATGTTTGAGCGTGTCACGATTCATTTATAAGACATCGTCTCATTTTTCGGAAAAATTCCATCGAGTTCGGGAAACGGAAAATCGTTTCGAACTATTCAGAAAACAACAGAAATTAGGATTGGCCAAATTAATGGGAATTTTGGCTTCCAAATCGAGTCATTTGGTGAAGGGGACTTGTAGAAATTGTGTGGGCTATTTCTTTAACAAAATTGGACATCAAATTGAGAGATTGGAGAATAAATTGAAGTCCCAAAATTAGTGAAATTCGGACCTAGGCATGGAGGTGCAACATTTGCTATCAAATTGGATAATTCATGGAAATAAAAGGCAAGAAAGTATTAGGGGAAAACAAGTGAATAAGCTTGAAGACTAATGGGGCATTCTAATGATGATTATGGGATATTTGACTTGAATTATTGCCCCTTCATCCTTAGCTTTTCTTGTACGCTGCCCCCTCTCCTTCGTTGCCTTCTTCCTCCTCTCCTTCGAAGACCGCCCGCAACTTCTGTTCTCTCTCTCTCTCGCGGATCATCCCACGGCGCCAGCAGCTGCTTATTTTCTCTCTTTTCCTTCGCTCATCCCACCGATTCCCCAGCTTTGCACGCCTCCCCACCAGTCAACTTCCACGAACGAGCCCTTCCTAAAGTTGACTTCAGCAGCACCACCATCAATTGTCCACTGCCTCTGCCTCTCGTCCACGTCTTAAACCCCAACATCAACGACGGCTTGCCAGCTCGCCCTTCGTCTTCGTGCAGCAACGACGTCTCCGCCAAAGTCAACTCCTGCACTCCTTCGAAGACCCAGTAGCGGCGTTCCACTGAAGCAGTCCACCGTTCCACCAAGTTCTCCATCCCCTTGGCCCAGCAATTCCACCGAAAGCCCAGCTATTGACTGCCCATCTCACGCCACCGAGCAGCCTTTAGTTCCACCGAATTGGCGGTCCCTCCAGCAAAGCCGACGTCAACCTTGCGCGTGAGCCCATCTCCACGAAATTAACTTCAGCAGCCCACGTCTCAGCCTGTTAATTGGGCTCAGCAGCCCGCAAGCCCATTCGAAGTCACCCCGCAGTTCAGCCCATCTTGAAGCCCTGCAGCAGCCCGCGAATTATTCTTGATCAGCCCAGTGGATTTTAGCCCGCAAGCCCAGCCCAACTTGGGTCCAGCCCAAAATCAAGAACAAATCTCAGCTTGGGCTGAGATTTGTTGGGCCGGTTCTAGGCCCGGTTTGAGCTCCGTCGACGCCGTCACAAATTCAAGTTTTGGCCACCGTCGCGCCGTTGTCGCGGTGAACCGGTTTCCACAATAAATCGGTGAGTTTATGCTCTAAACTCTTCTTAGTAGACTAATGAAGTCTAAGGAGTGTTTAGTTTAATTTAATTAGGATTTAGGTGGTTAGTTAGATTAAATTAGAAATTTAATTAATTAATTATGCATGTTAGGTGGTTAGAATGGTTTAGCTAAGGCCTAGATAAATCGTAGGTTGGTTTGGTAATTTTCCGAGGCCGTTTCGATATTTAATTTAGTGATTTTAGCATAAGTTAATTTTTTTAGAAATTAAATTGAATTATTTAATTAATTTTCGAAATTAATTAATTATTAATTATTTTTTTGGAAATTAGGCCGAGATAGCCCGTGATCGGAATTTCGTGCTTATTGCAATGTGTCATTAATTTTTGCAATCGAGTGTTAATTGTGAAAATTAAGTGCTAATTGGAAATTGAGTCAATTATTCCAAAATTTGTGAATTTTGACATTTATCCAGAAAATCCCGGGTGTCGAGTTTTCAATGTTGGAGATGGTTTTATATACTATATAAACTAGTGGGATTTCGAAAAGAAATGATATCAGTCTTTTGGGGTGAATTGACCGTGTACCCACATACGACGATTTTCATGGATATTTCTAATACATGAAAATATGCCAGGTTCACCATTTTAATGGAGATGTTTGAGTGCAATGTACGGTGCTCTAGGCCATGTTTGAGTGATCATGTGTTGGTTAAGAGATTTCGTCCCGAGCTATTAAGTTGGACGTTATCCCTATATGGGATGCCCTACCAATGGATGTCGATCGTAATAGATTCTGGACCGATGCTCATTTATGGAATGCCGTCGACGTAGTGACGATGCCGTGCTCAATGGAGTAAGACGATGCTTGACAATGCCAAAGGACCGCCGAACAGAAAGTAGGCCGTACTATATGCCGAGAGTAAAACTAGGAACGCATGATTGATTGAGTGTGGTGTTCCTGTTGTTGGAGCTTAATTGTTGCTCATATCTATATGGCTGTCTGTGATATAAATTGTACCGACTTGCAGGATGGATCTGAGGCAAGGTAAGTCCCTATGATTGTGTGATTGAGTGGTTAGGACACCTTTGGGCGTATTTCCCTCCTAATCGGGGTTTAGAGCGTGGACTTGCCGTCACTGATTATTCTATAACCATTTTCAAGTCTTTAGAAGGTGGTCATGGAGGACCAAAGCCCCGGAGTCTCAGGGAGGTGGAGTCGAAGGATTGACGTTTGGGTCTGACTAGTATGTCGTAGGACAATATTTTTGTTTTTGAGAGCCGACTTTCTTATAGACTTTTGACCTGGCTCTTTTTGTATTTAAACCCGTTGTTTATAAAAGGATGTTTGTTTGTAAATGTGTTATCCTGCTTTTCTATCCCGAGATGGTTATTGTCAGGGGATTTATTTTCGTTTCCGCATGTGCAATAAAATGAAAGGTTCGGCGACTCATCTTGGGAAGTCGCAAAATATTATCGACTAGAGAGGGATGGGCACGCGCTTGAGGATCGGGGCATGACATTTGGTGAAATCGTTGAATGATAAAAGAAAGCTTTTCCTCATTAGAAATGAAAGAAATTTATACTTTATAAAAACCAAATAAACATTGGTATTGAACTCAAATAGGAGTTGATAATGCAAAATTAGTTGGTTACTTAATTGGAGAAGTCGGCAATCATCAAATTGAGTTTGGCAATTGCTAAAAAGAGTGAAAAATAAATAAATTAAAGAGTAGGCAAGTAAGACAAACAAAGTGGTAATTTAACAGAGAAGTTGATAAATTTAAAAAAAAAAAAGAAAAATACAATTGTCAATAGCAACTCAAATGAGAGTTGATAGCCCAAGTAATTTAATAGGAGGAAAGTAATAAATTACTCAAAGAAAGGTTGGTAATTTTATCAAATAATGTGAGAATTCACACTAAGTCTTTGGGCATAGTAATCGCTAGGTTTCCCATTGATGGTTCACTTCTAGTAATGTTGTGATAAGCATCATTAGAAGTGTTTGAGCCATCATTATGTATTATTAAATATTTTATAGCTAGACAAAAAATTAAAATAGTACATATTCTTTTGGTCGGAGAAATAATACATTAAAAAGTGATTACCTAATAGCTACTAAAAAATAAAGGGAAACTATCTAGAAAGTCTTAAACATATTATATCTGTGCTAATTTTATCATAGACCTTTTCACGATTTATCAATTCCATCAGGGCAATTTTTGCTAGAAATCACCAATACGGTTGCCAATTGTCTATATGGCACGATCGACACCTACATGGATAATTTTTTAAATTTTTTAATGTTTTTTGTTTTTTTACCTTTCCTTTCTTTTTGGCAGTGATCAGTTGCCAGCCACCAACCATAGATGATGGCCGGTGATGCCTGGGGGAGGGCCTATCATGCTAGGTTGAAGAAGAAGAAGAAGAAGAAGAAGAAGAAGAAGAAGAAGCTATATGGTGAGATCGATTCAGTTAAATCATACATTAGGAAAACATTTAGACCTAATCAAGATCCGAGGATCTATGATCAATCAAATCTGACATGTACCACCCATATTTCCTATGCTGTAAAAATAAACTGCTAATAAAGAAGCCATCATAAGAGCGACTTTGGCTATACTCAGCTGATATTCTCATAAATCACATCAAGAGATTATGAGATATATCGACAATTCAATAACAGTAATTTAATGTCGTCGAAATTAAACAGAAGCTTCTGAATGTAATGATTATAATTTAAGAACAAAAGACGAAATTAAACAGAAACTTCAGAATGTAATGGTTATAATTTAAGAACAAAAGACAAACAAGTGAAATGCAGCACGTGCTACAACTGGCTGCCAGTTTCCACGCGGTGCGACACTTACCGAGTGATTGTCTTCATTCAGTGGTTGAGAGAGAGAGAGAGAGAGAGAGCAGGTGCCACGCTATTACATGCAATCCTCCGGTCGGTGCAGGGAAACGCCAAACGGTACTGGTTACATAAACAGTAGGGCGGGCCACAGAAAATGAGGGAGAAGAAGACCAAGAAAAAGGTTTTGCCTCCTCGTGGCGACTCTTGTTAAACTGAGAACATGGCTGCTGCTTTCCAGCTTTGACGTCAACATTTACCCTCTCCAGATGAACGTTTCGGTTTCTATATATAGCCACTTGAATTAGCCTTAATGGCATCATTAATGAGGAGCAACCCCCCTCGGGACGTAAGGGTTCCAATCATGAGGGCTTCTCATTATTCTTTTGCTCGCTCACTCTCTAATCTCCTCCCCCTCTTCCCCTCCTCCTCCTAGCCATTGATGCTCAAGTTCAAGCAAGACCTCTACTTGCAGGTAGCCCTTCTGACCTTGTCGTTTCGCTACAACAGGATTTCCCACTTGCCACAGTTCGCGTTTAATGTTTATTGGACTATGCTCTCATTAACCCAAGATTTATATTGCGTGTGAACTGCAGAGAGGTTGAGGATGACGATTGAAGAGTATGGAAGGTCATTGAGGCCACTGCCTCTGCGACATGCGGCATCACCACCTGTAATCACGCCTTGCGAACAGATGCCTGCAACAGCGGCGACCTTGACTACAAAAAACGATAGTTATGACGAAGTTATGGGAGCGACACACTCTCCACCGCCACCTCCTTTAAAAGTATCTCCACCGACCCAACAAATCAAATGCTTATGCTCTCCTCCTTCGAACGACGATTTAATCATATCAATGGTTACCGATCTTAATTTTGAGGCACCGTCCAAATCACCACTTCTACCTCGAGCTCCAGAAAGAGCGCCCCCCAAGAGACAAGGGACCGTCAAGAAATCCATCCTTCACTCTCCCCCCACCAGGGATCGACATCCCTTCACCCTCCTCCAGCAGCAGCACCCCAACAAAGACCATCACCCTCAAAAGTAGCGCCCCCATCGAAACCAAGGACCAGCGATTTTGAGGCGCCATCAAGATTACCACCTCCAGCTCCAAAAGTATCACCCCCATCCAAGCAAATTAACAATTCCGAGATGACATACAAATCACCACCGCCATCTCAGAAGTCATCGCCTTCAACCCACCAGTTAAACGAAGAATTTGGCCAACTTATTATCATTAATTCCGAAAGATCCCCGCCCTCTGGCGAGTCTTATTATTCGTCTTATTAATTCCCTTCATAGTCCTGAGTTCTAAGAGCTGCCTTCAATTATCGGTGTGTTGATTAGTGTACTCTGTGGCTGCTGCATTTTATTTGCTTCGAGTCTGATGTGAACGTGAAGTGTTTTTTCAGTATGATATTGTCAATTAGCAGCCAGTTAGTGTACTTTGTCATTGGATGGAAGTTCCGTTGTATCAGTTCGTATCTGTATGAAGCTCCAAATTACAGTTTCGAAGTTGAATAAGAATCTAAGAGTATTTATCCAGCTGAGCTGCGTGGCTTGCGCCATTATATATATGTTTTCAGGTAACTGGGATTGATAAAGGAAAAAACATGCTTTATGGATTTAGTATTTCTCCTCGCTCTCGGTCATATCAACAAGAAGTCCACCATCCTTTTTTTTTTTTTTTTCCTGGTATAAATATGTAAATGTCATCAATTAGATGAAGTATGGAAGCTTAGGAGCACGCCTGCACATTACAAACACAACTAATTATGCGAAAATATGGAGGTAGGAAGCCTTCACATAGTTGCCAACAAAATATTTGCCTAGGGGTTTCTACAATTCAGGAAAAATGAAGCCATACCTCTTACAATTTTACATATCCTAGCAAGAAAAGGAAAAAAAAAATGCATCTCAATTGACTTACTTTGGAATGTTTAGATTACAATCCATCCACATGCAATACATGGTCGCTAAAACGGATACCTTGAGGAGCCACGCTACCAAATTCTTGCCCTTTGTGGCTCTTATCATCCATTGAAATTTAAAATTCCACCCTCCCAATTTTGTGCGAGGATACTTCACCATATACTCCTAGTCCAGTTACACTTGACTAATAAAAGAGTTTTGTTTTCTATATGAGACATACAAAAGTTACATTGAATATCAACTAAAGACTTGCATCATGATACGGCCACTGTCGTTGATAATCTATCTTTACTTCCGGCCTATAAAACTACGTTTGTTGATACCGATAGTCCATATCAAAATGCAATACTCCACAATTTGTCCCACTTGTCTAAATTCCTGATATTCCTCTTTGCAGCAATATCTAGAGCTAAGGATAATCAAGGTTAGAGCAAGTCTCAACTTCAGAAGACATCGCCAACTCCAGGCCATGTTGCCCTTAATGTTGTTGGGACTAACAATACAACCTACAAGGGGTGAATTAGTTATTTTATAAACTTTGACAAATTGGCGGAAATGTATAAGCAACTTTGCAAAGGTTAGGTTAAGCAAACATTTCAATTAGTGGAAATCAAGTTGTGTGCCAATGCAAGTCAAAGCAAGATAAATTGGTGCACACAACAATATATAGTGGTTAGACTTTATCCCGAAGCATATGTCCATTCTCCACACTAACAGCCACAAGTTGGGCTAGATTGCATTGGTAATTGCTAAGCAAGTTACAATTGGTACGTACTGATCATTTTCAGATGATAGATCACGAGATCAGGACTTAGCTATTGCACTTACTTTTATACACATAATCTTTCACACGATACAAAGTAGCAAGAATACAATAGTGAAAGTAATAGACAAATAAGAGCTTTTAGTTAAAACACAGCTTCTAGCAGATCTTGGAGTTTTGTATTGCACGTGTCTTTAACATTTTGTCTTCAAAGATCTTCTCTCATATAACCATTTTCAATCTTCTCATTGGAGATATTTTGGAGAAACAAGGAGTCATTAGATATTCGTTGGTGCTATTGTCCAAGAATAGAACTGCCCATATGGTTCTTTTCTTAGAACATTTGCAGGCTACCCACTGCTTTCCTATCACTATGGCTCTGACATGTCTATCAAACAGCCTGTTTTCCGTTTCTCCGTTTGACTTCCGATTCTTCTACTATGCCTATCCACCTTACAATGGCTATAATTGAGAGTTAAACAAACATCATCAATTGATTGATGTTGTAACATCACCAATGACAATATATTTAGCATAGGCGCACACATTGTGTTCAGCTGATCTTCACATACGTTGGTATTATTTTACGAACATAACAGACTTGTAATCTTTTTCCTTGACGAACATTTGCACATCATCACAAACATCTGCACAATACCATAGTAAATTTTATACTAAGAAAAATTTGGAAATCATCAAAATCACTTAGAGATATTTCTCCAACAAATGTCAAGTTGCATAATTGAAGTACCTCTGCATTTAGGGCTCTAAACCCAATTACTCAAAGGGAAGAGGAAAGATAATTCATGAGATTCCACAACGTGCGACCTAGTAATACTTTGTTCCATAAATTTAGATCGAGCAAACCTAGTCCTTCATCATTTTTAGGCGGGCAAACTACTTTCCATGCAACTTTCTGCAATTGGCCAACTTCTGCATTTCTAGCCTGTCAAAAGTGTCAAATCTTCTTCTTAATCTCATAGATAGTTTGCTTTGGTAGTAGAAACATTTGCATCCAGTAACTGTAGATGGAAATGAGTACATTTTGGTCAACTGGAGTCGTCCAACATATGATTCATACCCCATCCTTCTATTCTTATAAATATCTCAATAACGACATGCAATGGTGCATGCTGGCTAGTCAGTATTTCCGTTAGCTCAAAAAAGGGAAGCTTGGCTTCTACTCTCATCAGGAACTGTAAAATTGCGAAGCAAATGATGACCCCGGAAAAAACTATTTGGAGGAACGTGGTAAGTTAATATGCGAACCGGCGTTGTTTCGGGAATATTTCCACAGCAGAGAAGTCATATCTGAATGCTGAGAGAGTCTTCTAATAGAGACGGGTTCTGAAAAGTACTGTGCCTCTCGCATCCTTCGTTTGTAGGAGTGCTTAATCTCTTAGACACACATGATACTCAGAAAGAACATCTCTGTATTCGCGGGTGTTTCTTAAAATTCCAGGACAATGAAAGTTGTAGCAATGGCTTGCATTTTCTGTCAAAACAAGTCACACTTCCTGCAGTTACAAGGAAATTCTGAGAAGCCACTGCTTATATTCCACAGGCTAAATTGATCACAACTGGGTAGCTTTATGACCTTTCTTACTTCAAGAAAGGTATGAAATCCGCCTCATAAGAATCATTGGCGCTGCGTATGTTTACATCTGGTCGATCCAGCCTATAAACATCAGTGAATTGGGCAAATTTAGAAACTTGGACCAATTAAACTATTCCGCAACCAACAATACTGGACAAAGTTGTATTGTTCCGTACACAATTTGTTTTTTTTTTTTGGTTCCGTGCGAGTATCTTATCAGTATCGTTAAATGTTGAGAGCTGTTGGTTGAAAAAAAAAAAAAAACATTTGACTTTTTTTTAAGCAATTAGTTGGTAACTTACTGATGCTTACTAATTCTTATTTAAGTTACGTATGTTTTTGAGATTCTCTCGTTTGCCAACATTTTTTTATAGTTCAAAAAATTCCATTTGCATTTTTTAAGCAGGTGGTGTAACTTTACCACCCTTCATTAGAATAATTTATCGTGTTTTCTGTGAGGAATTTACAAAATAGTTTTGAATTAATAATTTTCATTTGAGTTATTTTTCAGCATATTAAATTTCGTTTACCTTTCTAAATTACATCTTATATTTTTGAGCTATTGTGTAAATTATCAACTTTCGTTTAAGTAAATTATCAACTTTTCTTCAATTAAGTTATCAACTAATTTTGGACTACCAACTCTCTTTAGAATTGATTACAAATGTTTGTTTGTCTCTTCTTGATTTACTAACTTTTCTATTGTGTTACTCAATCGGGAATAAAGCTGATAAGTCAACTAATGGTTGGTAATTTCATATAATAGTGGCTAAATTTAAGGTGTGAGAAATTTAGCTAAGAATTGCATAACAAAATAAGAGAAGTTTTCTCTTCAGAGAGAATTTATATGGTAATTTTAAAAAAGTTGATAACTAACTCAAGTAAAAGCCACTAATGCAAAATTAGTTGGTAATTTAATGTAGAAAAAGTATTGGTAAGTAACATGAATAAAGTCGTAACTCAATCTAATATCTTTTAAATTAAAAATATATAAAATAAATGTTAGTAAGTAACTTAAATCAGAGTTGCTAATCCAAACGTAATGGTTAACTTAATGAGAGAAAATATGGCAATTCACACAAAACGGGTTGGTAATTTCATATTATAGTCAGTGAATTTAAAGTGTTACTAAGACTCCGTTTGTTTCACGGAAAATGTGACATCTCTTGAAAATATTTTCTAGGAAGTTCTTTTTTTTTCCAAAAAAATAATAATATTTTCTAGTGTTTAGATGAAACTTGAAAATTAATTAGAAAATATTTTCTATTGTTTGGCATGAAAAATCTAACCCAAGGAAAATTACCAAAAAATTTGAATTTTTAATTATTTTTTTCCTTTTCCTTCTTCCTTGGCCAATCATTGACCACTGGCTACAAATGAGGGACGAGCTCACCAACCTTGCTAGCCTTGGGTGAGCCCGTCCCTTGCCCATGGTTGATCGTTGACAGTCGCTACGGCGATTGGTCGAGGAATAAGGGAAAATAATTTTTTTTCTTTTTAAAAAAAATTATCGAATGTTTCATTAACCAAGGATCTCAAGCACAAGTGCTGAGGACCCGTGCATGGCTTTTGTGGACCTAGGCTTGAGTGCTAGGGACCAAAGCTCAAGTATTGGGAACACAAGCACAGTCTTTATGGACTTAGGCTCGAGTGCTAGGGCATCGAGCATGGGCATAGGCAACAGGGCTTTGAGCCCGAGTGCCAAGAACCTAGTCATGAATGCTGGGAACTAGTGTTAAAATGTCTATGCCCAAGTGTTGAGTTTTGTATCTAAGCGCTAATACTTAGTTGCATTTTGGAAAATATTTTTCGATTTTTCAAAGAGGAAAATTTTTCTGAATTTTAAGCTTAGGTTTTCCATTGATTAGAATATTTTTTTGTTGACACATTTTCTCAAGCTACCAAATGCTAGAAATTGTTTTATGCAAAACAAATGAAGTTGAAGAAAGTTAAAAAAAAAAAAAAAATGGTATGCTTAAGGCCTTTGGTAAAATTGGTAAATTGGAAAAGAAGTCTTTTCCTTGTTAGGGATAAATAAATTTAAAAATAAATAAATATTGATAACTAAGTCAAATAGGATTTAATAATGCAAAATTGCTGGAAATTAATTGGATAAGCTAGCAATCACTTAAATTGAGTTTGACAATTCCTAAGAAGAGTTAATTTTTTTTTAAAAAGTTGGCAAGTCAAACAAAAAAAGTGGCAATTCAATAGAGAGATTAATAAAATAAAATAAAAAAATACAATTTGGAAAAAGCAACTCAAATGAGAGCTGATAACCCAAGTAACTTAATAGGAGAAAAGTGATAGGTCACACAAATGAAGGTTGGTAATAATTGGTAAATTTAAGGCGTCAATAAGAAAGGTAAAGAAAATATTATCAATGAAAAGAATTTTTTTGTCAGAAATAAGAGAAGTTGAAAGTATAAATGTAATAACTAACTCAATGGCGAGGTGGTAAAACAACATGTCATTTTGTAAGGCAAATAAAACTTGGTAATTTTAAAAAGTGATGGTAAATTTAACAAGAGGGTAAGTAAGACCTATAAAAGTTGGTAACTTAATAGAAAATTTAGTAAAATTGCAAAAATTATAATATTGGAAAGCAATACAAATGAGAATTGACATTGCTAACAAAAACAAAATGGTAAGTCACACAAATAAAGATGGCTATATTTATATATGAGTTGATAAATTTGTGACGTGCACAAGAGAGACAAATGCTAGCTGATTATTACAACAACAAAAAATGCCAGTTGATAAAGGGCAATCTAAGTTGGTAAATTAAAAAAAATGCGAAAATGACATTTGTAAGTAACTCAAATGGAATTTAGTAATCCATAGATAATTGATAATTTTATCGAAAAAATTTGGTGAGTCACTCGATGGTAAATTTATGTAGGAGTATGTTAATTTGAGGCATTGACCAAAAAAGGACAAATAAACTTGGTAAAATATAAGCAAGGTAGATATCTCGAAAAATTGTAAAAAAAAGTTAGTATGTTTATAAATGTACTAATAGTAATTAACGAGTTTTTCAAAAATCAGGTTGTCGATAACTTTTTTTTAGGGAAAAAGCCAAAAAAAACCCCAAACTTTGCCTCGAGTGACAGATTTATCCCAAACTTTGTTTTATAACGTGAAAAACCCCGAACTTTGCAAATTGTGACACATTTACCCCATTAAGGGTATTTTCGTCTTTTTCTTTATTTTTTTCTTATTCTCTCTTCCCTCCGCCAGAGCTGGCGGAGGGAAGCCCTCGTCCGGCGAGGGTCGCCCTCGCCTGAGTTGGCTAGGGCCGCCCTCGGCTGGGTCGGGCGAGGGCGGCCCTCGCTGGCGGGCGAGGGTGCCCTCGCCGGATCTGGCGAGGAGGCCCTCGTCCGACGTCGGCGAGGGCCGCCCTCGCCCGCGTCGGCGAGGGGGCCCTCGCCGGCGTCGGCGAGGGCCTCCCTTGCCGACGCAGGGCGAGGTGCCCTCGCCCGACGCAGTGAGGGTGGCGAGGGAGGCCCTCGCCCGACGCCGACGAGGGCCGCCCGCCCGCGTCGAGCGAGGGGTGCCCTTGCCGGACGCCGGCGAGGCTTCCCTCCGCAGGCGAAGAAAAAGAAAAAAAAAAAAGAAAAAGTTTTTAAAAGTAAAAAGACCAAAATGCCCCTATGATTTAGGGTAAATGTGTCACACAAATGAAAGTTCAGGGTTTTTTGTGTCACAAATAAAAGTTTGGGGTAAATGTGTCACAGTTTGCAAAGTTCAGGATTTTTCACGTCACAAAACAAAGTTTGGAGTAAATCTGTCGCTCGAGGCAAAGTTTGAGGTTTTTTTTGGCTTTTTCCTTTTTTTTACAGCCACATTCTAATACTTATCAATTCTATCATACGTAAACATGTAAGAAATGAGTTTTTATTTTAAAGATGAAACCGTACAATAGTTCACATGCATGACCTAGGAAGACGAGGAGGACTACTTTTTCAGTCACATCTCTGGGTGATTTGACTGATGTTCCCATGACAGGGCCCAAGAAGGCAAAAGACATAATCATGCGCAAGTGACGGGATTAGCAGGCCAACCAAGCCAGCATGGGAGCAAACTTTTTTGAAACTGAGGCACCCACGTTCTGAATGGATCTCACTCCCACACGGGCCATACAAAATTGCGAAGGAGAATTCGGACTAAAAGATTTGCAAAGCTGTTGACTCCATTAGGAAATCACATGATTAGGTCCCGCTCCCCTAGCTAGCAAACGTTCTTACTTGCATCTGAAAGTCTCGAAGGGTGCATTTATAGGGCGCATCGAATTTATGTGAGCGCATTCTATCACGATCCTTTTGATTTCATGTGTCTTAGATGAAATTGAACCAAATTAGAGTCAAGAACATATGTATTGTGCGTGCACATAAGCTAAACCTATTAAAATGAGTCATAAATCCATTTTTATCCATATGATGAGTTAAGTTATTATGTAAGTTAATTATATTCAGTAAATAGGTTTAGAATGTCAAAATTGAAAATAATATAGATGTTAAATGTGTTTATAATTTACTTATTCCCAACCCATCTCTATAACTCACTCACTCATTTGACATTCCCATCTTAGCTTGGGTATGAATTTTCTTAAATTGACTTAAATATCAAAATATTTTAGCAATATGGTCAAGTATGGATCATATTGCCTGGAAATATGTTAAAAGAGGTATAATAAATTAATTTGGGTTGAAGCATTTTTTATTCAACCCACCTGTTTGATAGGTCCAATATAAACCAATTACCTCTAATTGCATGATGGGTCATAGGTCTATCACATGGAGTCCAACATAGAGATTGTGTTAATGATTTTTGGGATTATGTTTAAGTAATCAATATCGCAACCGTGGATAGATCATGAAAGCATGGTAATCACTCAACTGCATGGGATAAGGGTAAAGTTATGATCTGATGTCCAGAGTCAAATGCCTAAGAGATCTCTATTCATTGGACATTAATAAAAGCAAAATTTTGCCTCACCCGCAAATTCAATTATACGAGCAGCGTTTCTCAATTGAGTGACTACTTTAGCCAAAAGGCCATAACGTATTCAAAGTTACCAAATCCAAGATGCAAATATTCCAAAACAATTAAAATTTTTACCTAGCATTTTTCTTTCCCTTTCACTATTATCAAATCACTGCAGATATACATGTCCTACTTAATGTAATAGTTTCAAGGCTTTGCAAGTAGCATAATAACCACTGGTTACTGTGAGAATAAAAACTTATAGTGAACTGCAAATTTTTAAAGGAGTGGATCTTAATATAATTTTAAATTATTTTTTTATGGTCAAAATATGTTGTTAATCTCTCAATGGATTAAGGGCATTTCTCATAGTTTGAATGTCTTGCTTGATTTATTTATATCAGTACTAGTAAGCACTTGAATTTAGTTTCACATCCCAAGAAGACTAATAATCTTGCGAATTATCTACAAGCAATTAATATCCTTTTGATTTTCGATTAAGATACTTTTAGATTTCCATATTAAAAAATGTGATACCGCATTAGACTCATTGATTATTATTTAAGTTTAACAGAAAAAAACATTCTTCACTGAGCACCTTTTACAGAAATTTCATTTACTTGGCAATATAGCTCATGCAATGCGGCCCTCAAAATGTTGTTTTTATTTAACGAGAAGAACCTAATGTTTTTTGGAATATACAGCTATATAGATAATATTTGAATCTTGGCGACAAATTCATCAATAAGTATCTTTTCGCTGAGAGAAGCTATAGAAAAGAAAGTAAGCCCTAACTCTCCGGCGTCATATAGCACAAGTGATAACCTACCCGCTTACAAAAATGCAGGTGCACCTTATGCAAGCATAAAAAAGAGAAAATGCTGTCCTCAAGAGCATCGGGATACACTAATTTCTTATATAATTCGCAACAATAAATGGATTTATCATTTTATGACGTGTGGTTAAGGAATGGTTGGTAACCCTAGTGACTTTCTGGTGATGTACACTTTTCTCTGGAGCTTGTGAGGGAGTAAACCCTACGGGCCACCGTCCTCAAAAAGAAGAAATTGAAAAATCTGTCCTCTCAGATTTTCTTTAGTTGACAACTCAGTTAGTGACGTAGAGTTGTTTATTTCATGAAAAACAAATGAATTAGAAAACATTTTTCAAAGTATCATCGCTTCAATCACTTACAAAAATGAATGAATAAAAAGTATTTTCATTGTTTACGAAATTGTTTGGACATGAATAATTATGAATAATGAAAACATTCTTCATTAGTTAATCATTTCAAGCAATCATTTTTTTGGAAATTTTTTTCTAAATTATAAATTTCCTACGAAACGAATAGAGTATGATAAATAGTCTAAACTTAAGTAAGATTGACCTATTGTGAAGAAGTTTTGATCGGATATACATTGTAATTGATCAATTTTTGGAAAATATATTTAAAGTTATTTGTTTTCTGTAAAACAAACATAATACGACAAATAGTCTACGTTTAAGTAAGATTGACTAGTAGTGAAGAAATTTGATTGGACATGCATTTAAAATGATAATTTTTAGAAAATACTTTCTTAGTTATTCATTCTCCGCAAAATAAATGGAGTACATTAAATAGTCTAAACTTAAGTAATATTGACTGGTAGTAAAGAAGTTTCACTGGATATGTATGTGTAAAATGAATTTATCATGATTCTATATCTAAAATCCCAATGATTATGAAATGTCCTTATAAAAGGTATTGAAGAGAAACCCAGTAGAGACGGAACATCGTACGTACCTTTGTATATCTTTTTTCCTCATGATGTGAGGATTGGGCCCCTTGTCAAATCTAGGATTTCATTCCTTCCTTTCTTCCTTCCCTTCTTTTCCCCTTTACTCTTTTCTTCTTTAATGGTAGTGTCTATGTAACTAAGATGCTGCACACTCCCAACAATACCTACTGAGTGACAAAACAAATGATTGACTTCACATCCATGTCCTCATGCATATGGCCAGGAACCGGCGGGAGAAGATGCCAACGCAAAACATCAGTAGAATCACGAAAGTTTGTGATAAAAATGTTTGAGGGGAAGTTTTTTCTTAGCTAATTAGGTGACTGCGTGGTCCATAAATCCCACTTTAATCGCTGAGGAGTAGTAGATAGATATGGTTCTAGATTCACTGGCTATCTGTCGACCTCATCAACCTTGAGCTCTATTGTTTTGGACCTTCTAACGCTCGGAGAAGATGGATATATAATTGTTCCCGTCTATGAGAGAGTTTTTTCTTGATGCAACGGGCTATAAATATTGTATTCTAAGGTTGATAAGATTATACATTGTTTGCTTGATGCAAATTAAGTATTTGAGAAGTGATTGCGAAGTAAAGGATTTTGGCTTTGTTTATATACTTGTTCATGTCACACTGTATCATTTAGTATTCCATTCTTATGTACCATCCATGTCAGTGTATATACACATATACATGATGCATGGCACGGAAAATATATTAATATTAAATAGGCGTTTGGCTTTCAATGCATTTGTTAGAATGTCCAAATTAAAAATTTAAACCACTTATCAAAAGGAGACTACATATGTGCAAAAGGCATTACAATAAAGTATATGAGTGATGTGGGATCGTATTTAGTGAATATTTAATTATGTGAGACTATGCAGATGGATAAGGATTTCAACACATATATGTAGTAAACGAATTCTTATATATATTAACTTTATAGCGTTTGTAGATGCGTAAATAATAATTTATACTAGAAGTATAATACATATAATCCTGTGTATGCTTGTTTTAGAAAGAAATTGTTCAGATGACAATGGGGATGACATATTTCAATTAGTAAAGGTAATGCCAACTGGTTGAGATACCACACTTAGTCAAGAGCATCATTAGAACCAGAAGTGCCTGAACCATCATTATGGACTTGTAAATATTTTATAGCTAGACAAAAGGTTAAAATAATACATTGAAAAGTGACTATCCAACAGCTACTAAAAAAATTAAATCGTAGCACAAAAAAGAAGAAGCTATAGGATAAGATCCATTCGGTTAAATCATTTGTTAGGAAAACATTTGGGCCTAAACAAAATCCGAGTATCTGTGATCAATTAAATCGACATGTACCACCCATATTTTTTTGGATAATTACCAAAAAAATTACAATTTATAGTATCCGTGCCAATATAGTCCTAAACCTTTTCATTTGGTCAATTTAGTGTTAAAACTTTTTAACGATTTACTAATGTGATCCGTCCATCCAATTTTAATAAAAAACCATTGACTTAAAAATGCAGATGTCTTATGTGGCACCATGTGGCACCATTGGCATCGACATGAATAATTTTTGTAAAATTTAAAGAATAGGATTTTTAAATATTTTAATTGTTGCCGATCAGGGCTTGACAACCCTTGTTGGCCATGGGCAAACAGCCTCGCCCAAATCTGGTGAGCGCCGGCCTCCCTTGGGGTCAACGAGGGCAAGGTCACTTGTATTAGGCAAGGGTAGTCCTCACCCAGCTCTTGTTGATTATCGTCTAAGATTGGCCACTAGTGAAAAGAAAAGAAAAATGGTAAAAAATATAAAAAAAATTGTTTACATCAGTGTTAGTCACGCCACAAGGGACGGCCAATACTAACTGGACCACCACATTAGTATTTTCTGATCAAAATTAGCTAGAGTGACTACATGTTTATGTTGTAATTAATCTGCTCATGAAGTTATCAAAAGAGAGGGTCTAGCTATACCCATTTATTTTCTTATAAATCACATAAAGATCATGAAAAATAGCGACAAGTCGGTAGTGGGCTTCTCCCTAAATCACTTTCATTTCATCCTCTACGTTGTAAAAGTGGTTTAATGTCGCCAAAATTGAACAGAAACTTCAGTATGTAATGGTCATAATTCAAGTTCAAAAGACGACGCATGTGGAATGCACCACGTGCTGCTACGACTGGCTGCTAGTTCCACACGCGGTGCGCCACCTAACTTCAACTCAACTCCATCCAACTTGTTCTCGTTCCTCCATTCCAACGGAGATCAACACGCACAGGCATAAGACTCTCCCCCAAAAACAGAGTCAAAGAAAACACAAGCGTTGACCATGACTCTACTCTCCCGCGGGTTCTTCATTTTCCAAAGTGCTGAAAAAACTAAGACCCTAGAATGGGGAAGGAGGAAGACCGTGCACCGAGGACAAGGTCTCGTTTACCGAGTGATTGTCTTCATTCAATGAGAGAGAGAGAGAGAGAGAGAGAGAACGGGTATTTGTATTACCAATTTGATTCAGCGTAGACCGCGCACGATAATACATGCAATCCCCGGTTCAGAAGTGGGAAACGGTACGGATTTACACGGTAGGGGAGCCACAAAAAATGAGGGAAGAAGACCAAGAAAAGGTTTTGTCTCCTGTGGCGACTCTGATTAAACCAAGAACATGGTTGCTGCTTTACAGCTTTGACGTCAACATTTACCTGCTCTAGATGAAACTTATCGTCTCTATATATAGCCACTTGGAATTAACCTTACAGGCATCATTAATGAGGAGCAACCCCCGTTGGGACGTAAGGGTTCCAATCATGAGGGCTTCTCATTGCTCTTTTGCTTGCTCTCTCTCTAATCTTCTCCTCCTCCTCCTCCTTTTAGCCATTGCTGCTCAAGTTCGAGCAAGACCTTTACTTGCAGGTAGCCCTTCCGACTTTGTCCATTTCACTACAACATTATCTTTCCACTCGCCACAGTTCGAGTTTGATGTTTTTGGACGATGCTCTCATTTTAGTTGGAGTTTTTTTCATGTCTATTACATGAGTAGTTCATTCATGACAGTCTAGCTAATGATCTGGTCATTTCAATTGGTATTAGCATAAGATTTTTTGCTGCATGCAGTTTTTCAAAAAAATAAATAAATTACCTTTCATATAGAATGACGAGAAAGAAGATTGAAAGCTGTCTCGGCTGCTAATAAACCGCTTTTATTTCCAAGGATATCTTGTATTTCACTGGAAAAGCTGAAACCAGTAACTGAAGATTTTATTGCGTGTGAACTGCAGAGAGGTTGATGATGACAATTGAAGACTATGGAAGGTCATTGAGGCCACTGCCTCTGCGACATGCGGCATCACCACCTTTAATCAGGCCACGCAAAGAGACGCCTGCAACAGCGGCGACGATGACAACAGATAACGATAGTGATGACGAAGTTATGGGAGCGACATACTCTCTACCCCCACCTCCTCCAAAAGGAGCACCAACGATCCACCAAATCACAGGCTTAAACTCTCCTCCTTCGGACGAAGATCTAATCATATCAATGGTTACTGATTTTGACTTTGAGGCACCATCAAAGTCGCCACCGCCACCTCCAAAAGTTTCACCTCCACCGAAGCAAGTGAAGGATGATCTTGAGGCGCCGTCAAGACCACCACCTCCAGCTCCCAAAGTAGCATCCCCAACGAAACCAGGGACAGACGATATTGAGGCGCCATCAAAATCACCACCTCCACCTCCAAAAGTAGCACCACCGATCCACCCAATCTCATGCTTAAACTCTCTTCCTTCGGACGACGACTTAATCATATCAATGGTTACCCATTTTGACTTTGAGGCACCATCAAAATCACCACCTCCACCTCCAAAATTTTCACCTCCATCGAAGCAAGTGAAGGATGATCTTGAGGCGCCATCAAGACCACCACCTTCAGCTCCCACAGTAGCACCCCCACAGAAACCGGCCAGGACCGAAGATTTTGAGGCGCCATCAAGATCACCACCTCCAGCTCCAAAAGTAGCACCCCCACAGAAACCAGCCAGGATCGAAGATTTTGAGGCACCATCAAGATCACCACCTCCAGCTCCAAAAGTAGCACCCCCATGGAAATCAGGGATCAACGATTTTGAGGCGCCATCAAAATCACCACCTCCACCCCCAAAAGTATCACCCCCAACCCACAATATTAACAATTCCGAGAGGACATACAAATCACCGCCGCCATCTCAGAATTCATCACCTTCGACCCACCAGTTAACCAAAGAATTTGGCGGACTTATTATGATTCAATCTGAAAGATCCCCGCCCTCTGCTGAGTCTTATTATTCAGCTTATTAATTCCCTTCACAGTCCTTAGTTAGGACCTGCCTTTAATTTTGGGCGTGTTGATTAGTTGATTCTGTAGCTGATGAACTTTTTTTGCATCGAGTGTGGTGTGAGTATGAAGTGTTTTCACGGTACACTACTGTAAAGTAGCAGCTAGTCAGTGTACTTTGCAATCAGATGGAAGTTCAGCTGGATCAGCTTATATCTGTGTGAAGCTCCAAATTATAGTTAGTTGGGCACATATCTCAGAGTTGACAGAGATACCAAGAGTATTTATCCAGCTAAGCTGCGTGGCTCATGCCATTATTTTATATGTTTTCAGGTAACTGGGATTAATAAAAGAAAAACATGCTTCATGGATTAAGAATAAGTTCTCGCTTTCTCGGTTATACCAAGAAAGTCTTCATCATCTTGTAGATATTGACTTGCTCGCGGTTTGGACTTTTAAGTACCTGATTGGACTTGGAGTTGAGGAGCTCTCACTGAATATTGCCAATTAACTAAACTCGTATTTTGACACACAATCACGTGTTTGCATCTTGATCTCGATGTTCTACTTGGCGTATATACATACTGTCCATCCCATTAACGAATCTCCAACCAAATGTTTGTCTGTATCTTGTCCAAGTAGAACCACTTTTTGAGCTATGGATCGAGCAAGACTTGAAAGGTTCATGCAATTACTCCAATGAAAAATTTCTCACCATAAGCAAAAGCAATGAAAGTGAGCAGAGAAAGAGGAAACTTTATTCCACGGAAGGATTCAGAGTGATTGAACTTTCATCTTTTGGCCTGCGCTCGCCGACAAAGGAGGCGCAAAATATGAAAAGGATGATTTTTTCTTTGCCGTCTCTGCCTTTTTAGTAAGTTTTACCGTCAAAGAAGTATATTTAGATCTATAAATTATTTGTATTTTTCCATGTTTGCAGTAATTTGTCAAAGTCGAAAGTAGTGCATCAGTCAAGAGTTAGATAGCAATTTTTCACGTGCAAATGTAAGAAGTCTACAATACAAAATACGTTTTTCACTTAGGTAGTAACTTTATAAGTTTTGAAAGTAATTTCTCTGCGAGGTGAAAATCAACGGTGGCTTTACAACTTGAGTAAATGCTAATATATATAAACTCATTTCTTCATTGATACACTTAAACGAATTACTCTATTCATAAGCAAAAAGAATGTCTCTTTTTATTGCCCTCCACTAGGTTGAAGAGATGATAAAGAAAATCGGACATTTTAGAATAAAATATGTTTTCAGCAGTTCATATAAGCATATTTTAAATTCAATAACCTTTTTCTTAAAAAGGGAAAAGTCCGATTTTTTTTTTTTTATCATTTTTCTTTCTTTCAATTGGTTTATTATTCCTAAGTATAATTGCAATAAGCAAGCATCATTTTCGTAAGTAAAAGTAATCTCATGTAATTACAAATCTGTGCTCTCGATCTTCACTTAAATTTCAATGACTTTTTCTAATGTAAAGTTGAGTTTATAGTGTCTCAATGAAAAAAGGGCGAGGAAAATTAGTGAGGCACGCAGTGCTATTGCCCCATGTTAGAACTTCTTAATTGTGCAATTATAAACTATGGGACTATTTTTGTTCACAATGTCAAAATGAAAAATTTTGTTTGTTGGAATTGATGCAAGCCATAACTAAAAGAAGTGAGAGACCAGCAATGCAACCACGCGGTACGACGATTGTTTATACTTATATAGATATCGAATTTTAGACTCCACTAATTTCAAAATATGCACGCAATCTGCTCCTTTTTACATATGTTGATAATTCTACTCAAAGGTTAATTGATGGGCATGGCCCCTAACATTACTATGAGCAAGAGACTCTACAAGATTAGCCATTTCCAAAATTAAGTGCATGACCACTTATATATGGAACTAAATTATCTATAGTCCAAAATTGGCTGAGATTGTATATGTCGGTCATTTATTATAAATATGAAAAAAATTATAATAAACATATAGGCTGATGATATCATTATGAGCAAAAGATATGTAGTTCAAGCATGAGATCCATAATATAGGAATTGAATATATGACTACTTATGCTTGCTAACTTATAATCTATGATAGATTAATTTTGTATACGCTAATAGATCTAATGCTTCAGAAATACATAAATACTAAAATTAGCAAACATAAATTTATTTTAGCTTCGGGCTATCACTAATTTCTTATATGACAGAAGGAAAGATCCCAAATAGAAAACTAGCTAGTACACGTGATTTGCATGGGCACGTGGGAAAACCAGAGGAAAGCCCCACGGCTCCTCAGAATTGGCCGTTGATTCGGCCTGGCCATGCCTGGTCCCTCCTACTCTGGAGACTTGAAATGGACCCGACACGACCGCATCGGCAATCGTCGTCCTCTCTCTCTCTTTCTCTCTCTCTCTCGGGTTTTGGTGAGAGCAGCTGGAACTCCAAGAAAGCCGATGCGGAAGCAATCTGCTGCCACCAATAAAATCCGTTCTCTAGGCGCTTCTGTATGATCTCTTTCGTGGAGCACGAGGGGGGTATTTGGATTTCGTTGCTCTGTTCTCTTCAGATGGAGCAAGCGTCTGAGGACAGTACGAACGGGACTCTGCGGGGCTTCTCTCGTGTCACCGATGCTCCAGTCCTTTGGAAATCTCGAAAGAGATCAGGTATCGACTGCCCAAACAACCCAATTTACTTGACTCTGTTTCTTCTCTGTTTCTGAATATGGGTTTAAGTTGAAGAAAACTGATGATTGATTGATGCATGCTTGTGGGGGGGGATTTCATTTAGGGACTCACTGTAGCAGAACCCATCTGGGTTTTCGAATGGGGCTGTGCATGATCGCGGGAGATAGGGTATAGTTTTACTTGTTTTCCTGCTTGCTTTTAGCTGAATTATGTTAAGACCGTTTGAACAGTGCATTGTCTTGCACCTTCATTTGCTTCCTCAAAGGAGGGTAATGATCTTACTCGGTACATAAAAGTCCATCCGCCCGGAAAATGGAAGACAAAAAGAACGTCTCTTGCTGAAATTTTTTTCTACTTCACCTCTTATTCTTCCTCTCTGAAACGCTGGTGCTTGAAAATGTGCATGTCTAGGACTCTGTCTGTCATGCTGCGCAACTTACGTTTCATTCTTGCATTTACTCTGATTCAATCTGCTGTATAATAGCGGATACTGTTGAGTCACTAACGGCCCTGTGATTTGAGTCATCCCAATGACTCGAGTTTAATTTTACACATGATGCAATTCCCCTTTGAATTAGCGCCTCAACAAATTTTTGTCACGTCAATAGATTTTGAGTGTTCTGCAGTTGCAGCTGCCCTGCTACCTCACTCCTTTCGTCTGATGGAAACATCAATGGATATGCTAGGAGTTGAATATTCAACAACTTATTGGTGCTCCTCCAATTTCTTAGCGATGACTTCATGATGATGTTACTCTGAGTTCTTTTATCGAATTTAGGCTATGGCTCAGGATGAGATTGATAAGTTGCAAAATTGGTTGGCTACTCATCACTTGCGCTTAATATTGTTCTCCTTTTATGTGATTCCTCAATCTAATAATCGGGAAAAGTTTGCCCATTTTAAAACCAAAACTCTGGTGTTCCTAATGAAATACGGATCCCACCTATTTTATTCGTTTGCAAGTCTTGGTGAACCCTGTCCTATCATGTCATTACATCTCAAGCTGCACGATCTTCCATAGTAAGCTTCAATATCTCCCAAAGATTCTTTGAAATCTAAAGAAAGTAAAGTCCTTTTCTTTTCAGACATCTGAAAGTGAAAGGAAGACATTATTCATCCACGTTTGCATGTTCTGAGTGGGATTTTTTGTATTTTTAAGTTACGGAATAAATGTTTTGCCAAGCATCATATCTGTTATTATTCCTCTTATGAAATTTCTGCTTCCCATTGCCGCACACAGAAGAACATTTGGTGGTGTTGATACTTGGTGCCACGAAGTATACCTGCAACAAATATTATGGGCACTCTATATGTTGCTTGATCCTAGTTAGAATTGATTCTCAATTACTTGGGATTATGAATGCTATAATTTGATATCCACAGCAAATGCCTGGAATTTAGACAAGACCATGGTGGACACTGCTGATGATACACCTACTAAACAAGAAGAGAGGAGGATGGAGGAGAAGATGCAGGATTCGACACCACTCTCTGTTCTTTCTGGGAAGCGCAAGGCTCTGTTTGAGCCATTAGAACCGATAAATGATATCAACAATAGAAGACCATCTGCTGAATCCCTGCTCCCACCACCAGATTTCGACACTGCAAGCTATCCACGCGGCTGGCTAGTTGGAAAGAAGCGCAAACTAGTTAATGTGGATGTTGTCGAAAGCATGAGAAGAATTGCCATTCAAGAGATGAACAGAAAGGTGCAGCTCCTATTTATCTCTTAAGTCATCCTCAGTCTTGCTTGTTCATTATATTAGAAAGTCTGAAACAGAGAACTGAGGATCATGTGCTTGCAATTTCTGTGTGCAGGACCGGGAAATTGTTGGTCTAAATGAGCAGCTGGAAGAGGACTCTCGGGTACTGGAACACCTTCAGCTACAGCTCCTGGAGGAAAAGAGGAAACGTGTGGAAGTAGAGAGGGAAAATGCAATGCTGCAGGATCAAATATCAATGCTGATGAATATGATACAGGAGAATGACCCGATAGATGAAGAAAGGCAAGGCGAACCATAATCAATGACTCTTTGTTGATAACTAGTTTTCTCAATTCTGCGTCAATCTTGTTTAGTATTCATCTTATATAGCCTAAATCGGCTATTCGAATGTTAGTAATATCATCAGTGGATCCTCGTGCATATCATATCTCTAGTGAGCTTGAATATGCTCAACTCTGTGGTAGTCCAAACCTACATCTATCGAGCTGTTGATTTGTTTATTCTGTACCTGGTTTCATTGGATCCCATGTAAATATTCAAAGCACAAGTTAAGTTGTTAGTTTCTTATGGATTATCTTACTTCTATCAAACAACAAGCAAGATAGATCAAATTGCGTTTCCTTCCACTTCGGGACTTACATCGAGATTAGAAAGTCAAGGAGCGAAGACCTTTCATTGTTTGGTTTCTGAGACTGCCTGTGATATGAATTACTCCTTGACTTCATCTGTGCTACTCGTGACTGGTGATTCTTGCTTTGAGACCCTATGTTCTACGCAAAGAGAGAATGTATGGTTCCACAATGGTACCAGGATCTTGGTTTGTCTGGAGATTCCATCCCTTGTGCACATTCCAGCCATTTGGCATCATAAAATATGCATGTATTGGTGAATGGGAATATAAATAGCTTTATCGACGTGAAGTTAATTTATAAGAGTCCCCTTTTGGATAGCCATGACAGTTCTAGTGGGTTTCAGGGTTGTAGGTTTCAGTTTAGCGGACGGGGGTTGCATGCTCGGCTGAATAGCCGACAGAACGCATGGACTTGCGAATGTTTCAGTCGAGGGAGCTATGTGTGATTAGAAGTAAGATTCTGTGAAATTTGGGAACCAAATGCGGAAGGTATTCACGACTAGACATGGCTAATGCCCTACAGATGGAACGTGTGTATTGCTTTCGTGTTGCTCAAAAGGGTGAAGAGAAAAGGGACTTTTCATCGCCCTGCGAGTGGTAAAATGAGCCAACTTTTGCCATGCAAATACTAAGACTCAGGATAAGTTAAGTTTCTATTGGATGACATAAACCTGCTCATTCCTATTATTGTTTGCGTTGAATGCATTTTTACCTTCTTTTTTTAGCTTAAGATACAAGATATTTCACTTTTTCTGTTCTTTTTTCCTTTTTCTTGAATCTCAACCTCCGCTCTCCAAAGCAGTTGGGCTTTCAGATAAGAACGGTGAACGGGCTACTTTCGGTCTCTTTTGAGCCCCTTTAACTTTGACAGGAGATGGATGGATTCTCATCTCTCTCTCCCTCTCTCTTTTCATCTGAATAATAAAAATGAAATTAAAGTGTGAAAATAGTTATATGAAAAAGTTCTGAAAGATATTTTTGTAACTTTTTACATGATGGGTCAATTAATTCTCCACAATTTGGACATTCCTAATCCCATGGATTGCACTCAGGCTCTGATAATGCTCGAAACTGAACTTTGATTCCTCAAAGAATCCTCAAAGGCCTGCACAGAAACTTCCTGAGGATTTCTTTGGGAACACCCTTCGGTGCTTTAAGTCCCCAAGAAGAAGAGAGAAAATTCTATAATTAGTTGGAGAGATCATCTGAGACTCTGAGGGCTTACCTGCGCTCTTCTATCCTTATAAATACGTTTGACTGATTCTATTACGGGATTGGGTATCACTTTGTTGTGTAGCAAGACCGAACATCATTTCGTTAATGAGATCAAATTTCTTGCTGGCAAGCAGGTTGCCCATATTCTACATCTTAATTCAGAAAGATCGCTTTCAAAATAGATGTACAAGAAGTTGAATTATGAAGCTATGCTGATACCTAATGGGCAGGGGCTGACTTTATCGAAATTTACAATCCAGAAGCAAAGCATTGAATGAAAACAAAAAATGAGTGGCCAATATGCTCCTAGACCTGTATAGAGCTTTCCCCATCTCTTAAGCTTTCCACTCATCATATGCCTATGCTTATGCCCAGGACTTTTTTACATGCAATCACGAAAGAACGTATTGAGATTGAGTCAAATACAACCAATAAAATCACAGATTCAATAACCAAGGAATCTCTCAAGGCAAGACAACCTAACCAACTTCTTTCACACAGCTTTCACAATCCAAGAGATTGCTCAGTGAGGCCCATCATCTAAAGTAGAACTTTCGCACTAATTTGGATGTATAGTTGACGAGGCCTCTATCTAAGCAAGAAAATAAGGAGTTTCCCATCTTTCATGGCTACCGCGAGAGGCTTGAAATCATTAAATCAAATGACAATTCATCTCCTGTATCTTTGCATAAATAAGGGTAAATAAGTTTTATGGAAAAATAGTGGTTCAATTCGATGTTGTATAAAGGGCAAACAGAGTGAGGTTTGGGCTAAGAAAATCAATTGATAGGTTTGGTGTTCTTATTGGAAAAACCAGTGTAAGTGAAGGTATGCTTATAAATAATATGGATAAAAAGATAATGTTCTTGCTTAATCACTTCAATATCTATTTTTTTTTATAGGAAGTCGTCCTTTTGGTTACATTAGACACCGGCTAAATGTATTATTAAATTTCGAATTTTGTTACGATATGAAAATACTTTTTAACTCTCATTTAACCATGGTAAACATGTACCAACTTTAAAATTCGGGAGAGTTTTGGCTGCGTTAGAAGAGCCACATCTCCTGTCCCATTCGACGAAGCAAAACCTCATTTGGTTTAAGGCTGTCTTGCACTTGTTGTTTAGTGGTGGTGGTACTGGTGGTGCCACTTTCACCCATCGAAACCCCAATCCATCATAGCACTCCCAACCACAACCAATAAATAAATAAATAATAATCAATGGCAAACTTATTCGCCAACCTTTATCACTGAAACTGCAACCCTAGAAGCTGTGCTTAGTTTATCCTCCACATCAAGATATGACCCATTACTAGATTACACATGCAGTACCTCCAAAAGTTCTGTGCACTCATCATAGAAGAAAAGAAAACATAACAGCATGATGTTCTCTCGTAAAATTGTTCTGTCGTGGGGGTCAATCAAGACTTGGTAACGAAATCTGCGCTGCTCACTTTCTCCCTCTAACTGGATTCAACTCCCAGCGACAAGAGTGACGACCCCTGAGGAAAAATGACATTTGCTTCAAGTAGAACCGTCCAGAAATATAGAATCGAGACTTTGAAGTTTGATTTCACAGCCCGTCCTACATAGGATTGCTCGCAACTTTTGAAATGGGACGTTGTTAGAGTGATGATGTGATGTTCCCGACATAGTGGTTGTGTCTCGACGTGATTTACAATGATTTCATGTGTTAAGCTCATCACAATTATATTCGCGGGCAGAGAAGTATGTGGAGAGCATGCGATTGAAACGAACATCTCACATCTCCCATGAATAAAATGCAAACTAGATTTCCTTGTTTCCCACTCTCATGAGAAACCTGCTGGCTGTGCTACAGATATCGTTTCATGAGATACCTGTCTAGAATTTGTAAGGGAAGAAACATCATTGGCGAGGGACACTGTAAAGATCATTACGGATGACTTCCTCCATGACGGTTGAGGAGAGGTGTTGGGAAAAACGGAATTCCCAAAATATTGATTCGACACAGAATCGAATCCCCAAAAGAAACAACGAAGTGGAAGCAAGCCTAGTAAAACATGAATCACCGATCCTAAGGCACATCACATAATCGAACATACCTTGTTTCCACAGACTAAATACCGATGTTGTGAAAAGAGGAAGAATCCACACACTGTTCTTCAGAGGATAATCTTATTCTGTTCTTCAGGAGAAAGCGGTAAGACGTAAAAACTGAGAGAACGTTATCTCTCATTCGAAAATACGTAACTTCTTCCTAATTAACCACCTCCAGGATTTTCCCTTATCTTTAATAACTTCCTCCATGGGCCTCAACTCACGGGCCGGGCCTTTGGGCCCAACATGAGCGGACGGGCCAACTTAGGCCCATCAAAAGGAAAAATCCATCAAGAGGAATCATTGTTGGTGCATCACTACAAAGAGGAAATGAGAAAAAGCCAGCACGGGGTCAAATTTTTCTCTCTTGATGGAGAATGAAAAGACCAATTCTTAAGTTCCAATCACGGTAAATCACTAGTAGATCGATCTCTTTTATCAAAATGAAGGTACTATTATCTTCCTGACCATTGAAGAGACAAATTTGACACAGGACAAGAAACTCATCGCATGGGAAAGAGAAAAGGATGAGCTCACATTCCCTTATCTTATCTTTAATAGTATACCAGATTCTAATGTCAGATTTGAATGTGTTGGTTGGATTCTTGCGATGAAATACAAATATTAAACTCAAG
Source organism: Eucalyptus tenuipes (assembly GCA_014182365.1). NCBI lineage: Eukaryota > Viridiplantae > Streptophyta > Magnoliopsida > Myrtales > Myrtaceae > Eucalyptus > Eucalyptus tenuipes. Next base: position 31,250,464 of record CM024546.1, read on the forward strand.
CGGACAGTGCATTTGTGGACTAATTAATTGTTAATATTCTCCTCATGCCTGTCAAGGGAATATAAGGACCAACATGGTCTAGGGCTACACGCGAGTCAAGTTGAAGCAAGGGACAAAGCTCAAATGCCCTCGCAGGGTGGAAGTTGTGACAGTTTCTGTGAAGAGATATAGAGAGAGAGAGAGAGAGAGAGAGTCCTTATCTTTTGAAAGCTCAGCAAGCACAATGACAATCTACTTGAAATCACAAGCGCTCAATCCCACTTGACAAAACAAAGAAAAACACAAAAAGCACCATACGAATTTTTTTTTTCTTCTTCTTCTTTGGATCAATGGTGGAGGACGCAGAAATTAGATTGAGAGGGGCCAAGAAAATTAGGAGGAGGCAAATTGAGAACTTTTCCGTGACATTTATCTAGAAAAATATGTAAATTCAAAAGGAAAATTTTAGTGCACATCTATGAGTCAAGGAGCAACAATCTCTATGAGCCACGTGTCCGTCATTGCTGAGGGTAGAAAATAATAATTCTAAAGGCGATGTAACATTTGAAAGAGAAAATTAGTCACGAGCAACAAAATGTGGGTTATACCATGCATATGTAAACTCAAATGCCATTATTAATGGTTGTCGCAAGTGTTTTTTGATACTAAATTTTCCTTCTTTTTTTCTTGCAAAGAATGTGCACGTGAAACCCCAATAATTTCTCATGCACCCGTGGGTCCTCAAGCCAGCCCTTCTTCTTTTGTTCTCGTCCCAAACTCCAACTCCTAAGAATCTCGCCCCCCCTCTCTTTCTCTCACAAACACTCACGCACACACGCAGAGGGAAGTGCTGTTTCTTCTTTTGCTGTTGAATGCATATCTGCACCTAGCCAACTCTTGCACTGTTCTGAACAATGGCACAACGAGCACAACTACCTCAGCTAGAACTGTCTCTCCTTCTTCTCGTGCTCCTTCTTGGCACTGCTCATGAGGTTCACAGTCTTGAAGGCAAGAAAGCTCTCAGCTTGAGAAACTTCCTCTGGGATCAGATGACCAGCACTCCCAACTGCTTCTCTCAGAAATCAAGTGAGTTCAAATCTAAAAAAGAAGGCTATAACAAGAATTGAACATGATGAAATGGTATTCTGTGTTCGTGGACATGGATTTTCTTTTTCTTATTTTATTCTTCCACTTCGGGATTTGCAACTTAGAACCGCTTCTTTTTGTTAGAATGTGAGCTTTGTTCATCATTGCTTGCTTTTATGGTGACAAGTAACCACGCTGCTCTCTCTCTCTGTGCGAGCGCGCGTGAAAAGTAGGAGCCAGCTGTATTTGATAAAGCAAAATTTGGTTTTTGCTTTGCTTTGCTTTACCATTTATTTAGCAAAGCACCGACTGTTATCTGCTTTCTCCACTTACATTTACTGTTTTGCATTCACAAAACATCAGAACGACATGCTTTTTCCACAAATTCACTTGTCTGCCTCATGTTTGGTAACACAATGTCAATGGTTTAAGAAATTGAAGAACTATGTGTAGTTCCACCTTATGCTACTATATCCCACATCATGCAACTCATTACTCCTCACAATCAAGAAGCCTTCTCAGAAACTCATGTTTGATTGTTTGAAACTGTAGTACACAAGAATGGTGCAACCATATTGGAAATAGTACACCAGGATCACTGCTCAGGGAAGACCGTGAACTGGAACCAGAAGCTGCAGAAGCGCTTAATCTTGGATGATGCCTGGGTCCGAACGCTCCAACACCGTATCAAAAACACAAACTCCAGCAACATTAAAGAAGATGTTGCAAAAGCTCAGCTTCCATTAATTTCTGGCGTGCATCTTCAGACTTTAAATTACATAGTCACTATGGAACTGGGCGGAAGAAAGATGAGTGTGATTTTAGACACAGGAAGTGATCTCACATGGGTCCAGTGCCAACCTTGCAGAGTATGCTATAACCAACAAGACCCTCTATTCAATCCTTCAGTTTCTCCTTCCTACAAATCAATTCTCTGCAATTCATCAACTTGTCAGTCCCTAGAATATGCCACTGGGAACTTAGGAGTGTGTGGTCCCATAACCCCGATATGTAACTATTATGTTAGCTATGGCGATGGTTCCTTCACTCGTGGTGACCTTGGCGTAGAACATCTAAACCTTGGAGCGACTCCTGTGGACAATTTCGTATTTGGGTGTGGTAGAAATAACAAAGGCCTTTTTGGAGGTGCTTCTGGTCTCATGGGTCTGGGGAGAAGCTCTCTTTCGATGGTCTCTCAAACTTCAAACCTCTTTGGTGGTGTTTTCTCATATTGTTTGCCATCTGCAGAAGTTGCAGCGTCAGGGTCTTTAGCTTTTGGTGGCGACTTTTCGGTCTACAAGAACTCCACTCCCATTTCTTACACTGCAATGATCCCGAACCTGCAGCTGCCTACCTTCTACTTCCTTAATCTTACTGGTATTAGTGTTGGCGGAGCAGCGATACAGTCTCTGAGTTTTGGTAAAGCTGGAATTCTGATCGATTCTGGTACAGTGATTTCAAGACTTCCACCCTCAATGTACAGGGCCCTGAAGGAAGAATTCCTGAAGAAATTTACTGGGTATCCTCCAGCACCGGGCTTCTCAATCTTGGATACGTGCTTTAATCTGAGTGCATATCAAGAAGTGGAGATCCCTACAATAGACATGCACTTTGATGGTGATGCCAAGTTGAAAGTTGATGTGGATGGGATATTTTATTTTGCCAAGACTGATGCATCTCAGGTGTGCCTGGCCCTTGCAAGCCTCACATATGAAGACGAGATTGGCATCATTGGTAATTATCAGCAGAAGAACCAAAGGGTTGTATATGACACCGTGGGATCTAAATTGGGATTTGCAGGGGAAACTTGTAGCTTCGTATGAAAGGACCTCGAAAAATAAGTACGTGGTTGTGAATATATTCAAGAGGAAAAGCCAAGAAGCTTGTTGGCCGAAAAAGAACAGCAAGTGGTTTTTTCTTATTCCACAGTAAACTAAAGTGGTATTGATTACCTACTGAGAAATTATAAGAAACTCGAGTGGAGTGTGATTTCTGTGTGATATCTTTGACATGCAATATTACTTTCCAAAGCAGAGTGCAAGTTACATAAAATGGTGGTACCATTCTTCTTTTGCATATGAGACTGCTTTATAGAGGAACTTAGAAAGATAGTTAAAGCTAAAAAGAATAAAGGCATAATCTGTGATCATAAAAATAAAAAGGTTCCGACAGCTATAGTTTAGCAAAAAATAAAATTTCTGATAGAGGTTTACATTTTGTAAGGTACTAAGGAAAAATAAATTCCTGTTGTTTGTAGGATCACCAATCATTATGCAGGATATGGAATTCATATTGCTAAGAATTATATATGCAAAAGGATGAAAGGGGAAAAAATCTCTTTTGGAATGCTTCTGCGTCAAGAGTATGCTAACCTGCTAAGAGCTTCTTGAAAAAATTGCAATCACTTGAAGAAGCAATTGTTCAATACTGAGAAACAAGCACTAGGACATCCTCTTTTCACGTATTATGCAGAAAATGGCCGTCATTACTGGGTTTCTTTCGATGAGGAGACAAGTAAATTGACAAAGAACTTCTGCATTTCTTTCCTACTCCCAGAAGACACTGTTGAAACTAACACTAGTTGTAGGAAAAGATTTCGATCCCAACTCAACAGGAGTTGTGTTCCAAGTATTGTCAGCTCATTTCAACACATTGCACATTACAAAATGAACCAGGGAAGCCATTTTATGATTCTTTGTTCCCAAAGCTCCTCCTAGAAATTGCACATTACAATATTGACCTAAAAAAGGTGTTTCCATGACTTCACTTTCAAGCCAATTGTGCCCACTGAAATTCCTTGATGTTCTCCCAGAAATGGATGGTCGAGTCTTGATCACTTCTGTGAAGTAAACAAGTGAAATGGAATTACTTCATCTCAATGTTACTAGAGCCAGGTCTCTTTGTGACGCTAAAGTCAATCATTTCACCTCTCAACAATTCCACATCACCCCATCTTCGTGCTTCAGAGTAAATGTTTGATAGAAGCACATAATCACCATCCTGAGTAGGTTCCAAATCTGTAAGCTCTTGGAAGGATAACTCAGCCAACTCAACATTGCCATGTACCCTACAGGCACCAAGTAACGTTCTCCACAAGACAGAGTTTGCTTTGAAGGGCATACTCTTGATCATCTCATAAGCTTCACTTAACAACCCCCATCTGCTTAGTAGATCAACCATGCACCCATAGTGTTTCATCTCAGGCTCTATCTTGTACTCCTTCCTCATGCGACCAAAGAACTCACGGCCCTTATCCACCAAGCCCTTATGGCTACAAGCGATGAGGACTCCAATAAAGGTGACCCGATTTGGTCTAACTTCAGCGATCCTCCTCTCCATCTCTGCAAACAACTCCAAAGCTTCATCGGAATAACCATGGACAGCCAAACCCACAATCATTGCATTCCAGCAACTAACGGGTTTCATATTCACTTGACTGAATACTTCCCAAGCACGACTCAAGTTTCCGCATTTAGAGTACATGTCAACAAGTGCAATACCTAAGTAACCTTCAATTTTATATTCCTTGGCTTCTAAGGACTCATGGATCATCCCGCCAACTTTCAGAGCACCCGTCTCCGCACAAGCACCCAGAACAGAAATAAGCGTTATCTCTGTTGCTTCAATATTGGCATTTGACATTTCATGAAACAGACTTAATGCGCCATTATAATCTTTAACTTGAATGTAACCTGCAATCATCGAGTTCCAGGAAACCGCGTCTCTCTTGGGCATCTCCAGGAACGCCTTCTTCGCCGCTGCAAGATCGCCCATCCTGACGTATCGTCCCATCAAGGTATTCCAAGAAACCACATTCTTTGCAGGCATCAACTCGAGAAGACGATCCGCGGATGCAAAATCACCCGACCGATCATAGGCCGATATAATTATGTTCCACGAAGCAACAGTCCTCTGCGTCATTTCATCAAAAAGGCGGCGGGCGTGACTCACCGACCCACACTGAGAATACACATGAAGCAGAGAATTCTGAACATACTGATCCTGATCGAACCCTACCTTCCAGGCTCTGCAATGAATCTCAGCTCCCTTGGAAGCGACATCAATGCCCTCAACAGCCCTCGCATCATCTTTAGTGCACCAGAGTATTTTGCCACAGGCCTTGAGCACGAAATTGTAGGTGAAGTGATCACATTCAACGCGCGCGCCATGCATGTGGTTGTAAATGAGTACAGCTTTGATGGGAAACGCGCTCTTCGAGTAAGCTCGCATCATGGTGTTACAAACAAAGGGGTTGTCCATGCTGGTTTCTTGAAAGATCGCTTGGGCGTTCGAGAGGCTACCTACGGGGGAGAGACAAGCGAAGGATATGAGCTTGGGAACGATGCCGGAGTGGTCCCAGAGGGCTGCCTTGAGGATGGAAGCTTGGGCTTGTTCTGCTTCCTTCAAAGATCGAAGCTTTGAGACCATCTGCGTCAGCCTGCTCCTCACCATCGCCCATCGACGGAGCTACAACTCTGTAGCGATATTGCATTGCTCTCGCAGACGCGAGTCGAAAGAAAGGTCCGACCTTTCGAGCTCCGGACCAACCGTCGTACGTTGGACCTCCCAGGAACGACGATTTCGCTACTTGGTTCTATCATTTGACATATAGAATCATCTCCGTTTCAACTTTTTTTGCTTCTGCTTGAAAGAATTATCGAATGATTTCATTGTGCTAAAATAGATGATGATTTAGTACAAAATACCTTGTACTTTAATTTATGAGTAACTGCAAGTTAAGGCAATGCTAAATTGATCATTTTCACCCGAATGCTTTGGCCTTTATGGTAGTGGTCACACCGGCCCATCATATCCATAAGCGGTCCACTCTTAGGCTGCGTTTGGTAGTCGGGATAAAATTCGAGATATGATATAATTTATCCTATCTTATGTTTGGTACTCGCTCAGGACAGGATAAAGTTGGATATAAGGGGATATAGATCGGATAAAATTATCCCATTTAGGAAAGTGAGATAAATATGAATATAATTTTTAATATCCATAATAGAAAAATTATTTTTTCGAATAACAAACTTAGTAAATTAACAAAATTAAAAGTATATTTCAATATAAATAATATTTGAATTCTAATTTAAGAAATTAAAAATATAAAAAAATTATTTTTAATTAATCTTATTTTAATTTATGTATTCAACTTTAATTTTATCTTATAATAAACATTTAATCTATTAATTATATATTTATACTTATTATATATATTTTATGTATTTTTGTATTTTATGTATGGTAGTATAGTTTACTATTTGATAAAATTTTATTAAAGAATGATGAAAGGAGATATAAGCCGGATAAAGAAAATAAAATATAAAATAAAATAAATTAATAAATTAATAAATAATAATGTTGTAAAAGATTTTCATCATCTTTTGTTTATGAACATTTAGGTTCATTTACAATAATATATCATTACATGATATGATGTGAATGTATTTGATTTTAATATTGCGATATACCAAACAATTGACGGGATATAAAAAAAAATTCCAAGATTTCATATTCTATCCTATCCAATCCTATCCCGATTAAAAATCCGTACAACCAAACGTAGCCTTAAGGATTTTGCATTCTTTATAGCATCTAATTCCAAAAGAGCATTGGAAATTGCGGGCTCATTTGATCAGCAAACGTGTAGAAAAAGCATAGTAAACAAAGAAAAGGAAAAAAAGTGAAGGAAACGTCTTCGATTTGGGATGACGAGATGCATGCGTTTTGCATCTAAACGGCCCACAATTGTTGTCTCGAAATGTTCGCCTCTTCAAAAAATGGTGCCATTCTACTTCTGTATGGAGTAGTGGGATGGCACCCAAAAGATGAAGATACAACATCTGACATCTGTATTCAGAGATTGAATTACAAATTCAGGAGGGCAAGCACAGTGTCATCACACTGTGCAGCATAGCTTTGTATCTATGGAGGCCAAACAAATGCAGAATGCCTGATAACCTGTCAAAGGGTACCTGCATGACATGAAATAAATTACTAAAAATTTTTATTCTTGGTTGCACAACATGGTTTAAGCCGAAGTACATCAAATTGCAGTTTATACCTGTAGTCCATGACATATTTAGATTTTCCCACCCGTCCGAGCTGCAGGATTGTCTGCTTACCATTCTCCTGAAGAAAATATGTTAATATCAGCCATCATAATCACCCGTTTGGGACCATCTCATTGCATATTCTCTTTGCATGTGTATAATAATCCACGAGCAAGGGTCGGGTGTACTCATTGTTGGATGTAAGGCATGACACCTCTTATTGTTCCTTGCTCACTTTCGAATTTATATGAATTAAACTTTCGGAGTTCTCTGAACAAAAATAAAAATAAAAAATTACAGAGTTGAGTGTACCTCCAACTTAAGCTGGAAATTCTTGACCGATCGCTGTATTTTAAGTCCAGCTCTTCCCCTGTCTCTGAAATCTAACTCGTATTGCTGAGAAATCTGAGATTGCAAAAAGCAACACAAGAAACTTTAGCTACCTAACTCAAGGAAGAGAATGAAAACTTAGATCCAAGCAGATCGCTTCGAAAGAACATTTTCCCTACACATGCAACCCTCTTTCTTGATTAAAAAACAGAGCATTTGTTATATTACCTTATTGTAGTGTGGAACCCTTGAGACTAGCTGATGGACTCTATCTCTTCTTTCCTCCCAGTCCTTCGGGAGTCCACTGATGTGTGGAACCTGACAGCAGGAAAAAGATCAACATTCTTTTTCATTGGAGACCTAGGAAAATAAAAACAAGCAACAAGGTATAGTTTGTCAAAAGAATTCCATGAAGCTCACTTGAGTTGTGTTCTTCAGCTGCATTGATTGATGCTTCGGTATGTACCCTCTCATGATCCTGTGGCTTCCTGTCCAAGTGGCTATGGTAGGTACAAATCTGCATAACCAAAGGTAAGCCGACTCTCATAATTTTCAATTTTGCATTTTGAGTGTGACTTTGCGTGCACATGTCACAGAGAGAGAGAGAGAGAGAGAGAGAGAGAGAGAGAGAGATTGCTCACGTTACAACTGCTAAAAGAGCTTTAGTTCCTCTAGCTACAGAGTCCAAAGAGACCCCCTGAAAAAAGGACCGAATTAATCCGAGTTGTCCGACTAATTTCAAACATATATGGTACTTTCAATCTATGTGGAGTCCACTGAGCTTTAATTATCGGTGTTATGTTGGCTAAAGTTTGAAGAAGGTGAACCTGATCCCATATATGGTACTTTGAACCCATGACATTGGCTGTTACAGCACCGATGTAACTATCATCACCATTGGATAATAATCCTTTTACAGACTGAGCTATGGTGAAGATGGATTTTCCATTGCGTCGCTTGCAGAAGGCAACAGCTAGTTTTCGATCTTGTCGTCCCTTACCTTCCTGCAAGTATCAGATGCTCAGCAAATCATACTGACTCTAAAAACTGTTTGGTCTTTCGTACCTAAAGATTCTGAAGCATACACATATGCCTATCCACTAATAGGCAGCAAGAGAAGCCGATAGTGAAAATCTACAATAAAGCAAATGGTGGACATGCACCATCACCTAGACAATCATACAATCCATTGCAAGAGAAGCTATGAATATTCAGAGTTCTTTTACTTAGCCAAAGCTGCATTTGCATTAGATCTTCAGATTCTATAAAGAAGGATTGGCATCTGTCCAATTGACAAGTTATAACCACTTAATACTGTGACCTTTTAAAATCATTGTTCAGATAATGTTCTTCCGTTGGTCATCAAAGCAATATTCAAAATGCAACTAAGAAATTATAAACCAATGGAACATCCAAGACGTGATGAAAGGATGCTCAGTGCAGCAAAATCTGAGCTACGAAACAAAAACAAGCATACAATACCACATTCAGAAACCCATGGTAATGCAGATGCATGCCAATCTGGCAGTGTCATTATGAGAAAAGCAAAAAAGTTTACCTATATCATAAGGATAAATTGATTATCCTGAAAAAGAAAATAAGGATCCACTATGGGATGGATTAATTGTGCCCCATCTGCGATTGTGAACAGGGCAAACCTATGTATGAAATTTTTGGAAGTGTCTGAAAAATACCCAGGGTACGAAATCGTCAACCATCAGAAAAGTATAGCTTATCATGCGGCATCTAGGAACATTGAACCCAAGTAAACGAGAAATTCTACAGGTCCAACTTCGTTGAAGCTATCTTAAACTTCTCATAGGTTGTGTACACTGTGGTCTTAACAGTATTTCATTGATCCCAACATGATATTCAGTTCGATTTAACCGTGCCTTTACTTCCACAAATTAAGCTTCATCCAACAAACTGACAATAAAAAGCAGGGATATGAAACAGAATGAAGTACATCCAGAAAATTGACTTACGTTGGTGTATAGAGAATACAGAGTGCCACCACTAACTCCATCTATAGAATTTTCCCTCACAATAACACAGGTGCACCTCCCAATGTCCACAGGCAATGGTCTGCACAACAAAGTCCTGAAATCACACCAAACATCAATTTAACATCGACCCACAATTTCTGACTCATGAACAAACACATCATTCAATTTCTAGACTTCAGGGAATGGAAAAATGGTACTTTTTTTTATCTGAGCTGGAAACTCACCTATTTGGCAATGTAGACCAAGACGAAGCTGGAGCCGCCTCCGAATCAGAGTAATCCCAGATATTCACAGAATGCGAGTTCTCCGACCCAATTGGGTCCCGTAATTTGGACCCCAAATTCGGATCTTTGTCTTGCATTTGCATGCAGAACTGGAGAGAAGACGGCTTCAAGTTCAAAGCTTTCCCGGTGGACAGAGACTTCAGATTCGAGGAGTGCTTGGAAACGGCCGCAGACCAAGATTTCGGAGCGGCGTTCTCTTTATCGTCGCCGTCCGCCGCGTCCCGTTCTTGGTTGGGATGGGCATTCTCCTTGCGGTGGTCGCCGAGCTTGACAGGGCTGTGGTTCGAGTGGCCCTCGAGGGCGATCCCTTCGCTGCAGCTGCGGACGTGCCTGGCGTCGGTCAGGGGGTTCACGTAGAGCGTGTTGTACGAGAATTGGCGTGGGATGGTCTTCTTGGTGGGAGTCATCCTCTCGCAAGAGAAGAGAACGACAGAAACAGAGTACCCGCCGTGGCCGTGTGTGGCGAGCGTTGTTGGAAGGCGAAAGAGAACGAAAGTACACAGGGGTGTCGGTGACTGTGTCTGTGGGGTGACGATCAACGCTCTGATTGTTGGCCTTGTTTTGGGGAAAGAAAGATGTGACAGTCACGAGCGATGTCCTCTGATGGGGGTTGGGTTTTGTGGTGGTGCTTTGGGGGCGTTGGAAATGAGGAGATTCTTGGATTGGTCTTCAGAAATCTACCCAGGAACAGCTAACAAGAAGCCATTTTTGAAATTTTGCAAAGCAGGCGCTTCCAGAAAGAGAAAGGTGAAGACTTTACTGCACCCAGACCCAGTCACTCCGTGTATGAAGTGACATTCTAAAGTGGGACTTTACTGCAAGCTGCTTCATGATTTATATGGAATGGTATCATGTCAATCATTAATTATGGAGATTTCTATAAACCATACATTATCTTTTTTCATAGGAAAAATAATTATTACCTGATTTAAAAACCAGAATTCAATGCGAGCAGTCATCTCTACACATTAGGTGAAACTACCATAAAGCGTGATAGTATGTAATGGGGGATAGATATCTGGGGCCAATCGTCTTTAGCCACGTCGGCCCGTCTGGTGGGTCCCGCATGTCAATCTGACGTGGCGCTCTTGAGGGGTTTTTGGGTTGGATGGGTTTTATTCATTTATTTATTTGGGGGTGCATTTCTATGGGGTTTAAATTTGAAAACGCATGGGAAAGTGTGCGTAGTAGATAATTGGAATGCGGCTTTTGGATGCGGGCGGGTTTGGTGAGGAGTCAACGGTCGGTAAACCATTGGGCACTCGGCGTCGTTTCGTGCGCTTTCATGAGACCGAAACGGCTGGGGGCTGGGGGCTTTCTCTCAGTGTTTTGACTTTGGTGCATCTCCTTGGAAGTTTTCGCAGGGTTAAAAAGCGGGAGTTTTGTTTGAATGTGCTGATGTCTCTCTTGAGTGGAGTGAAGTAAAGCTGTGGGAATCGAAAAGCGGCAACAATTATTGGTGTACCATATTCAGTGGCATGTATTGTAAGACTTTTGTTAGTGTTCGATAGCCCCACTTTATTGCCAAGCAATTATTCGGCTTGTTCAAAAGATAAGTGGCTAATATTGCTTGATATGAAAATGGATGAGAACACTCAATTAGTTGATGGTCTCTTATGAATATATTGCATGAGCGGTACTTATTATGCTTGTTTTAAGTGCAAGGATGAGAATGAGCTCGTTTATACTTGACAGAAATAATCATACTTTCATTGTTATGAAGCATGCCCAATTTGCTCAATAATCTTGTCATACCGTGTTTTATCAACTAAAAGGTCAAGCTCATAGACTTTTGTATCCTCGTGGAGTGTGAAAATTCAAATTCAACTTCGACCTTACAAGGAAAAAATTCGAATTTATTAAGATCTATTTGTATACTTTACCAAAATTAACTAATTATTACTTGAGGTTAAAGTTAGGAAACTGCGTTCCTCATGGAAGGGATGGTGAGTCCTATGCATGAATAAGATTAACTATGATACAAAGGTTATGCATCACCAAAAGAATGAACTACTGGAAGTTCGTATTTGTTTCCATAGTCATTTTATCCATGACTATTAAGGAATAACGAATTTTACGTCTCGTACTTGTTAAATTCCCCTCGGCGATATAGAGTTAGTATTTCTAGGCCACATTAACAGCTCATTTTCATGAGAGAGGCTCAATCAAAGACCTATGTCTGCACCGTATTTGTTCATCATTTACTTATCAAGTATTCTCAAATAGGTGGTGACGGTACCCTCGGGTACTCGTTAAGCATACTTAATATCAAATAATTCATTTTTCAAAGAAATGATCATGTATGACACAGGACAATTCATGAAGCTCGAAATTTTCTTGATTGACTGCTCGACTAGTGCTTAGAAAACTCAATAATGAAATCCTTCGAAAAGACACCATATCATTTATCATTCTACTGCATTGCCTCGGTGTTTTTTTTTTTTTTTTTTTTTAATATTTATGTGATTAGGAAATTATCATTCTAACAGAACATGTAATGTAAAGACATTCCCTCTCCTATACTTATCATGAATCACTGTATTAAGCATGAAGAGTTTTGCCAATTATAACTGACGGAAGACGCCACAACGTCATTTGGAAGGACTCTTCCAGTTATTTCTTCATTCTTGTGGGGAACAAAGCCTGATTCTCATGAATTAATATAGAACGCCACAACAGCTGCGGAGACAAGCTGAGCACGGAGTACTCCTTTCCTTTCACTCCGACACCAAATCAGCTACCGAAAATATGGGAGCAATGTCCACTGGGACCTGAAACCATTAGGCAAAGACGTGAGAAATACACCAGCACACTGAAAAATACTCTCAACTCATAGAATGGTGGACCGTTCGGTACAGGGTGTCTCTCTCGTTATTTGGCTGATCTAGTACTGCTCTTTAACATCTTCGGATGTCCGTATTAAACCCAAGGAAAAGTATGACAGAGTTCGTAGATGCAAAAGTTATAGAATACCACCTGAATGTTTTCTAGTCTCTGCAAGGCAGATTTGAGTGGATCTGTCATTTTGCAATATCTATTGATGAGGGACCTTGCAGCCGGCTTGTCACCTTTTGCTTGTATGGTGAGTATCTCCCGGCTCAAGCTTTCTACGGCACCTTCAACCTTACAAAGGATTTATGGCAACCAATTGGTTATTCTTAACAGAAAATGACACTAAGGACGTGGAGAATGCCCACTGTAGTACCTTTGTCAAATCAACGCTGAAGGTTTCATCATGATGCAACACGAATGCTCCTTTCTCAAATAACCAGTTGAACTGCAACGCCTGACCTTTCCTGGTAATATAACAGGACCATATACAGCTCAGTGGGAATTGTCCATATGATGGGACAAGGATCCATGTATAGCTAGCTTACCCATGAGCTTCCTCTAAGCCAAAACGAACCGAGCGAAAGCATCCAGCTAAAAAAGAGACATACATTGACTTAACCAAAGCCTTTGGAAGCAAGTCCTGAATGCCATTGCAAATCGTGTAAGAGTAAGAATATCAGCCTTATTTTAGATATTTTCAGAATCTAAAACATCATTACCTGGTCAATGAGAAACTTTAGCGCCCAAAGACCAACTATATCAGCTTTTGCTTCTTCCAAAGCCGAGTGAAGTTCTTGAAGCTCCTGCATTGGTAGATAGAAGAATGTCACTGAAGCCAAGAGAGAATAATACTGGAATTCTTACGTTAAGTTCCTACATGGAAGGGTCTGTCTACACTCCCATGTCGATAAGCATGCAATAGTATCCCAGGGAGTAACTTTTCTCAAAACGAGCAATATTTTCGACATTGGTCAGTATCTTAGTACTAGTTCCTTTATTATCAAGCAAATTAAGTAATGGTTTCTGGATGACAGACACGGTATATACAGACATGGAATCATATGAGTTTCGAGATTTATTGGCAAAAAAGAAATGAGAAAGTGGCTCTTTAAGTCTATACTTTCACTTTTATAAGTGTACATTGTGAACAACAGGCATTTTGGAGCTGCCATGTTAAACCTTGTAATGGGATTCTCTTCACCGTCTATTGCAATGTGTTAGCATCAAAAGCACAATCTTCATTGTCTTTCAACACGTGTTAGACAAAAAACACAAATTGCTATTTAAAATTCTATTAAACCACGAGATTATGATAACAACAACGAGAAGGAAACGGGAAAAAACAGTATGACAAGGTAAAGTTGAGGGGACTAACTAGTCTCACTGTAGACTTCTGACCATCTGGTAGAGTTATGGTATGGGGGCCAATTCCATGGCAGCACTCATGGCAAATTGTGTGAGTAAAGAAAGAATCGAAATCTACTAGCCCATGTTGTTCCCTTGAAATGCATGCGGCCGCTATGGGCTGGAGAATATGCTTGAACCTGGTTGTAATAAGAAGAGAGTTGAGAAGCATAAGAAGCAACTTTAGGGCGTAGAAAATCAGATGCAGACATTATGCTGTAATCTAAAGGAAATACAACAATTATAAAGATGGCAAGGAAGTCATACTTTGCTTCTGAAACATTCTTGAGCATGACCATTGATGTTCCTCGATCCTTCACGATACGCTCATCATTTGGTAAATTAAAAGCAACAGTTTGAGGGCCCTTAACATCCTGGATATCAATCCATCAAGTAGTTTTCAGAAAATGAAAGCATCAGGGTGTCTAAGATAGCATAACTATTAGTCAAACTGTCAAACGATGAGTAGGAAATTGTTACTATTGAACTGGCTAAGGAAAATATGTGTCCACAATCTTACTCCAGAAAGAGGTGTTCATTAACCGGAATTTAAGACCATTATATGAAAGAAGTCCACAGGCTATCGTAAAGATTCACATTCTGCTGAATAACCAAAAACTCACCCCTGCATTGTAAACAAGCTGAATGACACGTATTGGTGCAGCAATCACATCTTGTGATTTGTATACACTGTCCAGAGGGAGATTTTGTTCCAATACCTAGTGCCATGTTACAAAAGATAAGAAAGTATCCTACATCAGTAAACTTGGACTAAATTTGTTGAGTCTCTGTGGAAGATGATTTGACAAAGGTACCTGAAGATTATCTCCAAAGAGTTTTAATTGAGCAGTCGCCTCGTCATCACGAATACCAATAAATGCTTCAAATGTCGCCTAATGCAAATTATGAATTGATAGTAGCATTGCCAAAGACGTAGAGAAAAATATCAGTACAAGACCATGGACATGTTAAAGGGCATTGAGTTGCACCTAAAGTGCATCCAAGCATTATCACGAGGCATATCAACATCAATGCATATGGTACTCCATACTATACAGACAAAAGTGGGTACTCATTTTTTGCACATTTTCTCCCTTTCCTACTTAAAAATAATTCATCTCTTGTTTTGATAACTGGTCTATTAGATTAAGGAAAGATACATAGAGAAAAAAAATACAATAGGAAATATATAGTCAGTCAAAAACAAATCACCAGTAACATCATAACTTTTGCTTCCCTTTCCATACTTCTCTCTCTCACATATTATTTTGCACCATTTGCTCGCAGTCACCTCAAATATTCTTTCATCTTCAACATTTCAACCATGGAAGTACTTTTTTTCTGTGAAGGTCAATTGAGTGCATGCGATCAGGACATATCTGAAGGCTAATGAGGAATAAAATAACAGGACCAGTGGAGTTACTACGATGCATGAGTAGCAAGATCAGAACTTCAAGCAAGAGAAAGGGACACAATTTTATCAGAATTTCATAAAGTATTGAGACATCAATGTGAATGTTATGCACATAGATTTGTAATGGAAGTCTGGCACTGTCCAATGAAGGAATTTCAACAATATTATCAGCTACCTCAACTTAAAATCTGTACATGATAGGTAAGGACCGGACTTCAGGAGTCCAGGCTCCACAGGCATCATTTACAAAGGTTCCAACCAGTCTGGTGATTGTATGCTTCTGAGGTCCATTGCAGTGTTTCCCAGATTTTCTCATGTAATTATAGCAAAAGATGTTTTTTTCTTGTCTGCCTTGTAGAAGGATAAAAATCAGAAGATCATGTTCTTCTTTGTTCAGAATTATATACTGATACCTATCAATGATATGAATATATGTCATCGTCTACCATTCATCTCTGAAGACAACCACCTCATTCATTGCTGTTCCTAGTTTTAGACTGCTAATGCAATTAAACAGTCTTCTTCCGAGGTCAGTATCCAAAACTGTTATAGGTTAAACAATCGATATGAGAGTCAATCACAATTAGGCTCTATGACATACACGCATGACGAACCCACAATGCATGGATGAAAATTCTGGGTGAATAATACCTTGTAGCCAAATAGCGTATCTTCATAAGTCTCATAAGGACCGATAGTCACATCCAACTTGGAGTCCTTCAAGTGAGGGAAAAGTGAGAGGATCAATACATTAGTAATGTAGGAATACTTCCAGAACTTGATTTTAAAAGATAAACATCTTCATTCTTTCCCAGAAATTCTAGATCATGAGATACCCAACTTCACCAATTATCGCCACTAAAAATTGAATAAATGACCATTTTTTCTGATTGTCCATGCAGACCAAAACCTGGCTTGATACCAATTCTCCAGCTGGGTAAAAAATCAGTATAATAACTAGGCCAGTGACCTTCATTATCAACAGAAAATTGCAGCATTAAACTGCTGAGAACATAACCAGCTACAGACCGTAAAAATGTTCTCCAAAGCATTCATTTCTCAACAACAGGAGAAGTGACAAAATCATCAATGGTTTGCACTAAAGAGGTCTGAGAATGGGATACGGTTAGAAGTAAACTGACACCATTCTTAAGATGAGTGTTTGTTAAAGAGAGTCCCTCATCATAAATCTTTTATTTTAGAGGAAAAGGTCACAGCAGCACCATTTGCAACCAGTGGAAGGAAGCTCATCTTATTCAGCTGGTAAAATTTTTACTCAATGACTACGAGAAGGAATATTATCTCAGAATTCCACCCAAAACACTTTCTCAAATTTATCAAATTATCACCCTAATCCTAAATGTGGAGGCAACCTGTCTCGGCAACCTTAATCTCTCTTAGTCAAGCTTCTATATTTTCTGCTCCAGATACCTAACTGCTAAGGTGAACTCTGTACTTCCTGATAGATGGAGACTGACAGAGGACTCTCTTTTCCTCCAGTAGATAAAGCTCATAGGTATGCTAAAATGTCGTCAGAATACTTATCAAGCCAGAGCTACATCTTACACTTGCTAGGTCCTCTCTCCCATTATAGATCTACTACAGCCAGCCACTGCAGAATTTCAATCTCAGAAGTAACACGTCTATTCACAATGAGAATTATGACATTAAAGATGAAACAAAAGGCAATATAAACTAACCAACTCCATCCAGGCAATGTCTGAGTTATAATAGTCATTGGACAAAAAGGCTTCAGCCTTGCTTTGCAATAGTCTCTTCAAGCTACAAAAAGCAAGAAAGTACGGGTGTTTATGAACAACTAAGCCAGTATTGGCATGTTCATATATATAGAATACCCAATGATTTGTTAATGGTAATACTTCAACCAACAATACCTTGGGGAGCTAGTTGAATTTCCAGCTTTATGCAACAGTTCAGCAGCTTTTGTAAGCAAAGCTCTGTACTCTTGTGAATAGGGGACAATAAAAAGGTCGTGAACCGGTTTGACTGTATTATTATTACTTTCATCAGAAGCTATAGATGAGGCTCCGTCCAAACTAGATTGACTTTTCCTCTTAATGACGTTGAAAAAGCCAGTTGCCTCCGCTTGTTCATCTTTTGATAAGCTACTCTTCCATAAATCAAATTCCTGATTCCACACAAGCAGTTAAAATAACTTTCTAGCAGATATATAGGGAATAGGCAGCTTCAATGATTACAAATCCTCCCTTGAATGGATGTTAGCTGGCAGGGGTCATTCTTGAATTTGGATCAATTTAAAGAGATACCTCTTTGTCCATGTCAGGAGGATAAAAGTTTGCACCGGGTGGTTTTTGCATGGGAAATGCAGCCTTATATTCTATACCCTTCCACCCATTTACTTGCTTTGCGGGTTTGGAGAGCAACTTAACAGCTGAATCTGCAGTTGTCAAAAATGCCTCATTCTCATCAAGGCAAGACCTGTGGACAGATAAAAACTATCATTCTTTGACAATTCTAGATGTCATAAAGGACATAAAAATTTAAAAAGGTGACCCCCCATGCAAAATCAAATGGAAGTGTTAAAAGGATGCAATTAACATCATGTCAGTCCCCTAGCACTCTGAAACTTCCACTGAAGGAAATTATCCGTGGCAATAACCTTTTTTAAAACCAACACAAATACTATATAAGGTCTTCTAATGAGAGTTTCAATGAATCAAGCGAGTATGTTGCCTGTACTGGACGATTGTCTCTCAGCTGATCACTAATCTTGACTGTTTCTTATCTCTCTATATCATCAAAGAAACCCAAAGGCAACTTTCCATTTAAAACTTTCACCCAAAAATTCCATGAAAGATAATGAACGAAAGCTGTATATTACTGAAAAATGGGCAAAATAATAATTTAAAAGGGTTGACAAACTATTATTTTATTTCATAAATCTCTCACGAACTCTAGATTTAATTAACTTTTACATTCAACTAACATTTCAATGGATTTCCTAAAATAACTGAAATCACACCGTCTCTTTCCTTGTCAAAATTTGCACACGCGTATGAGAGTGCCATTTTTGCTAACCAACTAAGAAAGAAGAGAGACTTGAATAAAAGAAATGAGAGAAATGTCAAGTCAGAGCTTTCCATCTTGGTTTACCATGGACTTTTATTTATTGAATAGTATATCCATTTAAGCTTGTCCAGCTCTGACGACGCAGCATGCTCCTTCAACCAATCTCTCAGAGCTGGATTGTTGTACCATACCTAAAAAATAATAAACAAAAAGTTACCCACCAAAATCAAATCAAGCAGAAAGCTGCTTAAGCTGTAGTATAGAAGGATTCTCAACCCTCCTATAATTCAGGAATTAGTACATCTGTCTACGACAATAAGTTTGACTAGAAGAAAAGAATGGTTAGTATCTTCATGATCCTAGTGCTATCTTCATAAAGCGAACACCAACCCTGCCTTTTAAGAAACGAACAAGGCATGTAATGATTTATGAAAGCAGCCAAAAATATGCAGAATCATTCACAGCCTGACAATAAGGACTATATTCAAAGCATTTGATTATAGAATATCCTTTCGCCAGTCTCAGTAGATAAGCTACTAAATTACGACTGCATCAAATTTTTTTAATGATAAAAACAACAAAGCTTTACCCCCATAGCTGCATCAACTATATGGATCATCCCATGCCATTGAACGTCCTATCTAACACTATCTTTCTCATTCTGCGACTACTGGACCACCTTTTGATGTTGTAATTGACTGAATAAAAAAATGATACCGTACTTGACTCAAGATAGGCTAGTTCCTTCAGTCCAAGGGTCCATTTTAAGGCGAAGAATTACCAATTGATAGGCAGCACACATGCACCATATCTTAACATATACCAATCAAAAGTAGCAGTAAAGTATGCTTCACTTAAGAAAGTTCAGTATCAATTTAGAAATAATTGTGGATATGCATGTCCAGTTTTACCAACCTGTAGGTAGAAGATCTCATCAATAACTTTTGCAGCCTCAATTACCAAGAGCAGGGCTTCCCTTTCTCCATTGGAAAGCCCTGAAAGCTGCACAAGAAAATGTGAAAGTGAAATGAAAAGGTGAATATCGTTTCTTTTTTTGTAGATAAAGAGATGAATGTTGTTTGTTGGGCATGCAAGAAAAAAAATTGTAAAAAAGAACCTTCGCGTATAAGAAGTAAATTCCACTAATACTTTTGAGCAAGCTAGTGCAAAGGCCTTTTTGGCTGACATCACGTAACCAAGACTGAACTGATCCTCACAAGATTTTTCCACGTATAAGATACATAGATATGAAGAAAAAGTCACCAAGACCACTGCACATTACACATTGCACTTTTTCTCTTTTATTTTAAAATTCTCTCGGAGAAGTAGAAAATGAGCCTCTGTGTAAAATCTAGGAATACTACAGTCATCTTATACTGGGATTGAGGTGGCATGTATTTAGTCCTTCCTAATGAATGTGGTTGGACAACAAAGCTAAAAACAAGTCCTAATCATGGGCAATAAGCAAGGACAAAATGAAACTCACATCAAATAGCAATTATGTCGACAAATAGCGCAATGAGTTAGAGTAATAAAAATATCAAAAGAATTGCAAGCAGCTTCTATGGTTTATTATCCCCTTCGGTTAAAAAGATAAATGACTTGAGAATCATACTCATCCAAGACTAGCTGCCACAAATTATGACAGATATGAGAAAAGAGATCTACATAAATTCCACCAAAGGAATTACAACCTCTGCCGTGAGGGTAACAGAAGCATAGCGATGGATTTTCTTTTGTAGAGCCAAGCTGCAGTCAATGGCCTTCTGGTTGTACCTTTAATAAATTTAGATAAAATAGATTATGCAAGTGGTGTAAAACATTGCAAATGCCCATAAGGAATAAATTACCCAATATTCTTTCAATTACTTCTCAAGTTGAAAATTAATGTCAATAAACTAAATGATAGGATATCTAGCCTAAGCTAAAACTTCTCCAAATGAAATAACAAAAGTTCATTAGGCTTTCTCATAGCAGGCATCTATTCCGAAGCTTACCTTTGTGTAATTATGTTGAATATTTGCCCGAACGGTCCATTCACGTCAGATGGGACGTACTCAGGATCTCCTTTAGCAAGAAAACTTCTATACTCATCATAAGATAAGTATTTAACAGCAGATACTTCACTTTCCTATGCAACAAAAAGATCTCAGATGGTATAGTTGTTGAAAACCTCTTTCATAGTAGATAATAAGAAGGTTGATAAGGGCACTTGTAAAACATCTCAAATTAGGAAAAAAAAAAAATGTCAATGCATTTACATTTTCGTGTTACAGGTAAGCAGTGCATTAGAAATGAAAACATTTCCTTATCAAACGCAGCTAAAAAGTGTCACAGGGGCACTTGTTAACAAAACCCTAAAAAGATATATGTCGTGAACTTACAGTAGACAAGTACTCGAATTAAAATAAGATATTAATATGAAAGAGCAAAATCCTGGAGATGCCGGTAATCATTTCAATACGAAGCTCTGTTTTGGGATAAATAAATTTGCCGTTCTCCATTAAGTTCTCCATCAAAGTGAATAACCCTGAACAACTTAACATCCTAACAAATAACAAATTGGCAAAGAACATGTTCCCATCTATATTTGCAGGTTTCCATGCCAATGCTCATGTGCATATCTACCTAGATGCATATTGATTACCGTTCATACATGCTTTTATCTTAATGATCCTCCAATTTATACATAAACACCACTACAAGGAAGACCATCTTCTGAGTGGGCAAGTACAAACCTCACTTTAGACAAGAGTATGGTACCTGCAGCGTAAAGGCCTCCAATGGAATTGGATCCAGAGTGGTCACCAGATAGACATCATTAAATTCATTATTGATGAAATCACCACCATTTGACACACTGCATGGGAAAGCAACGTAAGAAGTCAATGAATTAAGAAAACCCAAAACGTCCTGTAAGTAAATTAAAAAGAATGAAAGAAATATTAAAGCTGGCCAAAACCTCCAAAATCATTTGTTATTGAAGATCTGGAGAAAACTGACTTTTCACACTTTGTCTTAATATAACCTCATGAAGATGTCATATAAATGCACGGTGCTCAGTAGTAGATAGGATGCCTTCTACTTATTCAGTAATTGATGATGCAACTTCTGGATCCAATGCTTCTCATACTATGTAAACAGATTTCTTCATTCTAGGTAATGAAAACTTAAATTTCGCTAATTTTTAGTTCAAATTTGGTTTTATAAAATCTCAACATAAGGATATTAAATTTCAATATAAAATCTCAACATAAGGATATTAAATTTCAATTGACCAAATTCCAGAAGCAAGATCTTGTACAAGTAAAGAATGGAAAAATGGAGTAAGACAGAGTGTGATGGCCAAAAGCATTAAAGCAACTGTGCTGCAAGCAAAAACACATCAAATGACTAGCCAATAAAGCACTTAAGAGAGGTTGTGGAAGTATTAATTGTGTCTTTTTCAAATAAAGTCTAAAACTTAAAACGACATGATACCCTATCTTAAAACTTCCATTACGTGACATGCACAAGTCAAAACCAAGTAACTCATATATTACACACAATGTTCTGTGGGTACCAGTGCTACAGTTAAAAACTTGAAACATGAGAAAATGCTTCAATCCATTGATATGAAGAAGAATGAATACAGAATCTTGAAAATGTCTAGCCTGGTTGATGCATCTTCGGAAGGGAGGGAAACAGTTGCAGAAATGGAGGTAAGGGTCACTAACCTCTCTTGAAGAAAAATATGTAGCAACTCAAACGCATCTTTTGGAAGGACTATACCTAGCTCCTCCTCAACTTCCCTCCTGAGGCATACAAAGTTTATCTCAGAATAAGCATGACTGAGCAAGCAGGTAATTCTTTTTTTTGGTGGCCAGAGCAAGCATGTACTTTAAATAACCATAAAACATCAAGTCAGGAACATATAAATTCAGTAAATGTAAAGGAAATGGCATGAATTTCTGTGCATTTAGTTTCTGTTCTAGATTTTAATATTATTGTAAAAAGTTTCTTCACAAACAGGTCCACAACTCACAGGAGCCTTCATAAACAATCATAAGCCAGCTCTCCAAAATCAATTTTTACAATTATATATAAAGCATCTTCTTTCCACCAATTGGGATTATTGCTTTATTGAAGAAAGAAAGCACTCTACCTCGTGAATTCTTATTATATTTCTAAGACATGGTTTATATATAATTAAAGCTTTCAGGGTCATAAAGGCCTTGGCCAAGGTCCATCCTCTTATTCTTTCCTTTTCTGCCAGTCAAAGTCAGAATTATGAGCTCAGTGGGTCTAGAACTGCACTTTCAGACTCGAAGACAGATCATGTTGCTTGGGCATCAAGATAAGAAGAGAAATCATGCATATTTTAATATTGCAACTAGCTAATAGCCAAATTAGTTCTGAAATGACGAGATGAACAGCAACTGCAAATAGTCTTAGCAAAAAATGCTAATGAATGAAAATTACGAATATGTACACAAATTGAGGTGAAAACTTGCAATGGTGGGAATCCACATCATTAGCAGCTCTATCAGAATTGTTGCCAGTAGAAAAAACATGATCTCAAGAACTTTATAAAATATAGATCAAACTGGTGGTTTTTAGGCTAACTAACTTTCTCCCAAGGTAATCTGTGATTGCAAGATAACAAAAAATAGCCTTACTTCTTTATAGGTAACAGTACTGTGGGAAGCATTGCCATTAGAAAACGACCCAGGTAACAACAAAACACAACTTACTAGAAGTCATGTATAAAACTTGAACCACAGCAAAATATAAGGCCCAAATCTTAGTGTAGATGCCACAAAGATGAAAACCCTAATAGGAGTTCCTGCAGAGAATAGAATTGCTCTGAACCTAGAAGCAGAGAATCAAGCATTATTTAAGGATTGAGATTGTTAACTGGGCTGTCACAAGCGAGGAATCGCCAGCAGATATATGGCCAGCACTCGAAATATCCCAGTGGCCTGGCCATGAGTCCTTGCAGTCAGCACGCTTCTGGAGGAGAAGTTCCTGTGTACTCTCTGAATATATCCACACATGAACTGCTCGATGGTAATCCCCATCACGGTGCACATCACCCCTGCACAAGATAACAGCAACAGTATGCAAATAAGGGGAAGGGAAAAGGGTCAAAAAGACTAGTCAATAAATAGGTTTGAAGAGGGAAAAAAGAAGTTCTTGAATAGATGTCTTGGTGTTTATGAGCAAACCATGCAGATTAATATGAAAGATATTGCTTCCACTTAAAGAAAAGGGTACCGGACAGAAAAGCTACAAACTGGTAAAACGATTTGAATATGTAAAGTTGGTAGAGACAGGCGTAGAACGAACTTAATTCTAGCAGTTCAATTACCAGCTTGATCGTCCAACATAAAGCAGTGCTATGATGAAGGAAAAAGACAGCACAGTTTCACCATCCATGCTATTAAGACTAGACACAAGCTACGCTTTGTCAGGACTCGGGACACACTCAAAGCTGAGTACTTTTCACATCGCTCCCGTTTTCCAGCCGACCCAACAAGTGAACCCATCAACATTCAAAAAGAATCGCATCATCAAGAACCCATGATTGAACGGAAGAAAATGATAACCGTGTTTCCTCATATCAAGTTCTTTCTTTTCACTCAATTTTCAAGGCAGCAAACAGAGAACTAAAAAGGGTTGGACGAAGAGAGGGAGAGGCGCGTGCCTGGGTTTGCAAATGCCGGTTTTTTCACCGGTCCTGGTGAGGACGTCAAAATACTCAATTCCAGAGTGAGCCGAAGCTTCCGCCATGTTTCAGTATCGCAGGTTCGCCACTCAAACCGCTCTCTTTCAGCGTCTCGATGTCAGATGCAAGAGAGCGAGAAAAGAGATCGAATATGGCTCGGCGTGTGATCTCGGCTAAGTATTGATTAGGGTTCTGGAGGGAGTCAAATCAGACACGGCTGAGGATGTCTTCTCGGAGAAAAAAAGTGTCTTGGGTGCGATCATTGTCTTGTGAAAAAGTACTAGTGCGCGAAATTCTGCCCGTCTGTCTTGAATAATCATCGCTTCTCCATTCGCCAAAAACGGATGCACTGAACTTGAATAATCGATCATAGATTTAAAATTCAATTAATACTTCAAAGTTAATCCATAATTTATCAGTATGGTCAACTATTAATTAATTACCAATAGAATAATAATCTTTTCCTATCGTCGAAACCTGATAGTAGATTACTGATTATCTTGAATTTTACAATTGAGCACCCTATTAGTGAGTAGATTACGGATTGCATAGGTAATTTTCTAGTAATTTCAGTTCACGATTATGACTTATGAACCAAATAACTAATTTAGTATGAATTTTGTACTATACTAGGAATAATGTTTTGATCTTACGAGCACCAACGTTCATTTGTCAATTACATGCTAGTGAAATAATTGATTTATCATGTTGAAATACTCTTGTAGATCACAGGCAGTCAACCGTTTTTACAAATGAACATGTTTTTATATCAGTAGACTATGAATTGTTTACATCCTTTCCCCCTTGCATATGGACAAGTCACCGAAGTCAATCAAATGGCATCAACCCGCACATATTTTGACTAGCAGTATGAATACCAGCCACCGTACACAGTTATATTTTCTTCTTCAGTCACCATCGTTCCTGCTAAACATGGCGTGATAACTTTTTCGTCAACCACCGGTCAGCATTCAGCAATTTCTCACCACCTTGTCCAAAGCCAAACCCTTTTGAGAATGCTAATCGAGGTGATTCTTTCTCACCAGAAAAGCTTTCAAATGCCAAGACTCTAAAAACAATCCCTACAAGAATGACCATCCAGGAAAAATCTATTCTTGGCCAAACATATCAAATTCTACTTGGTCATGCACTGCTGAGAAAATTCTCTGAACATCAGCCTCATGGCACCGAAATGCTATGCTCCGGTTTAAAAAAAAAATTACTAGTTGATCCAGTTTAATGAGTTAGCCATGGCAACGGCCTGGGAGAGCATGACGGTCAGGCCTCCCTCCATGCAACATTGCTGAAGTAAGCAGTTATGCCCTTGAAATTGCCATCCACATAATTTTCTTCAATCTGCAGATCTCTCCTATCATGTTATGCAGGGAAGACAAATCAAGTCCATCAAAAAGGGTTATAATCTAACAAGGCAGTACCTCAACGTGTAAAGGAGGAGAAGAAAGCCAAGAGAGCTCTTCCACTTGGCTTAAGTCCATGTTGCGGGGAAGAAACATGACGACGTTTGGTGTTATCCTCTGAGCAGCTTGAAATACTGAATAGCTGTCATTAGATGGATATTAGATACATTTTTTTTTTTCTGGAAAAAAATGGTGATATTTTTTTGCCTAGCCACAACAATGGAAGTCTCAGAATTAGGTGACAACCGTACTGCAGAATCATACAGCCTACAGACCATATTCATCTTGATTGAGTTTTGTGATAACCTCAGGCCGTGCACACATGAGATAACTATTGATATGGAAAGAATGCATTGGTAAAGTTAGTTCAGAGGAAATATAGTTTGACCTCCTTTCTCCTTTCGGTTATTCATACCATTGACCTATGACACTACTACAAAGAACAGAACTCCTCTTTGTTTCGACAAAGAAAGAGAAAAATTTGTATTACTGTTTGTATTATTTTCAGTTAAAAATTGATTTAGGTACTTCATCATTATCCGAAAGGCCTTTCACTTAGATATGAACAAGAATGTGCATGAAGAGATTCTGCATACCCGTCTTTTGGCTTGAGCAGATCAAGATTAAATAGCTGAATCATTTTGTATGATGGGCCACCCCACGGAGGTGAAAGGTAAACAACATCACCCTGATGAAACAAAATCAAGGGGCATTTTACTTATAGTTGAGCAAAATGCAGCATAAATTGTTGACCCTGAAAGATGAGAACCCAGGCAACACACTTGTACCTTGAGCACAAAGAAAGAATTTTAACCGAATAATTATGCCAGACATGTGACTGCAAAGCGATATTGGAGGACAATCTTTAAAGGGACCTACCAAGCACTATATGACGCATTCATAAAACAAAAGCAAGGCTCAATCTGAAGCATCAAATCATTGCCAGAAGCCACCTGCCAAATGGTTGGCATTACTTGCTCTATTCTTCTTGTATTGCATAACCATTATTAATAACATATAAGTGTCTCCAACTCTACAAAATGTGACAATTGAACTGCAAAGCTTATTCTAACTACGTATGGCATGTAAGCAGCACAATAAAACCAGATTGCCTCAACTACCTTTGCAAAATGAATAAACATGTGAAAACTGAGCATGATTAGAATGAAGTAGGATCTCTTGTATATTATATCACTACCTTCAGTGATGGAGCGAGTTGGAAGAAGTCCCCAACAACGAAATCAATATGGTCTTCTACCCCATACACTTTGGCATTATGAAGAGCCAATGCAATTTTTTGAGGATCAATATCAATTGCAATAACATGGTGACATCTGCAGCAAGTAAAGGCAATCTCAATTCATAAATCTAAGAATATTCCCACTAATGAGATAAACTAATTAGTCTTAAAAGTCAAAATATCATGAACTTTCTCAACAGACATTCAAGAAAGGGCTGTTATATAAGCATCTCAAGCATCTAACCATTATCAAGAAAACTGAAACTCCCATTGAGAATTCCTAAGCTTTTAATGAAGGCATGTATGTAATTCTCTCAACTTGACCACCAAAACATTCTGCACAATCGCATTCCAGAAGTAGTATAAATAGTGTGCAGCGAAGCATTGAACGAAGAACTTACAGTATAGCAAACTGAATGGCATTGCCCCCAACACCAGCAAAGCAATCAATCACAGTTTTCCACGACATCTCTCTGCATGTCGGATAGCAATCTCCTCAGGAGTGACGGAATACCACCCTTCCTCGTCCAATTCGACACCTTCATCATACCTCGAGAACAGGTGATATCTTTGCAACCAGTACTTCTTGACTAGAGGACTGATAATGGCACAATCTCCACGCTTTCCTCTGCTTCGCTTCAACTTAACTGAAAGAACATGCAATAAATTGATCTCAACCCAGATAGATTATATCAACAAAAGTCGGGACAGCGAGCGACAGAACAATAAGAGGACATCTGGTTTTCCTGGGGTCACCCCATGAGAGAAAAAAAGGCCATTGCTTTGAGGGTTTAGCCCGTAGCAACTAGCAATTCGAGTCGGTCAGATCATTTGGGTATCACAAAAGAGAGCATTTTCGACGTTTTCTGCTCGATCAACTGAGTAACACAACTCGGAAAAGGAATAGCTTTGCTTGAAAATTCACTCCAAGGAAAAGCTGAAAAGGAGATCAGCAGAAATTGATAAGCGAGCAAGGTAAGCAAGGAAAATGAAAACAGGAGTACCTCGCTTGCGTTTCTTGAGACGACGAGAATGGGAAGCTTGAACGGCAACCCTCTCGTTCTCCGTCATCGGCAGCTTCCGCTCTCGCTCGCGCGTGCCAAGTTGGGAGGCTGGCTTCCCGGGTCGAGTGGAGAGAGAGAGAGAGAGAGAGCTGGTACTGTTCGTTCGCGCAAGGATCCGCCTTTTTGTATTTTACGGCTTATGCATTTTCTTAATCTTATAGTCCGGGTTGACTTCGGTCTGAGATCAGACCCGCCGTTACCCGGATCAGCAACCGCTCCGACCGGCCTCGTAGGTACCATTTTCTCTTTCTTCGCTTTCTCTGCTTCCCCTGTTTCTTCTTTGTCGTGTTTCCAATGTTTGAACCTTGTCAAATTCTTTATACAAGTTCCCCCTGTCTCAGTCCCGTCGTTTTGTTTTTTTTTAAAAAAAAAATGCAACTTTTCATAATGGAGTCGAGGGAAACTCAAGCTTTGATGCCTTTTGCCGGATCTTAGCTTATTGTTTTGGCGTAAAGCATGATAGTCCGATTGCCCCCAATTAGCTTACCATGTAAATGTGATTAATTTTTTGTCTCGCTCTTCGCAATTAGGCTTGGTCAATCATCTCTCCTAGGATGCTTACATTGTAGACTCCACGGTTCACAGATCACCCCATGAGTTTTATTTAATTTTGGCAATCATTTATAGCAGTAATCACCAATTGTTCTACTTGCTTTGCATCTGACAATGTTTTGACATTTTGCCTTGTTTCGCTTTCCCCTAATCCAAGTGTAGATTGCATTGGTCATGAGTGAGGATGAGGGCGCCTTCATGCCTCGTACCCTGCTGCACTGCGTGTGCATGCTACGTGTGCCGAACTGTGGTCTCGGGGATTAGCAGGGGGTCGGCTCTGATTGCATATTGTGGCCTCTTCGGGCTTCCTCTGATGGTGTGGTGGATATTCCATGAGGTCGCTGCCCCTCTGATGAAGAAGCTCCTAGTAAGTCCTTGATGTTGCTTCTCGGGTTATCGTGTTCATAACTTTCCTTGTAATTTGTCGAAGCAGATAAAGCGGTAAGTATGGTTTCTCTTATCAAATAGTTTTCAAAGAAGTTCTCATACTTGATTCAATGGAAACGGGTAAATGGGGGCATTCTACCGGCTTCGGTTATATCTCTGTATTGTATGTACCTCTGCTACAGTGGGCTTGCCAGTGAACCAAAGGGAATACGGGTGCCAGAATCTTCCAAAGAGGTACTTAACTATTTCCATTGGCACCTTGACTGTTGCACTGCTAACCACTTTTTTTTTTTTTTTTTTTGGGAGTTTATTCTGTCGTTGATGTAGGGTCTTCCGCCACCCTGCTCTTGCCATCACGTTCTTGAGTTTTCACGTATCAACATAAACATTGGGTGGAGTGTGGCCTTCTTATAACATGGGCCATGTCAACCTCATGTCAAAGTGTCAATGACTAGGCCTTTCGCAAGAAACTCTTCAGTTGGGGGACATGCAATATATGACTCAAATAGACCTCTTGGTGATGAAGCTAATTAGTTAGCTATTGCTCGTCTGAGACATGTTTATGGTTTTCTCTCTCCACTCTTTTCTCTTCTTCTTCTTCTTCTTCTTCTTCTTCTTCTTCTTCTTTTCTTCTTCTTTTTCTTTGGTCGGTCGCCGGCCTCGGCCATGGCCACGGAAGCATCCACCTCCACTGGATCAGACAACTTGAGCACAAGGCGAGGCCGCCGCCCTCGTCGGCCGGCCGCCGGCCATGGCCGAAGCCCATGGCGACCGGCCAAAAGAAGAAAAAAATAAAAAATAAAAAATAAAAAGTAAAATAAAAATATTAAAAAATTAAAAGAAAAAAAAAAAGGATTTCGGGGGCTAAGCCAGTCACGTACTCGTACTCTTTCCTCCACCTTATTCTCTCTTGCCAGCACGTACACCGCACTGACTCTGACTGGGTGGTTGACGTCAGCTGTGGAGAAAGCGGGAAGTCGGCTGATGGGGGTTGGCCTTCTGTGAGGGTGCAAATTCGAACTGGCTGGACCACTCTAGCGTTGTACTTATATGGTCTCTTGTGGCTAAGTCTCATTAGGCGTGATGTCCGCATGCTTAAAGACAAGATAAATATGCATGAATTGTGTGATTAAGATCTCATGGTAATGAATACAATCGGACAATGAACCGACGATATCCTGTAAGAGTTGGGATGCCTAGAGACAACGAACTCTAGATGCCTCGGACAACAAACTAAGATGCCATGGACAATGAACCATAAAGCCGATGCAGACTAGAGAGTGAATCGGCATAATCCGCTAGATGGGAATTCCATGCGCAGACCGAATAGTGAACCAGCTAATCCGTGAGTCTTGAAATGAAAAGATTGACTGAAAAAGTGAGAACTAAAACGTGTGAACCATAAGCACATATGTGGTCGAGTCGTTTTTCGAGTCGTTGGGTCTTTATGTCATGACAATAGCATACTTGAGGTAGCCATCTTGTTGTTATAATCTACCTAATCTTAGTTGATCCCTTATAGTACTACCTATATCATAATTGTTGAGGGAGTAGCATGTTTTAGACAGATTATTTGTATGTGTAATGGGATAATCGTATAGTATAGAATTTTGGATATTTTATTTGATGTGCATTAGCTCACCCTTGTTGATGTTTAACTTTTTTAGATCATTAGATATGACCGCTTATCCCGCAACCCCCTTATCCCGATACGGAGCATCTATAGATTTTGAGGGATAGTAGATGGAGTTTACCAATGCGGCGTTCCCCTCACTAATCTTCATGAGATATATGGCCATGTTATGGGTAGATTTAGGCTTGCCTGCTAGTCGCATTCCTTATTGTTTTGTGGCTATATATGCAAAGATTGGGGGACTCGTTATAGGTCCATTGCCGTATTCGTAGGACAGTAATGGCAATGAGGGTGGCAGTAGTGAGAAGTAGTGGAGGGAGTTGAGATGTTGTTAGGATCCATTTTTTGGCACAGTCTTGGCACTTTTGGGATAAGATTATGCGTGATGTACGATGTTTTCAGTTGTGGGCGTAGTTATGGTGACCATGTTGATAACTAGTGGAAGTAGTATATCTTTTTGACCTCCTAGATGTAGCCCTAACGATAACACCCATGTATATAAATAATGTATGAAATGAAAATTATGATGTTTGTTTTCACTATGGATTCATCCATTCATGTAATGTCTATTTGATTTTATATACTTAGCTTCCACTCATGCGATAAGTGAAAAGATTAGTGACTTGAGTATACATAGGCAAAAATTGAACTCAAAATAGGAAACCTTCTCCAACTAGGAAACTTATTTAGAATAGGAAACCTACTTGAATTAGAAAAATTTCTCTTTTGGGTTAAAAATCGAGATATATTTTCAACACTGTAGTGCAATAAAAAAGAATGGAATCCCAAGAAAAAAATCGTTATGCTTTATTAGAGGAAAAGATCTCACTCCAATAACATCTTTCCATTGTGTCCTTAATCACCGCAATGCAGGTGCATATAAAACTTGTAAATTGGCATTTTGATATAATGTAGGTAGTGGAATTTGTAGAGCTTCCAGTGAAAATGAATAATATCAGCGTAGAAGAAAGGGGAAAAATAGACTTTACGTTCATTAATTAATTGCAGCATCAAAATCGAGTCATAGAGGAACAATTCAAATAAGCTTACATCTAGAGAGTAGAAAAGAAGGGGAAAGAGAGAGAACTCCCCCTTTCATTAGTTCTGGCAATATATCATAGATTGTATCTCATTAATTGTCAACAACTCTCTTTAGACATCTTTTCTAGTAGTATGTCATTAATTGTCACCAACCCTCTTATTTGACGTCATTTTTGGTATTGTATATCACTTAGATGGACTGGATATGGGTTAGCACTTCAAATGGTAACCTGGATATATTGCCATTGGGAGACAGAATAGAGACTTTACCCATTGGAACTTCCAAGTTTTTGACTTTCTTTCATTTCCTTCCTTTTTCTTTATAAACCATGATACGTCTCCAAGATCCCATATCTCTCTCTCTCTCTCAGATTGTCTACACTTGCAAAATCATCTCTAGAACAATCCAACGAAATGTCCATGCGTGTGACGTACCGGGGCACTTACACCATAAAGCCTGAGACAGAGACGTGGAGTGGCCACCTACCACTCTCGGAGTTGGACCAAATCGGCATCATCACCCATACGCCCACAACTTACTTCTACAAACCGCCCCCAGAATGGCTCCACCCGGCCGATGCCATCTTCAGCACTCTCCGGGGTTCATTGAGCCGCGTGCTGGTCCCGTTCTATCCGCTCGCTGGAAGGCTCAGGTGGCTCGATGGGGGACGGCTTCGACTTGATTGCAATGCCATGGGCGTCCCACTAATCGAGGCCGAATCGGAAGCCGAGCTCAATGACTTGGGCGATTTTTGTCCAGGTCCGGAGTACGAACAGATTGTGCCAATCTTGGACTACACTATGCCAATCCATGAGCTACCGCTATTGCTAGTTCAAGTCACCAAGTTCAAGTGTGGTGGGCTCGCCTTGGGTGTCAGTATATCTCATGTGGTTACTGATGGGCTGAGTGCTACTCATTTTTTGGATGAGTGGGCCCGCCTTGCCCGTGGTGAGCCACTGAATGTTGAGCCATACTTTGATAAAAAGGTTAGTTGTTGATTTAAAGAGTTTTCCTTTCGATAACTAGAGCATCCAAATCCTTTTTTGATTTCAAGCAACAATGAAGCTCCTTTTGAGAAGAGTTTACATCTATGCAATTGAATTTTGTGATTTCTGTGTCTCCTTTCACCTTTTCCACCTTTTTTAGTTCCTAATGCTTTTTTTTTTTTTTTTTTTAAAAAAACCCCAACTTTGATCGTCGAGTGACAGATTTACCCCAAACTTTGTTTTGTGACGTGAAAAACCCCGAACTTTGCAAACCGTGACACATTTACCCCATTAAGGGTATTTTCGTCTTTTCTTTATTTTTTCTTTTTCTTTATTTTTTTCTTATTCTCTCTTCCCTCCGCCGGAGCGGGCGGAGGGAAGCCGGCGTCCGGCGAGGGCTGCCCTCGCCGGCGTCCGGCGAGGGTCGCCCTCGCCCGAGCCGCTAGGGCGGCCCTCGCCGCGTCGGCGAGGGCGGCCCTCGGGCCTGGTCGTCGGCGAGGTGCCCTCGCCCTGCGTCCGGCGAGGAGGCCCTCGCCGGCGCGGCCGCCCTCGCCGGACGCCGGCGAGGCCGCCCTCCGCCGGCGAAGAAAAAGAAAAAAAAAAAGAAAAAAGTTTTTAAAAGTAAAAAGACCAAAATGCCCCTATGATTTAGGGTAAATGTGTCACACAAATGAAAGTTCGGGGTTTTTGTGTCACAAATAAAAGTTTGGGGTAAATGTGTCACAGTTTGCAAAGTTCGGGGTTTTTCACGTCACAAAACAAAGTTTGGGGTAAATCTGTCACTCGAGGTAAAGTTTGGGGTTTTTTTTGGCTTTTTCCCTTTTTTTTATCATTATTTATGGAGTTTTTGCTTTTTCCGTCATCGAGCAAAGGAGGTGTCTATTTCTTCAAAGCCATTAAATTTGCAGAAATATCATGCTCGGCTGAGAACTATT
Organism: Eucalyptus tenuipes; assembly: GCA_014182365.1. Lineage (NCBI taxonomy): Eukaryota > Viridiplantae > Streptophyta > Magnoliopsida > Myrtales > Myrtaceae > Eucalyptus > Eucalyptus tenuipes. The sequence goes on from CM024546.1 coordinate 31,283,870, forward strand.
AAACTCATTTCATATTTTTACTATGCCCTGTTTACTACTCCCCTAATTTGCATTTGCTAAATGGCAACGTGTTATGGCATGTTTATCCAGCAGTGCTAATGTAAAATTTACATGTTCTCAAATGCGTTTTTACATCAAGTTGCGTTTGCAATTTTATTCCCAAGCTTCCCCATCGGATAATTCTAATAGATTGTTTTTTACTGTCAAATTTTTTTTTTTCGATTTTGGATTTTTAAATAATTCAATTGGAATCTTCCTTATCAATTTTTGATATCTTTTTTGCTCGCTTTACATATCAGTCAGACACTTTCTACATAAATACTAAGAAGATGATTTCGTCTATTTACAAAGTTGATACTTGAAGTACTAGTTCTTCATAAAAGCAATTGCGCAAGTGCGTAGAGCATGCGTGAGTGCTTGTAATGAACATTTTCTATGGTCATCACATCTCCATGCCAAAACCAAGAAATTGGCATATTGTATGTAAGTTCATGTAGCCTCTTATTCTATAACTTCAGTATTGTAATCACTTGCATGACTTTTTTTAATTTTCTATTTTTTTCAACAAGGTTTTATGGGCGGGTGAAGAAGATCCATCCAGCACACTGCGGTCGCCGCCGAACTTGGAGCTCCCCGAGTTCAACGACCCGCCATTGCTAATTGGCCACTCTAACAACCTGGAACAGCGCAAGAAGAAGACCACCATGGCCATTCTAAGGGTGACGAAAACCCAAGTTGAAACCCTCAAGAACGCTGTGAACAAGGACCGACCCAGCCGCCACCCACGCCCCTACACCCGATTTGAGACTATAGCCGCACACACGTGGCGGTGCACCTGCAAGGCGCGCAAACTCAAACCCGAGCAGGCGACCTCGCTGTACTTCTACGTGGATGCCCGCAGTCGGCTGCAGCCACCCCTAAAGCCCGGATTCTTCGGCAACGCGATCTTGAACGTGGTCGCTGCTGGCACATCCGGCGAGTTGGTGTCCAGCCCGCTCTGGTGCACCTCGAGCAAGATTCGAGAGGCCATTGAGGCAGTGACCCACGACCATTTCAAGTCGGCCATTGAGCACATCCAGAGGCAACCGGACCTGACCAGGTTTCAGTTGCTGGATGCCCAAGGAAGCACTCAAGGGGTTTTCTATGGAAACCCTAATCTCGGGGTGAGCAGCTGGCTGTCGTTAATGGTGTACGGCCTTGACTTCGGGTGGGGGAGAGAGATTCACATGGCGCCTGCGACCCACGAATTCGACGGCGAATGTGTGGTTATTCCAAGTCTTGAGGAAGCCGGTGGCTTGCTGGTGACCGCGGGCTTGCAAAGAGAGCACATGGAGGATTTCAAGAAGTTCTTCTATGAGGATATCGTTGAGTGACTGATGAGCTGATTAATGTTTAATATTGCTAATGCTTTCGGTCGATATATTGTTAAATCTGGGGTTTTGATGCAGAGGAAGATATGCTTGAAAAATAATTTTAAAAGATAATGTTTATTTTGAATAATGAAGTGCTATATATAATATTTCAGTTATTTATATATAGGGAGTTCGTCATTTAAGAAACAATCATACAACTGAAATTGAATGACGATATTAAGAAAAAAAAATATCAATATAGGAGAAAATCTTCAAATTGCGTCATGAAAATCTCTAAAATACACGTCCGAAATCTCTATCGCTGCCTCGGGTGCAAATAATCACTACTTGCGCCACTTAGCACGCCATTCATAGCAAGCATTACATTCTCATCCCCGTCTCCCTCGGGGGAGAAAAGGCCAGCCTACATTGCCCCCATTGATGCCCCCAGGCACCAAAAGCAATAGCCTGGGCAATCGAGCAGCCATCCTAGTTCTTCGCATAGCCAAGAGAAATCATCGCCCTAATTATAAAGCACGACGCTCCTCTCTAACCCAAAGACCGATGGATGCGCACAATCTAGCCGACACAATATAGAGTTGCAGTTCGATTGGGAAGTGGAGACTCGGCGCAGAGAGACAGAGAGAGAGAGAGAGCAAAGGACGAACCTCAATCTGACGGCGGCGAGCCGCTTGGATATGGGCAGCGAGTCTCATAGGGGAACAGAGTGGCAAGAAGCGAGAAGACAGGAGAAGTGAGCTGCTCCTTTGCGCTTTCCTTAAGTAAACAATTTTCCGGACAAAAAATTATTTAAAAAAAAAAAAAAAGAAAAGAAAAAAGATAAAAAGGAAAAAAGTAAAGAGAAATTAAAAGAGAATTGATTTGATTCTAGAGTTCTTCCTAGGAGCAAAGAAGCTATTTTTTTTTTTTTTTAATTTGTTGATTATGTTTCAAATCTATCTCTTGAAACAAAATTTTTTTCAAAAATAAAAAAATTACTAAATGGATTTTTTTTTTTTGTTCCAAAAAAAAAAAAATATATAGACATTGTTTGGCCGGTAACCAAATAAGGCCCTATTCTCCTCTAGTTGCTCTTAACCCAGGTCCTTCACTATGTTTCCGGCTTTGCTTAATTATTGTTTACACAAACATAGAACTTCTTTTCCTGTAACAGAGGAGGGCCTGAGTCCTTAATCCCCTGATAACACTAGAGGGTAAATTGACTCCTATCCAATTGCCTAACAAGAAAGGCACCAGCCCACAGAGCGGCGTGTCCACAAACTAACGTCTCGGGCTTGTATGCATAACAAAAATATGGCAACGGATCATCAACATACCGGCTGCCTTCTCTGTAGGCATGGACAAGACCAAGACCACTAGTTGACATGGAAAATCGACGACCAAACTCCGTATCCGCATAATTGGTTATTGCCACATAAATCCTCTTGTCGTACAAGTGGTAACGTCTTCAGTAAAGCTTGCGAATCCACTTCTAAAATTATGTTCCCGAATACGGTGGAGAAGGTTGAAGAGGGACCCAGAAAAGCAGACCAGAGTTCAGCCTCGACTGAAGAACAAAATGCCTACGGGTTTGGCAAACCCTCTTCTCCAAGTGGTGAGTTCCGACGCACAAAAGTGCCTGCCCTTTGTCTCTTGAAAATTCATTTGATAGGCTGCTTCTCTAGCTTTATCTTCACTGACATACTTCCTCGTAACACGAGTGGAAGAGAGCAACCAACCAAAAACATCTCAAAGACCATACGCCAAAAATAAGAGCCCAATCACAATCTCGATGTTGTGAATTTTGAGATTCAGGAAGTTAATTATTTAACACCCCTTGTAGGCCAAAGAGTGCACATCAACATCCAGGACTATTCAGCAGGAGAAAATTGTCGAATCAGGCAGAGGCAATCAACATTCAGGGACAAGGCAACTTCATGTCCAGATCAAAATCAGAATTCATTGATTCAATGTAATCTCCAGTTCTCATATTTAGCAGTCATGTAGACACAAACTAGTCCAACCAACAATGTCAAGTTGACAACATTTGTTCACCCCTTAACAGCGCCCAGCCAAGATCAGTCCTTCATCCTTTATGTTGTCATCCAGGAGTAAACTAAGGACATGAATACTCAGCCTCATGTGACCTCTTCCATCTTTCCTTCATAAAAGAAGAAGTCCATAGAATCATTCCATACATACCCAGTTATATCTTCCAATGCCCAGAACAATTTGAGAGCCAAAAAAGAAATTCAAATTGCCTTTGCCCTCCCCCCAGAACTGAAGAAGAAGAAGGAAGATCGTCCGGAAAACCAATGAAATACCAAGCAGTCAACATGTCAGACCCAAAAAGAAAAAAATTTCGAGGATATAATTTACTCTAAGGAAAAACTATAAGCCTGAAGGAAAAAAGTCGCTGCTCAATCCTCAAAATCTCCAGCATGCTCCAATAGATAGTTCGCCGCCAATTCCTCGTTCCGGTCACAAGCCAAAAATGCCTCGATGACAAGGGCTCTGTCAAATCCCATTGCTTCGAGCTGTGAACAAACAAAATTAAAACAATGCTACGACAAAGGTGCAATGAGCAAAACTGACAAATAGAATCCAAATGGGAAGCATACTCGCTCTATGGCCTCCTGCTCAGCTGGCGTTACATTTATAGCATGAGGCATATCTTGATCAGGCTGATCAAATATATCCCTACAGGGAAGTCAAACCATCAGAATTTTCCAAGTGATACCCTTCATTGAATATATTCAAAAATAGGTAGCCTTTTCTCGAACCCAAAGGGCAATCCACAGAATTCTCTGTCAGCAAATGATATCAAACAGGCTTCACAATGCTTCAAAATTAAGGGTGAACAAATACAAATTAGTCCACTCTATGCAATTTTTTTTTTTTTTTTTACCCAACTGCCAAAAAACATAAAAATGAGAAGCAAATTCACTTTTTAATTGTAGGTAAGGGAGGTGAGATGGGGCTAATCTCAGGAATCAGGGTATCATCTGGACTCCCAACATTTGGGTGTTGCGTTCTAATCTGGCAAAAGAAGACCTATACGAGCCCAGTTATCTAAACATCTATTGCTTACCCTTCGGACCCATCAAGAGGTTCATTTATCAACTGAAGAAACTCTGCATGGTGCTCTTGTATCAATCGTAAAAGCTGAGGGTTTTGCTTTCCAAGTTCCTGAAGCATGGGCTGTTATCAAGCACGAAAGTAGATCGCATCCAGCATCATTACCTCAGACGAATTTACTTTACTAGAGCTGTGTCCACTAAAAATAAAGAAAACAAGAAAATAGCTAATTCAGACCTGCAAAATCTGGGGATTTGCTTGCACCATAGAACGCAATGCTTGGAACTGAAATGCAAAAGGAAAAGAAAGAACCATATCAGACCACTTCAAAGATCCTAACACCTGATCCATAACTACCTGTAAGTATTATACATATTTGTACCTATAGAAACCATTTTTCTTTTTTTGTGGAAAAGAAAAAGAGGAACACCGTATGACTGACGTTCGATGTTTGATATTCAGTATATAAATGCACAAAGCTTACACATGATGTCAACCTAGATTTTATTTTTCTTAGGCTCCCCCCACCGTAAATTATATAGTCACTGACAACTGACAAAAACAGACCAGTGAAAAAGAATATCCTAAAGCTTCAGCTCTTCAAACTGAAACTACAAGTACTTTTTTATACATTAGGAGATACTCAACAGTAACGATACCTGTTGATTGTTTCTAAGAAAATCGAGTGTTCCAAGTCCACCACCACCAGCAGCACTTGACAGTGCTTCCTGCAAAACAATTTACTTTCTGGAAACTATTGTGCTTCCGAAACCTAAATTGTCCAGGCACACTAAGAAAACAAACTTTACCTGAGGAAACAAATTTAAAGGAGAAGTATTAGGTGCCCCAGATGTCGGTGCAGGTGCTGCTGCACCTGCTTCATTTGCCTGACTAGCAGGAAGAACCCCAGGTACAGCAATTTCAGCTGATTCCGGTATACCCTGGAAATAGGAAGACATTAGAAACGACTGAAGACTAAACATAGAGCAAAACCATCATCAGCCCAATAGACATACAGAATATAGATAATCCACTGCTCTCTCTGGATTATTGTATGCAGCTCGGAGAGCACGTACAACCATCTCTCTTTCCCAGGTCCCACCACCCATGTCCATTAGTTGCTGGATGCTTTCCTCCAGATTATTTCCAGCAACTAAATGGGAAGCAGCTTGACTGTAGGCGTCAGAAGGCACACTGCAACAAAGAGATAACAGAGTGATTTACAAGTAATCAGGTAACCTATGATAAGGCAGTTGTAAATCAACCATAACACCAATCACTGCCACGGCATATTATCTCACCAATATGAATTTGCCACAGTATTGTCTTCCCTATTATCATTCCACCTATTACTCACTAAATTCTGCTTGGCCAAAACAGACAGCAAAATTAATAATTTAAATCCACATTTGCTCCTCAACTTCTGATCCTCAAACTACCCATGCTGTGTTTCAAGAATATGCTAAAGCATTCATATTCGGCTTCTTTTCCATTAAATTCTAGCATGAAACCACTTTAAATTATCTAGCAGTCTCTCGGCATGCAAGAGAGATAGAAGCTATGAGAGAGACAAGCACCAAGCTAAGACCGGACCAAGGTAACATAAACACAAAGCCATGTTGTCTTACAACAATCTTCAACAAGGATCTAAATATTAACTCATCTTAATGATTGTGCCAACATTAACCAGCTTCACAGGAATTAATCTTGGGAAGTTTAATTCTGCCAGTATACTAACTGGTATCCCCACCAATATCATTAAAGCTGCTCATTCACAAGTATATTTAATTTTGCATGTCACCAACTACAATGTATGAGTCTGCAATATTAAAGGAATCAGGGTATCAAATAGAGAGAGATCTCCCATACTTAGCTGTTGACCCTTCTGAAGTGGATGTGCTCTTTGAAGGACTGTAAACATTATCAAAGAGGGTATGAGATTAATTCGGTAAGTTGAACAAAACATTACTGTCAAGCAAATGTAATCTTACGGTGCTTGTGCAGGGGCTTCAGGTGCTGGAGAAGGGTTAGAAGGTGCAGTGGTTGCTGCAGTGGTTGCTGCAGTTGTTGCTGCAGTGGTAGAAGCAGGCTGTTTTGACAAACAAAAAAAGAACCTTTTATATACCAAGAACTGAATCACTACATTATCTGAAAAAAAGAAAGACAGAAAAGAGTATACCTGTGTGGACGAAGTGCCAGCTGAGCCTGAAATCTTGCTCTGCTAAACAAAATGATGAAAAAAAGAAAGAGGGATGTCGTAGGTCAGCTTCAAGCTGGAGCTAGGGGATGACAAATTGCTCATCAACATAACAACTCACATCAGTCAAAATGCAAGATAATGTTCTCATTAGAAAGAAAGAATGAAAGAAAAGAGTACATAAGACACCATGCAAATATATCTATAGATATTTAATTCATCACAAGTCAGGGAGGGAAGAAAAGAAATCAAGAATTCTCAGATAGCACACATTATGCTGCAATACCAAGTATGAGCCAACATAACTACAGCTGGCAGCTTCCTCCGATTACCCAGTGATCCTTAAGTTCAACTACATAAATCAATCCTATGCCACTTACAAATGCTGGCGCATAGTATGCACGAAACATAAAAAATACAAATTGCTTCACATACTTAAACTTAAGGCAGGTAATGATTTACCTTGCTGAGCATGACGACGAGGAAGCCATCTTCAGAAACCTTGTTGTCAGCCAATGTGGTCTCGTCCTTCAATACCTTACCGTTGTGAATCAGCAACTGCTGCCCACACGGGTAGTTGTCCTTCCCCTGTACATCTTCAATGTTCTTCTTGACAGCCATTATCTATATTAACCAAGGAAAAAAGAAAAAGAAAAAAGGACTCTCAATCAGAACACAAACAACAATACTCACAAGCCAAAACCACCCTTCTGCCAAATCTACGCGCATCAATATAATACCAGCAAAAACAACAATTACCCATTATCCCCACCCAGCAATTGCGCTAACTAATGCGGGGTCGAAAAAAAAGACAAAAACCCTCGCATCCTCCGAGCCAAAAAAAAAAAAAAAAAAAACTCATTTTCCCGAGCGGACGTCCGAGAATTCCAGATTACGGACAACCTCAATCTTCTTAAAGCTCGCATTTTGCAATAGAAATCGACGGAAGTAAAGCGAACCCACGTTCCGGCAGCGGGAATTGGAAAACCTAAGGGACGCGAAAGGGGGCGGGGGAGGAGGAACTCACGGTGTCGGTGTGCTGCACTTTGATCTCAAAGTTGGTGCCTTTGAGCGTCTTGACGGTGAGCTTCATGGCGGCCGAATCGGCGGGAGAGGGATCGACGGGGAGGAGCGCAATTCCGGTTGCAGCCTTAGCTTGCTATCGAAGTAAGTACAGAACCCTAGACTCCTCAGTCCCGCAGAAGAGAGAGAGAGAGAGAGAGAGAGAGAGAGAAAGAAGGGGAGAGCGTGTGCGCGTACGTTGTCTTGCGTATGTATGAATGTATGTCATCGCCTTCTGTCCTTGTTGCGAAGAAGAGGAGAAGCCCTCCGCACGTGCCCCGCACGTGCTCGCCATGCCACTCGGTTTTCCTTGGGGCAATTGGACCATTGCCTGTGCCTATCAATTAACTGCTGCGCAGGCTGATGCCTTTATCATGTTTGTGCGACAGAAAATGAATGATTTAAAAATTATTTTTTAAAAATAATTAATTTTATCATTTATGAAAATGAATATATGAAGATATTTTCATTATCTACGAAAATGTTTATACAAAAATTTAATCGATAATAAAAATTGGTAGCATACAATATAAAAGTAAAGAGATAAATTTAATCAGCCCTCTTATATTTGCTTTTATAAATAACATACGATACGGTTTGGTTTGAATGGGGAGATTCCGATTTTTTTATTTGAGAGGATCTCTTGAAAATTACATTCTTGTCAAAAGAAGAAGAAATTTATCATTACATTTTCAATCTTGAATTTGAAGCAATAATAAGTATTGATTCATTTCTCCTGAAAGAGTAGGATTAAAACTCACTCTTCTTTTTATCTGTTTTTTAGGCCAGCCGCTCGTTCTATTACGCAACCAATGAGTTTACAAACATTTCACCATACAAATCATCACCACCTTCCTGAATTGTTTGCATACAGATTTTGGTCGATCGATAATTGGCTTATCAAGTTCAAGAAGTAATTGATGTTCATAAGTTGACTTCCAGGCACCAGTATTCACTTGGATATCAGATTCAATGATAAATCTTCGATAGACTCGGTTGTCATACGATGCGCACTGCAGTCTTGAGGCCGGTCCGGGTCCTAATCCTACAGCAGCATAATCCTGGTGGATTCGAATCCGCTGACGAAACATCCATACCATTACGTGGTTTCCCACAACTTATCATTCTTATCTATGGAGCGATTTGTGCCATAAGTGTAGTCCTTACGACTCGAAAGCAGGCCGTGATTTTGACCCCACATGAACTCATGGGCAAGTTTCTTTAGGATGGTCTGCAATCTGCTGAAGATGGAGGTCTCCGGAGGCCGACCAAGTTTTGCCCAAATGTGCAGTAACTTGCCTCCACATGCCCCGAATGCGTCACGTTACACTGGTTTGGTTATTATAGTTTTGCATCATATGGTGTTATATTGCAGAAGTAAAGACGGTTCAAAATCATTCTGCTCATACACCATTAGCCGTTCATTGCATCGAGGGCTCTAGCTCGGTGTTTAGCTTCTTCCTTCCACCTGGTGCCCTCGGCAAATTATCGACCGACTGTGGGAGGACGACATGGCAATGGATGAGGTGCTAAAAGTAGAAGGTGGATGAGTGTCCGAGGTCAAGATGGCCTATTTTTAGGCGGTAGTTTCAAATGCACTTGTTGAATGGCCACCTGGCTTAACTACCTAAATAATCTCCACATTTGCTCATTTTAATCCGGACAAACTTCCTTCATGTTCGGCATAAAGGACTAAGGATCTCGTCTTGAATCCACCAATTCCGATATAAAGCTCGCCTGAACATCTCCATGCTTTATCTCCTTCCCTTTACAGCGTCTTTTAAACATGTCTCTCAACTCCTTGCATTCTTTGCTCTTCCTATTTTTCCTTCTCCCATCTTCTACCACTGCCTTTAACATCACCAATATCCTAAGCAAATACCCTGAATTCAGCACCTTCAACAATGACCTCACATCATCTCAGGTTGCCAGTGTGATCAATGCACGACAATCCATTACCGTCCTGGCGGTGGACAACAGTGGCATGTCCGCATTGTCAGGGCAACCGGCGGAAACTGTCAAAGACATCCTGAGTCTCCTTGTGGTGCTCGACTATTTCGATCCGCAGAAACTTCAACAATTACCGAATAAAACAGCAATTCTCACCACGCTTTTACAGGCAAGTGGACGGGCTGTCGGCCTACAGGGTTTTCTCAATGTGACCAGTTCGAGCAGCGGTGGGATTGCATTTGGGTCGGCCGTGCAAGGATCAAGCGTTCATGCTAACTTAGTGAAATCTGTCACATCTCAACCATACAATATATCTGTCTTACAAATAAGCAGTGCAATAGTGCCTCCTAATATAGGGAAAACTAATTCTAGTTCTGGCTCAAACTCAACTTCCTCACCGCCATCCCCAGCACCAGCAAGTCCTAGCCCAGGTAAATCCCCCGTGCCGGCTTCAAGTCCAACAATGTCTCCTGGTGCTGCACCACCAAAGTCTGGAAAGGCACCAACTCCGGCTGTGGCAGCAACTCCCCCATCTAACGGGAGTGGAGCAAACCCACCAGCTGCCTCACCATCGGATGCGGCTGCTGGAGGTTCACCAACAAGTGCCAATGCTCCAGCAACAGAGGCTCCGGTTGGTTCACCTCCCATGCCTGCAGGTGCTGTTGCCGATGGCCCTGCAGGTGCTGGTGCCAATGGGCCTGCGGGTGCCAGTGCTAATGGGCCTGCTGGTGCCAATGGCCCTGCGGCAGATGATCCAACAGCAGATGCACCGGGAGGAAACAAATCTGGCGCCCCTAGAGATTATGGTGTTGGCCGTGCAGGAGGTGTAGGACTGTTTGCCACAATGACTTGGTATCTGGCTTTGAAAACGTGGTAGGACATGTAAGGAAGAAACATTAGAAGATCACTGCTGTCTCCTGCCGTAAATATGGAGCTTAGTTGCTTGCCTTTTTTACATTTCAAAGTGATGTAGTCAGCTGTTACAGTTATCGTTATTAAATGTTCTGAATTACATGTTTTTTCCTAATGATTCTTCATCTTAGTAATCGGATTCCTGTAAAAACTGCTACCGCTAATTGAACATCTTTTTGGTCGTTGCCATGTGTTTATTATATTGCCTAATGGCGTCTCTAATATTTCATGGTGAATGTGAAAATCCATGTCAGTCTTAGAGTGACTGCTAGCAATATTGGCAATTGCTTATCTACTTCCTAATTGTTTAAGACTACAATCGATCAATGTGCAGAAACTAGAAAGGACCAAAAGACGGGGGTTAGAAAATGAATGTTGTAAACTATTCGAAGCTGAATTTTAACAAGGATCTCAACAATCTCAAAAAATAGCAATCAGACTAAAAGTTTGAGAACAGGTGACATGCGTATTGAACATACCCAAGTCCAGTGAATTATCAAAAGCAATTGTTAAGTTTCAAGGGAGGAAGTACTTGGAGTATACAAAAATCTGTGCAGGATTTATGTGGGAATGCATTGATACATATTTAACATAGTAAATTGACTGGGTGGTGTCATTTTCTCTTCTTGATTTTAGAAGGAGATTATGCTGTACTCCCCTCCTGATTATGGTTTGATTTGCTGTTGATATTACAAATATCCCTTTCCCTCTCTCTCTCTCTCTCTCTCTCTCTCTCTCTCTCACAGTCACGCGCAATAATGGTATGTATTGTATATCAAAAGAAGTACACATATTGTCAATACTATCTTTGTCAGCTACAAGTCGAAGCAGCAAAGCTGATGTCTTCTTTCTAGTATTAACTGACTTTTTTGGGAGTGAAAGGGAAGAAAAAAGAAACAAAAAATTCTGAAGCTTAGACCTTTTGACTTGGCAAGTCCAAATGGTGTAAAACTTCACAAAAGCCGCAACAAAGCTCATTGAATTGGAAAAAAATTTGGTGCATGTATATTTATATATTAGTAGCCGGCCCACGTAAATTGGCCACGAGTTTTATACTGCAGAGCGTTTTTGTTTTATCTGCTGGTTTTGCTGTGGTGTTTTTCTTTTTTGTTACTCTAAAGTGCCGCAGAAATGGTCATATTTAAAGCATGGTCGTCCGCATATGTACACAGGTATGCAGCTTTCTCGAGTCTCTGTTATCTGCCGAACCTTTGGCCCATTTATGGCTCTGTTTCAGCTTGCAGCTGTTCTTTGGAAATGCTCCAGTACCATTGCAGGCTACGGTGCATTAGACTTAGGATAAAATATAACTTCAGACGGAAGTATTGGTTCAAAACTTCTAATGAAAACTTTCCACAAGCAAGCCTGCCTTAATTGCATATTATATGTGTGATCTTTACTTTAAATGTATTTCTTTCTTATCTGGTCAAGTCAAAATGACAGATTGCTGAACGTGAGCATTAATGCTGATTGTTGCAAAGAAAATCGAAACATTTAAGATGAGTTGAAGCAGTGCCAGTGATGGTAAGCTAATTGTCTGCACGCACTTGATGTTGCTTCTGTTCTGTTATTTTCAGTACATGGCACTAAAAGAATGGAGTTTGTAACAAGCCACTTCCCATTGTGTGTCGATGTCGATCAAGTTGAATGTGGCCTTATGACAACGCAACATATCTACAGAACTTTCCTTTCACATATATTTACAAAACTAATCTATAAATACAGAGTACGCATGTCTCAATTCTCTCTCCTCTGTCAAATGGTGATGCTGCCATGCCGAAACTTTGTGATAGAGATGAAGTTTCGTGCCTGTTAAGCATGATCTGCAGATAATGTTACCGATGAGCTGTGGCTAGACCATACAAAGACTCTCCAGAAAGGGCGTTGCTTGCCTTTGGAATTATTCGCAATCTGCTCCAGCTCCGATCTTTGTAGCATTTCCCACATGACCTGCACGTCCTCGTACTCACATGTCTGAATGTCATGGTGAAGCTTCAAAAGTCCATCACCTGATTTGAAGCAGAAGAAGAAAATCTCCTTATGTTCTTGAACTTGAAGTCGGAAAGAGCAAAACTTTTGAGTGACCAAGAAAAAAGACTACAACTTATCCTTGTATGGACAGACAACTTTGTCTGCATTTATTCAGTGCGTTGTTAATGGATCGTAACAAAAGATTGGTCCTGATGCACAATATATATTCTCTGAAAAAGTGAACAGGGAAAAATCTGGTAATATGCTCATCTCAGAATCCATCACTTTTGGTGCAATCAAGCTACGTTCCTTCATCTTCTTCTTTTGTATATGTTCCAAGGATTTGGGAAAGATTCTACAAACCCACAATCTGCTAACGAGTCCGAAACTAATGGAAGCTGCTAACATGGAATTACTAAGAATTTTGAAAAAATTACCATAACCTATTATTTTTTTATTTATTAAAAAAAAAAAAAAAGATACCAGTGAAGGATTAAGATACTGGTGATTTTCGCTCACGGATCAGTAGTAATTTCCAGGGATTCAGTCAAATACCACTGAAGCACAGATATAGAAAGTAGATATAAATGGTCATTGCAAGAGTCTCATTGACACAACATGAAACTTAACCGAAAGTCTAATTCCAGGGATCAACAGTAATAGACAGATGAAACTTTTGAGTTCAGCTTGGTGGCATTTTGATTTTTGACACAACAAGGTCCTTTTTGTACAATGTGGGGTTTGAAGTTATTGACAGAAGTCTTGAGAAAAAAAAGAAAGTTAATTATAGAAGTTGCTCACCCTACGCTACACATGTTAAGTCAACATGAAAGTCTTTCTAGACCACCAATAATTATTTCCAGAACAGAACATACAGAAAAAGAAAAGGGAAATATGAAGAGATCTTTACTTTGTGAAGAAGTAAATGATTTGTGAAGAAGTAAATAATTATAATCCTTTTTCTCTTTTTCTTTTTTCAAATTTTACAGAGTTAAAAGACCGAGCAGCAAATGAAACCAGAAGAACAGACCTCAAGATCTGAAGCTTGTATTCAACTTGTCTGTGATCATATCACCCCACCGAAACTACAGAGGTGGGGAGAGGGAGAGAGAGAGAGAGAGAGAGGACTCACGATGATGGCGAGGCTTGAGGCGAGAGGAAAGAGCGAGCCAAGCTCTTCGGACAGGGGAGAGGAGCTTGTTCCACCACTCCATCCACCTTTCTGCCTTCTCCTTCTCCTCTTTATATTGATCTCCACCACAACACCATCAATCCCACAGTTTCAGCTCATCAGCTGCCACCCACTGTTTTCTTCATCCTTCCAAAACACATGCTCTCTCTCTCCTTCTCTCTCCCCCTCTCCCCCTCTCTCAGCTAAAACAGAACCTGGGGAGACACTCCATCACCCTCTGAATATATATATAAACTCCAACAGCAAGATAGCAAGGCAGTAAGCTAAAAAGAACTTGGCATCTAGAGAGAGAGAGAGATATTGCCTATCACTTTCTTAGGGGGGCTAGCCTCGCGCTCCTGTTATAACCGAATTTTCTTCAACGGAGACATGTCATCTCCATATCTTTCGATATGAGCCTCGGATTTTTTGCTCTATCTCATTTCAGCCCCTATACTCTCGATTTACCCAACAAGTACCGTCGTGTTCCAACTCTATATATTTGTCTGGATGAAGTTTAAGACCATGTCAGTAGTACGTTTGTTTTGAAAAATAAATGATTTTAAAAAATAAATTCTTAAAAGTAAAAGTTTGTATTACTTGGAATAATTATTAAATGAAAAATGTTTAATTATTCATAATAATTTATATTTAAATATTTTCATGAATTTTTTTTTTTTTGTTTTTTTAATTTTTATAAACAATACAAATGCTTTTTTTTTTTATATTATTTTTCAAACCATTCATTTTTCATTAATAAACACACTGTAAATTACTAGATGAAATTTTTAAGATAAGTTATAACCGAAACCGGAATGCTCTTCAAGCCATTGAACTGCTGTTGTTGTCTAGGGTTGTTATATGGACTTTGATCATAAACAAGTTTGATAACAATTTTGTTTGCCCTTTTAACTCTTTGGTATGGTTCGTTTGATTACTTGATTTCAATTCCACATTGATCTCCTCATACCTTAATCAGTTTTGGCTTGATTGAGATAGATTCACGGAGTACAGGGGGCTTTTTGTATGAATTAAAATGTGGGGGCACAAGTAAATTTTGTGATCGCTCCTTATTATGGATGAATATAGAACTAACTGTACCCTTCCATGGACCACAAACATAGTTGGAAACATTATGCTTTTTATTTCAAGCTCAAATGTTTGCAATGTCAAGAATTATTTAAATGATAGATCGAGAAATAAGTGAGAACCGGCAACTCGTTTTGCTATGAATCGAAGGACTACATCGGTTGCACATTCTACTATATGAAGGACTAAACGAGGCCTTTCGTCTATGTTAGACTCTAATTGTGTGATAATTAAAACAAGTCAAGCGATTCCAAACTTAATCAAATCGAATCATCACAACTTGTCTTGTCCACGCAGCTTCCTCCCAAAAATTTTCAAATTGAGAAGCCACACGTGGAAGAATGGAAGTGGACAACTTCCTCGTTTAGAATTCCTTTTCCTTTCTAATGTCTTAAGGGTTAATTAAAGTCAAAATTATTGATGAGAGCACAAATCAGGCCCTTGTATTCTATGGAAAGTGCAGCTAGATGCTCAGTAAAGGGCGGTTCGGCTCCTTACTTTAAAATTCGGACGACAACATATTCAAGTTTTCTCACTATTAGTTTATACGTAAGGTGTTAGATGCAGTGTCGGCAACAGCCGGGTCCAAGGAATGGTTTGGAAAATAACAAAAGAAGATTAGTTGAATAAACAGAGATTTTCTTTTCATTGAGGGAAGAAAAAAAAGAAGAACTCATGCGAACCAATTAAATGGGTGGCGTGATGCAGTCATCTAGCATGCTTTACTTTCTTTTTGAGTGTTGACCTTACCCCATCTTTCCCCCTTTTTCTGCTTTGGTACCATACATTTGTAACCATTATCTTGGGACAGAATACATCTGAAATTAAAGTTACAAGATAAAGAAGAACTAGAGTTAAAAAGTTGAAAGAGGAAAGATATCGAAAGTCCAAAAGAGCAGGTGCTTGTTCTCTCAGGAGTGTTGGAAAGTTCTTGATTTGGAGTTGGCAAGAGCTAGTAGGGCTTCAGAAGCTTAGTGCCCATGAAACGGGGGGCGGTGGAGTGATTAAACCCAACAGGGCACTGAATCAGATGACACGGTGTGGACCGCGAGGTGCTTGGTTTTCAATGTTTTTCAAAACAGGAAAGGGACGTATCGTGGAATGTGAAACGGTGTGACTTAGGAAAAAGGCGAAAGAGCTTCTCAATGGTTGGGGAGGAAGATAGGTTAGGTGGGGGTGGGTTGGTGGGGGCTTAGTGAACTTTTTCAAACCTTCGTGCCTCTATTAAACGGCATAATCATCACATTCCAGAAGCCTGTGTGCATTTCTTTTGTATCTGAATGCGAGGGTCTGTTAGGCCCATTTCTTTGATCAGCATAATCCGAGTCTCACGTCTGCATATAAGCTCCCCATAATTAGCCCTAATAATGAATTCGAAGCAAAGGAAATTTATGTCTGAATATTCCGAAGAACATACAAGTGTTTCCATTACATCATCACCCCGACTGATTTTTTTAATTAAGGAATTGGCAAGGGGAATTCTAGTTTCGCCATATAACTGCTGCTTGAGATAGAGATAGAGATAAGAGATAGAAGACAGATAGTTGTGGAAATTAGTTCAGATGAGACATCATCCCCCAATTCATCTCTCTCTCCCTCCCACAACCACAATTGTCAAGTTTAGAATAGCCTTAAAGGTTGGATGACCACTTAGAATAATGGAAAGCAAATTCCACCTACCCCAAAGTAAAGACCAGTGGATATTAGAGGTGCGTTAAGAAGATATGCCATTTTGACCGGTCACTTCATGTAGAGGTCAGAAGAGAACAACATCGATCCACGCCCACTATCCCCATTCTGATGGCCTCGGTTACTGGAATCAAATTCACGCGAGCACCTCCCCCTCTTTTTTTCTGTCAACCAGAATCTTCCAACAAGCACCCTATTCACTATTTAATCCAATTCCAACTAAAGTAAAAAGAACAAGACAAGAACCATCATTAGTGCTCCCTCTTTCCTTCTTATTTTGGCATCCGATCACGTAATGCTATTCTTTCCCCCCACTTTTTATCTCTAAGCCAACCAGTGATCCAACTGTCTATAGTCACAGCTCATGAGAAGTGGATAGAGATCTTGTATCCTGCAAGTGACAGAGAAAGAGGCTTTTCCTTATTCTTAAGTACTCTTCAATTTCGGTTATGGTTAAATTAATTGAGTGGTCAACCTTCAGCAGTTCCCCAAAGAATCTTTCTTTGCTGACACCACCCACTCAAATCATTACGCCGAATGAAGTTTTAAAGGTTTAACCCCATTTTTTTCATTTCCCTGCACATAAAATTAACGAGGAATGATACATCAAGAAGAACAAGAAATGGAACATTAAACGAAACGATAATAGTAAAATCACAGATGCGTGTGCAGCCCACGCAGGGACACCTAAAAATATGACTATGCAGGTGGATTTCTGCAGCAGTCCCTTGTATTTTGGCATATAATTGTTGCACCAACAAAGTGAGCATACTGAGAAGAAAAGGGAAACCATTTAAACGATGAGGGAAGACACTATAAACACCAGATCCTAATGGACCGAAATTCTGCAAAGTATCGTACAGCTCTGACTACCCTTCCAGACTATCACTGTTGAGAAAGATGTACACTTGAGTGGTAATATCAAAACCATAAGGCCTCTTGCTTTCATAAGCAAGCGCTTATCTAATATTTCCATTAATAACATCATCATTACCAGAGCTTCTGATTCAATCAGATTTTCTGGTACAATGTTTGCAATATCAGATGCAGGTATTGAGGCTATTTAGCAATAACAATGAACTTCATTGACAAATGTAAGAATACTTGTAAGGACAGGAACTTTCTCAATGCCTAGAAATGAATAAGATACATGGAAATTGCAATTGCTGCTTATCTGCTAATCATCTATGTTCTTCATATACTCCTTAGAAAGTTTAGTCTCCATTATCAGCTGCTGCTCTTTGAGAAGAGAATACCCAGACTCAAGTAATGCTTCCAATGTTTGCTGCTCAAACATGCAATTAAACCCATTTAGGCAATTGCAAATATCAAGTTGTATCCATTAAAACATTCACTCATTTAAACAACATATTACTTTGAGTTTAGTGAAGTAAACTGCAACGAAGACCAACAATAGCTCTTACCTTCGGTGGTGTAAACACTGGAAGTTTCTCATCTTTTCTCCGTTTTAGAAGTTTCTTTCCAAGATCTTCAATCCCACCATTATCTTCAACCCACTGTGGTCCAAAAGGAGTTAAATAGCACATTAATGACTCTCAGAAAAGAACTGTGGAAAAAGAATTTGCCCTTTAGAAGTATTTAGCTTCAAGCCTAAGCATTAGTCATGCTCATGAGAAACTATGAACAAAAACTTGATGTTTACTGAATTACTGGCTGTTTAAAAACAACGGCCAACATCTCTATGCAAGTGATGGGTCTGCTATCCAGTATGAGAATATACCACAGATATTAGTTACCTCAACAATCCAATCACTATGAAAGCAAATCGTTGCCATTTTAAGTACAAGAGGCTCATCATCCCTACGAAATTCAACCAAAGGTAGTCTATACATGCGTAGAGCACTAAATGTCTCAAAAAGATAAGATAATAGCAACTTCCAGATCCACTTAACCTATCTGGCCAGGTTGTCAATAGAATTTCCCACTTCATAGCACAGTACATAGTTCACACACGATATTCACATTTTGAATGGCCTGGTGATTGATTTATTTGGGATATAACAGCAATTCAAAGCATATTTGCCACATAGACCAAAGTTCCTCCATCAATCAATTGATATGCACTGGGTAAAGAGCAATGGAACTTGCTCATCTTTTTCATCATATTAAATTCAAAGTTCAATATAGGATTGTTCAGTCTCCTCAATTGGACTTGGATTTTTTTTATACCTTCAAGATCGACCTATCATAAGTCCGGGACCTAAGAGCTCCATAGAAGTCCAATGCTGCACAAATATATAAGAAATCTGAGAGGAGTATGGTGATATCATGGTGTCACAATGACACCAGCTTAATGAATTGAACTAAAGGACAAAAATAATGGCAAGAAAGGATAGTATGCTCTAAGATTGTTACCTTGATTAGGAAAGGTATCCACGACATGTACAACCTCCTTCCTCGAGATGCCGTCCTTCTCATACATTCTGTTAACAATATTTACTATATCTTCATGCGTAGGCTGCCTATTCATGAAAGAGATACAATCACTTATGTGCCCACTGATAAAGCAATCACCACTAGCATCCCAATATTTGGAAGTAACTAAAGGAAGAGCTGCACCCTAGCTTGCAAAAATCATGTACCAGTAAAACTTTTCCATCCTTCCATCACGAATCAAAGGAGCATATATTGTCGAAAAGTCATTCCCAGTAAAAATAACAGGGATTCTCTTTGTGACATCTGATTCTCGCCAATCTTGCCCAATGCTTACTCTTGTTGGATTGTCCGACAAATTCATGAGTGTGCCAACTACAATCTGATTATTCACAGTCATTTGAGTATTTCCTGGATGAGGGCACAGCATGTGAGGTTCATATGAAAGAACCAAGACTAGACTAATGTTTTTTTTTTTTTTTTTTTTTTGGTTTATAAAATGACAGTCAGGAGCTGAAATTGAACTTCACTAAATGAACTGTAGCTTACCAAATCTACCAAGGCCGGCATCAATGTCATTGATCATTAAACAGCTCATTTTTCCCTGCATCCCCCAAGGAAATCAAGTTAGACTTCCTTGACAACTTATCACAGGGCTTTCCAAACACTGGCAATGGAACTTCAAAAACGTCAAATACCGACTAGAAGGTTGCATTTCAGTATAGTGGATTAATGATTTGTAGTAAACTTCCTGAACTTCAAATTGTATTTGTACAGAGCAATTAAGTACAACCAGGCACGAAGAACTCTTCTATCATTTCAAGTTTCTCTTATGGAATGATATTATTATCTAAGCTGTCATCATAAATCAAAGTGTCATACTTTGTAGGAAACGATGTTGTGAGATTGTGGTATGGAACAACACTTGCTGGTCCTCACCGAGCACAGCTAGTATGCCATCCCAGAGTAGGATGACATTAGAATTTTGAAAGTCAAATGCAGCAGTAAATAAAAACTGACAGGATGTTGGTGAGGAATAGACTAGGTAGCAGGCAGAGAAAAATAAATAAATGAATAAACCAATCATTTAGCATGGCATTAACAGTTTAAAAGATGCTGCAAAACAGGTAGACAATGACAATTGACGAATAGCAGAAAAGCATCAATCTCCAGACATGAAAAATAGTCACACCACAAACATAAATTGATAGTGAAAGTGGAAAAGCTTCTAACTTTGTTCTGAACCACTTGAGAAGCTGTTCTATAGCGTTCACGTATCAATTTTCCCGGTTCTCCTGTTCAGTCAACATACACATGAAGCCATAGAAAGAGCAAAGCTTTGAGAAATCATCAAAGGAACAACAAGAAGTAACAGTCCCAATTTGCATGCTAGAATACTAAAGGATGGAAGAAACCATCTCACCAGCTCTTTCTGATTCTAGTTCCCCAGCAGACATGATAATGGGCTCAACTCCCATCGCCTGAAATATAAGTTCTGTCTGGAATGATTTTCCTTGACCTTTTCCTCCCCAAATACCTGGGAAGTAGTATTATGATGCTTAGAAAAATAGAGAATGAAAATCAATTTACCTGGCGTCATAGAAGGTCCGCTTCTATATCATCTGAAAAAGAATCATTATTCACTAACGCACCATTTTTCATTTTTACATCAGGAACAATGACATTTTTGTACAAAAATTTGATTACAGAGAAATTGATAAATGAATAAAATTAGATTAATGTGGTGATCAAATCATTCATTTGTAACCGTACATACCAAGGATCAGGGGAACTTTTGCATTGAGAAGATGGGCAATGTAGTTCTTGACAATGTGACACACTGCAATATCAGCAGAACATGTATGAAGAAGATAGAAAGGAAGACAAGAAAGAGGAACACTAGAATGTCAATTAGCATTAATAATTTTTATCCAGGTCAAAGAAGCATTGTTCCTGTTTACTACATCGCAAACAGACAATCAAAATAAAGGACAGGATGGTCACCAGGGGAATTCATTTCCACGTGTTGTTCTTACAGCACAAAGTCAAGTTTCATGGAACTTACCGACTTTATCCTGTGAAAAAAGGCAAAATATGTCACAACAAGCAATCTATATTCAAGAATGGGATATATAAATTGGAGAAAGGAAGACAAGAAGCAAAACATAACTTGAATGACCTGCTTTCCATATTTAATAGCAAGACATCAAGTTGAGAAACCATTGATAGGCTTTGGCTTAAATAAACGGTCATAAAGCAGTAGCCTCAGAAAATGCAAGTAAGAATACATACATCAAAATGTCAAATGCCTCTCCACACAGCCTTATCAATGAGAAGTTACACTAGAGTACTAGTTTAATAAGACCCGTGAATGAACTAAAATAGCAACTAGCATTGGCTGAAACATTTAGCAAGTAGCATGCAAAGGAACTACACAACAGCACAAGCCTTGAAATTGACAACAGTGAACTCAGGAAATATTGTAAGTAAATCAATTAAACTTTATCAGAGAGAAAATAACCGACGGTTGGGGGACATAATTTACCATGAATAAAGGAGCGATATAATAATCTCCTTGAAGGTAGTCAAATGACCTTGTGACCTTCTGCCGGTAATCGAACACAATGTCGGCTGCAATAATCAATGAAAAATCGCTCGACTGATTATTACACTTGGGAAGAGGACCAAAATTCAGCTACTACTAACTTGCTACGTGACACTTTCTTATCAACTTCATTTATCACCCACGGATGGCAGACTGTATTCTCCAAGAATCCTCTGAATGTAATCTTTTCCTGTAAAATTCTTGGCCGTCCAATCCATAATCCTACCCACCAAATTCTCTTCACCTGTTAAAAACATCTAATTTACCCGATCGACGTAGAGCAATCTTAATCTGACACTAAAAAGGAAAACAAAATGACAACCCGCTTCACCGACAGATCTCCAGTTTCGACGAACTCGGCAAACGCGTTGCATCTGTAAATTCCATCTGGAGCAAAATTGAAAGGGGAAAGCGAAACGTACAGTCTTTGCCGAGAAAGTCGCCGGCGAAGACGTCGTCGACGACGCCGGCCCTCGCCCCGACGGCGATGTTCATGTTGTCGGCCTCCTGCCCGAGGCGGTAGAGGTAATCCCTGCCCTCCGCGTCCTTGGCCTCCCACGACGACTGCTCCGACAGCCTCTTGGGCTTCGGCACGCCGGACTTGTCGCCGTCGTCGATGCTCCGCGGCGGCGGAGAAGAAGACTTGGAGCAAGAGAGGGCGAACGACGACGGCAGCGGTGGAGCCTTGATCGGAGAACTGAAGAAGGATGGTCTGATGACGACGAGGTGGCAGAGCGCCATTTCCGGCGGCGGCTGAGCTGAGCTGAGAAGCGGGCGGGGACGGTGGATCAACCGCCGCCGCCTCCTTTTATCGTTAAGTTTCGGTGGATTTGGCGCCACAAGTTCTGCTCTGGTTTCTCTTTTTCTTTTTCTTTTTTCTTTTTTGAAAAGTCAGAATAGTTCGTGCATATAATTTGATTAAATGAATTTTGGCACTCAACTGCGCAACAAAGAAAATTTTCTAATATTTTGTTGTGCGATTAACCCTTATCAGAACTCTAAAATAAATCGATTTCGTCTCAAAGTTAACTTATTTTATTTTTATACTGTCAGTGAAAGATGAATAACCATAAAACAACTCGTTTTGTTGACAAAGAAAAATGTCGAAAAATCTAAAGAATATATTGACATTAATCAATTAATCAAACTAAATAGAATACATTTCTTGCTGTATAGATTTCTAATCTAAAGAATACACTGCACTGATCAATATATGACGACAAATTTTCACGGAACAATCTTACTAAGATGAGCTTGGATTTCACTGGATATAATGTAAATTTACTAGGAAGTGAAGAGCTCAACGAGTCTCAAAACTTTGAAAAAGTCAGAGAGAGCTGGATAATGCAAACAAGGCATTGTCTGATCAACCACGCAAGCAAATGAAACTGTGTGTCTTAAAGGATGTAGCAAAACTCCATCGGAAGCTTCCTGACCATTCTTGCTTATGGCAGAGAGAACGACCACCAGCAAACCCACCACACCAGGGATGAAATGATATTGCAGATGCGACATTCGTTGTCCAAAGTGTTGATAAATCCGTAATCATAAAGAACGCCAATTCATCTTCTCTATTAGTTTGAACCACGGCCAAAGTCCATTCAACTTAGTAATGTGATGATAATCGATAGCGTAATGCCGCACCTTCCAAAGCTCAAAGAATGTGAAAACTTGACTAAGGAATAAGTCGGAGAAAGAGGCTTCCAACCATGACATGAAAGTACTCGAACTATTTTTAAAAGTTCCATTCATGATTAAAGCGAGGCGAAAGGAAGGATGAAGGCTGTCTTCCATGACACCGCTCTTAAATCTATTTATGTAGATATTAAAGCATGACGAGGGTGTCATTCCTGCTAAATCAGATCATCCCCATTGTAGGAAATCCAGTTGATGCCAAGATCCTTCACCGCGCCAGGAGGGACATCGTCGATCACCTTCTCTTGCCCTTGGGACAGTATATGCCGGTCTGCTCATGCGGAACCCAGCATTCCCCATCGCTGCTCCCGGCATAGCTTTTGGTCTTCACTTCTTCACGTTCCAGCTTCACCGTGTCCCGCATCGTGTCGGCTGAACTCTTCCTGTGGTAGGCTTTCCGGAGCACAGGCCTGCCATTTTGAAATGTTATCGTCAACAACAGGAGAGGAGGAACACCTAGTGAAAGAAAGCTTTACTATCTTTCAGATTGAGCTCATTCAGAAAAGGGTCTATTGGCTGAAGAGGATCAAAGCTGTCAACATGCGCAAAATGTTTGTAAAATGAGTAAAGACTGAGGAGAGACTTGCTTGAAGAACACGGAATTCATGGTTTGTGCTCCTCTGGAGAATGTCCCTGCCATTTCTGAATCTCTTTCAATGAGGAAGGATGGAATTCCCAGAGAAATCATTAGTTGATATATAAAGGATGAAGAAATGGGTAAATGGGTCATGGGGTTTATCCATTTCTCTCTTTCCAAGGAAGGTTGTTGGCTTTGGCGGGGTTCCTATCTGCCTTTTGAGTCATCATTTTTATGGTTGAAAATGCAGTTTCATGAGAATGCATAGGGATGTTTGCCCATACTCCTTCAATCATGTACGTATGGGCCGTTGCCCCCATATCCTCGGGGCAGCTTGTGGCATTAAAATTTGTAATGATGTGAACCATATTTGGCCATATCGTGATGAAAGAAAAAGTGCGTCTTCAATTTTTTTTTTTTTTTTTTTGCGAAACTGGAAAGCATCTAGACCACAACTGCTGAACATGGACACATCCCCCTTCTTTTTTTCCCTAACAAACCTTCTCGTTTTGCATACTTTGATCTTGTAACTAAATGGGTGCATCTCACTTGATGCTTAGGATAACTGCACAGGAGGCAAAACAACCACTCCAAACGTCCCTAACTTCCCACAACAGCTAGAACACTAGCGTCGGGATTTGGATTCCTATTTATGATAGCACTGATCCCTCGGGGCATGCGTATTCCGCTTAAATGAGTTAGATGCATGCGATAATCTATGAGCAATCGCTATGATGAATTCTCGTTGAATTTTGGAATCATCATCCAATGCAGAACAGGTAATGACAGAGCACAAAGACAAGTGCGGTATGCATTTTGCAACTTGAGCAACCTCTTGGGTTAAATGACCGTCTTTCTTCGACATATCAAGAACAGCTTGCAGTTTAGAGCTTGATGTAGCAGAGTGAGAGTTCCTTGAACGCATAATACCAATCATCTACCTGCGAAGAAGATGCTGCTCTCGTGCACAAAATATGGATGTCTCCGCCGTCAGAACAAGAATTGTACTTAAACTTCATAAAATGTCCAAAAAGTAGGATCAAATATGGCATATTCACATTTCAAGCCTACAGGCCAATACAACTGATGACAGATAAAAACCAAGGGTATGGACCTAGTGTACAACAGCATTCATTCAGGAACGGCTCGATACATAAAGTTACAGTTCACTGCTGTAGCAGTTGAATAGAAGCTTATCCCTCTACATTTTTAGTTTTACACTGCATACATATCATACTGATGATTGAGTAGACTGAAAAATGCAACAATGGTGGACACATATTCAATGTCGACCAGAATGATCAATGATTTACACTTTCCCATTCGTACTACGCGGTACAATGGCTCAAAAACTCGCCTCCTCAGTCGATGGACGTCTCAAGAAGTACCGCAGACTATTTGCAAGGACCTGTAAAATCACCAAATAAGCAGATCCCCATGCATGAACCGAGACAACAAAACAATGTGAGGGGGACAAAGAAAATACTTAGGTTTTCTTTATTTCGTGGAGTGATCTTCTATATTGCTTATAAATATGAACGAATAAAAAAAAATTATCGTTCACGAAAACATTTAGACATAATTGTCATCAATAATGAAAACAATTTTGATTAGCTAATTCTTTCAAACAACACAAGCGATCATTTTTAGAAAAATATTTTCCAAATCATTCATTTTTCACAAAACAAATAGAGCCTATTTTCCTAAAAATAATCGCTTGTATCGCTTGAAAAAATAAGCGAACGAAAAATATTTTCATCATCCACAATAATATTTAAACATAAATTATTGTTAATAAGAAAAACATTTTCTATTAACTAATTATTTTACAAGATATAAGCGATCATTTTTAAAAAAATATTTTCCAAAATTTTCATTTTCTATGAAATAAACAGGGTATGTGGTTTCAATGGTCTTGCTTTAATAGTACAGATACATCTATACTCTTTATATGGCAGCTTGACTCAAAGTCAACTTCCTTTTTTCTGTACACTTAGGAACTCAAATCAACCCATATCTACTCTGGCAGTTCAAGTAAACTTTGAAAACTCGAACACTATTTTCATGTGAAAATCGCACACATGCACGCACGCAGGCAGATGCACACCTACCTCGAGATACACATTCTCATGCAGACGTTAGCACATAGAAATAAGCAAGCACAGTCACATTAACTACATTCATGCACTAGGCAACACGTACACGTGAAGATGTCCATGAGACACCAAAATTCACTAGTCTCAAAAGCATTTCAATATGGGCACAGCCTCTACATTAGCATCATCTTACCTGCTGGAGAGGCTTGATGATGGCTTTGTTCTTGTAGCTGACATGAAATTTTGCCTTAGCCAGCAAACCCTGGTAACAACACCGAAGAAATTCTGAGTTCGCATTTGTTACGATCACTTGAGGAAATCAAAGTTAAGTGATGATCTGGATAGTAACCTCAGTGTCAAACTCTCCTGATTCCACAGCAATATTGATGTCAGTTATGATCCTCACAAGATCCACCAGTAAACCAGGACGATCAGCCGTCTCCACCAACAGCAAACTGTGACAAGACATATTTTAGTGGTCAACAGACATTTCCAATGTCCTCACTTGCAAGAGATATTACCTAACTTGGCATAAATAAATGAGACGCAACTAGTTAAAGAAAGAAAAAGGAGACACCCTACCTTCGATCAGGACCATCATCGACGACATTTATGCGCGTGGCTATGTCTACGTCAACCTGAGGAACACAAAATGACATCCTTATAATTCAGTTACTAGCTTGTGACATAAGCTTCATCTGATAAGCAGTTAGTATGTATAATTAGTTTTCCTGGACTCATGAAAAGAATACAATGAAGGATAGAAGAACACAACTCTGTCATCCTGTTAAAGGCGCAGAGGTCCATGACCATTGACGCTAAGTGCAATTATGCCAGGGATCAATTTCTATCAATTCAAAACAACATTCAATGCAGTGCTACAAAACCTAGCAGACATCTCTTTTGAACATGCCTTCTGTGTTGGTGGTACAGCTCCAAATGCCACTCCCATTGCTAATTGAGTACTTGATTCCTGAAGCAGCAATAGAACTCTATCAAAAGCTCATAATATAGGTCCCAAGATAAATTTTAAGCTAGGATGTGGTTAGGATGAACAGAAGCAGATAGTAGTAAAGGTGGTTACCGGGTGATACTCCATGAGATTATTGATAACTGTTAATCGGATAGCCTCTAGCAACTCCGGCTCCTCAACCTTTCTTCCAGTATCACTGCAAGCAAACTCAAGACAAAACCAGTTCATGGGAAGTAAAAAAAAAAAAAATACAAGATAATAGGAGCTAGGAAGTAAGCACTATTGTTCTAATCAAGTTAAATGAAAACGAAATTTTCATTTACATTCATTATATCAAGAATTAAAAGATTTTCCCACCACTCCAGGTAGTAGGCGCCTTGTAAAATGCAATCAAAGAACATGTAAAGAGAAAATTTTGAACCCCATTTTTTCTTAAGTATTTAAAAAAAAAAAAAAAAAAAAAAAACCTCATCCGTTTAGTCTTCCTACGTCTAATGAATAAATAGTAAAGTTAATTGAAAGTACCATAGTATATAAGAATGGCTAACCAACATTGCCATATTAGGGGTGGATAAAATGGCTATAAGCAGAAGCAGAACACAGACAGACTAAATTGAAGGTGATCCTGATATATGGACAGAGGGCTTCCATTGTAATACATGCCAGACAGCAACTATATGATAGCAGGGGTTGACACTGATGCAAGTAAAAAAGAAGATCAACGCATGACAGTCCAAGAAAATTGCAAGAACTCACGCTTTGGTTATGGCAAACTTGTTGTGCTTTCCCGAAGAATCCAAATATACATTTGCCTTGAGAACATTCAGGCCAAGGTTCTTTAATGCATTCATCTACAAGCCAAATACATAATTTCAATGTTCGAAACGTGGAGTTGAGCCTGAATAAACAGGATTAAGCAATCACCAACAAATGATCATTCCACTAAGAAAGAGGCAGTTGATGATGCTATACTGTATCAAGGAGAGCTCCTAGGCGATCCCCGAATGTGATCTCCAGAACAGTGGCATCTGGGTCGGAGTCCTGATCTATGATAACTTTAGGGGTTGGAACAATGTCAGTTTCACTCTGACTTCCATCCTGCCAGTAGCATCGAACTTCCCATCAATAACAAAGCAACAACACTGATCAACGATAATAAAGCACCGACGCTGATTTACAGCATGATGTGGTCAATACCTCCAGCGTAGGAGCAGTTGATGCTTGTCTAATGACTGTCCTTGAAGACGACAATCTATGACAAAGCAGATAGAGCTAGAACTAAGCAAAATAGGAAATCAATGGCACAATACTATTCCTACTGGGATAGAATTAGAGCGTGGAGTGCATAATAATGAAGTCGCCCGTAATCTTGTAACATAAAAAAGATTGAAGAATCAAACCAAAGCAGAACTCCCTAGAACCCACCATAAGTCAAGATACCAAAAAGGCGGGTAGTCAGAAAATGACAGAATGGCGCCGGCAAGATCAGTGCTTGAGTTCTTCAAGCATTGCGAAATTCATACACAACATAAACCAGAACAGGAAGAGAAACTAACCCATTGGCAGTAAACCAAAATCCAGGAGCCTAACGAAAGACTAGCTCAAAACAGAAATCCAGAGAGAGAAAAATTCAGAAAAAGCCATACCTTTGGCCATGAAGAGGGCAAGAACGCGCAGTCTTCAACCCAGGAGAGGAAAACCCAGCAACCGAAGCGACACTCGATCTGGAGACTTCAAATGCCTTGCCAAGACCGGAGAGGGGCGTGGCGAGGCTAGCAGAGGCCATAGCGACAGCCATTTTCCAAGAACCTCCCAACTCCACCAACCCAACCCAACCCAAGTGAATTCCTCGCTCGAGAGGAAAGAAAGGAGAGATTTTGACTACAGAAAACGATGCAAAAGATCAAAGGGTGTCACGGTTCCCGAGAGAAAACGAGAATGCGAGAAGGCTAGAGCTCTTGCAATATCCGCCATGAGATGGAGATAGATAAAGGAGAGCACCCGCCCCCGCCCCTATCTATATAGGCGAGCTGGGCGTGTGCGCCCCATAAATGATTCCCTCCCATTTTCCTTCTTTTTTAATATTTGCGCCAACGGGAAATTTGCAGATCGGGAAGCAATCAAGACCAGCCAAAATCTCCTTACGACGATGATGACGCGAATTCTGGCTCCCCCCATTTGTCTGAAAATTTTAATCTTCGGTCGGCCGATGAATGCCGAGTCGAGCAGGTGATGGGTGCGACAGCGACGCGCTTGGCTAGGATTGGATGCTGCGATCTGTCCGATCGTGCGCGTGCCATCCGTCCACGTTCGCTGACGTTCTCACGTGCCGATGTGAAAAATGTCATTAAATTTCGTCACCCCATCATCGTATTGAACGTAATGTCATATAGACTGATATATTTTAACAAAAAATTGAGAAAAAAAAAAATACAGATGAACCATTGATTGTAAAACCATAGCTATGTCGAATATTTATAATAGCTTCGTAGCGACGGCGCTAGTGATTTGATGATCATTCAAACAAAACTCGAATGTAAATAGAAAATTTAGTGATCGATGAGGTGCTTTGATAAAGTCGGGTCTAAATTGATGACTTTGCCATGATTATATCAACAGTACTCATAAACCTTGACGAACAATTACGGGTGTATGTTGATAACTCAGTCAGATATTTCTTCTATACTTCACTAATTACAGATTGTTACCTTAAAAATCAGAACAGTTAGCTTGATTATGATGAAGAACCATGGAAAGACCATGGGCTCCTTTTCATGGGTGTCGCATCAAAACATCAGTTTTTACATGTTCCAACGATCTGTCAGTCGGGAGTCATGCCGTCACGCATTGTATTTCCCACTTGATTATCGAGTTGCGTACCAGAATGACCATGAAAGAGAGAGAGAGAGAGAGAGAAGACTCGAATCAATTGGCCAAAGAAGACGAATTGCCATCCCACGCGGATTCCATTCCATTGTGCTTGGCTCATCAACTCTGTCTCAGTCAGCAGTGACGATAAGATACAAAAGCAGAGAAGTCCCTTCCAACTCACTTCCACCATCTAAATAATCATCCTGTTGAAAGTCTGCAGATTTCGCCAAAAAAATCAAGCTTACAACTTTGGATTCCGCACTAGCACCGTAGTGGCCGTGTCACTTCGCCCCGTGACCAGCATCCCGAAGGATGAATACAATTATTCTTGCTCAATTATGGGATTCACTCAACTGTATTAAAGCCCAAAGTTCCTCTCCAGCCCCGAATGCCTCCACAATTATCGGAGGTGGGAAGGTGGAAGAATAGCACGGCAGCTGTTATGCGGGCGGGCATGGGAAGCTGTTAACTACGTTGTGGACAATGCCATCCTTTGTTAATTAGTTATCATCTGCACATAAGCAATGGAGAACGACCATTATGATCGCATCACAGATCTATGCGGTGGAAATTAAAAGACATGTTGGAAAGGACATCCTATACTGCAGGAACTACTCAGGCGCTCATGTCCGCAGACACCAGATTTATTTCCAAAAGAAGCACTCAGTGTGCTACCACATTTTCACTCCAATTCAATGAGAAAAACGTATCTTATTTGATGAATGAGGGATGAAAAAAACATTATACTCACCGGCCGAAGGGTCCACATGCACAAAGAAACTTGCTGCAACAATGAGATAGCACAGGATAAGCATCAAGCCTTTCAGATAATTTGACTTCCCATCCTGCAAGAAAGAATGCAAAGTTTGTGGAGTCATAAATCATTATTATCGAGCTGTATGGCCTTACATGTAAATGTCAATGGCACATGTATGCCCCGGAAAAAGGATTTGATAATATTAGTAGACCATTTAAAAATTAAGTCACGATTTCATCTGTTAGCTTAAACTAATAGATTAGCTGGCAATCTTCAAGAAATTGTACATAGGAACACCACAGGAAGTCCTGCATGTGTATCTCTCTAGACTCTTAGTTTTCATTTCCACTTATCAATCCCAATGCTCTAATCTTAGGCCAAATCTCAGCCTAAGGGTTGTAGGGAGTGTCACAGCTTTTTCTAGATTAAAGTCACACTTAAGTTTATAGATCAATTAACGATGGTTGCACAAAATTATACTAATATAACGGCAAATAGAGAATGGGTTTCATAAAAAAATAGCCGCATTAGTGGAGAGAAGAAAACAAGAGAACTCAATAACTAACCTGCAGCATAAATGTCACTACTATTACAGCTATGAATAGCGTGGCAGTCTCAAAGAGTTGAAAGTTCAGGTCCATTGATTTCCCCATCAGCCACCCAACAACAACACAGAAGGGTATCTGTAATTATCAACAAAGAAAGATGTCATGGACACAAAGATTAGATCGCAGCAAGTCCTGCAAATATAAAATTTAGAAGTTTAATAAGGAGAATTATGGTATATATTACTATGGAGGAAGTACCATAAACATTGATATTTGTGTAGATGATCCAATTGCCACTCCAATTGTAATGTCCTGTAAAAAGTTAGCAGGTGGAATCAATAGGCAGCAAAATAAAATAAAACAAACATTTTTCAAGCAAACTTACAAGCTTATCCTTCACTGCAAACATTATAGCGCTTGCATGCTCTGCCGCATTTCCCACAATTGGAAGAAGGATGACACTGATGAACGCAACAGGAATGTTCAATGTATCAGATGCTCCCTGGAAAGAGGAAGAAAGGCTTTCAAATTGATGAATGAATCTTCTGGCAAATGAAAACATCACACCAAACTCCACATGATTGTGGTCAATGACTTCCTCTGGTCCAATGAGCACCAAATGAGTCTGTGAGCTTGGGCTAAAATCAAATGCAAAGACAAAATGGTAATCCAGGGGTTAAGTTTTGCTACACTTGCCTTCTAGCACTGCAAAAATAGCTAGATAACTTTGTGAGCTCTGCCCTCCCTCCTAGACTAGTCTATGCAATGATTTAATCCTTAGCGTCAGATTGAGTGATGACCTAATATCCTACTGCCCCAGATATAAAGATAATCCACCTCCTCCGCAAAATAAATGAGATGGCACAATAAGGGCGAGTAGCATTAGAGGCCCATCAAAGACAATACCTCTATTGCATCTACTAGGTAGCCCGACAATACAGACACCCAGAGGGTCAAAACAGCTAGCCAACCAATTGCTTCCCACAGGGTTATTTCAGCACTCTCTTCTTCCTCAGAACCTTCTTCAGTGACTCCTTCCTGTCACAAAGGCAAGGAATAATGACAACTAGGTTCTCTTTCACTTGAAAGTTCAGTAGAAAGTGATTTAAGTTAATAACACTACAAAAACCATAACAGTCAATTACATGCCGAATTATCCTGAAAGATTAGAAAAGAGACTGACCTCATCAACATTGCGATTGGGGTTGGGTAAACTGGATTGATGTTTTAGCTGGAAATAGATATAGCTTGCATATGCAACAAGCATGACGCAGCTGCTAAACCTTGACAGAGCAAGCTCTGACTTTCCAACATGAACCTCAGTGTGCGTGAAGTGAAGAACAGCTGGAAACATTATTCCCATTACTGCCATCAAGAGCAATCCAGAGTTCACCAAGGCAGTAGCCTGTTGCAAAGGTAATCCCCTTAACTTCAAACTCGGAGCATCAAACCAACAAGGCATCCATTCTCAACTTTGACATAGATAAACAGAGCAGCACCTGAGATCTACCTGATTGAACTCTTGAACCTTATTATAGTGTACAATCCCACCAGTGAAGAAGGAACATCCAAGTACTAAAAGCATGTTAGATAAAATAGAGCCGAGCAATGATTGTTGAACGATCCTTATCATTCCATTCTTCAATGCATAAATTGATATAATCAATTCTGTGGCATTTCCAAATGTGGCATTCAGAAGACCTCCAACTGCAAAATTGCAATTGTTCTCATAAAGATCTAGAAAAAGGATGAAGGTCAATCACACTACAGCTTACATAAATGCCAAAATATCACGGTCTGAAGTCACGCATATTATCACTCTTCATCAAAAATGTTCAATGGCTCATTATCAGATATACTTTCTATATCCTTATCTTTACATTCACATTTAAGTATTTGCAAAATATGCAAGTACATGTATTACACACGCATACACATATGTGTGACAATCAAAGAAATGGTTCATCAAACTACGATAAGACCCAAAGGCAGTCTATATATTTTACAGCACCAGCAATTGACAACCTAATATACACCCAGTTCAATTCCCAAACACGCAGCTTTTAGATGGAAATATCACAAAAGTACTGTAACAAACGATAAAGACAGCTCTATTACTTGTAGGTCCCGTGTAGAATGCAAGCTGCCTGCAAAAATGACAGTGAACGGCTTATAAGCATCACCAAAAGCTAAGAGTGGCAAAAGAGCCATTCGATGCTATTTGCTATTTCATGTAATTAGTGATCCTTACTCAGTTGCATAGCCCAACCGCTCTGCGAGAGGTGTGATGCCTAGCATACTTAAGAAGAAGACCAGAACCTACATCAAATGAAGTAACTTAATAAGATTCAATTTCAAGACCGAGATCATCTTGGATTAAACTGGGAAGCGCATTTTGTTTTGGAAAGAGATAAAAGGCATCTATAAACGAGCACCAGAAGCTTAGGACAAAGTAAAGATGGCCAGAGCTCTGCTTACATGATTTCTGGTGAGGTAATGTAGCAGTATGGCCAGTGGGCCAAAAGGTAGCAATATATTTATCTTTGCTGTCATCAACACAATATAGATGCTTCTGAGTGGGCTGATCCTTGATTGCTTGTGAATCCATGAGTTCACAGAACCTCTGTGGGATGTTAAACAGACTTTCTCAAAATCTAATGGGTGAACTTTGCTGCCATTTGGAGATGAAGTAAAAGGGATTTCCTCTTCAGAATCAAGGTCAATTCTCTCCTCCATGGGTCCCATCTGCAAGCACAGAATAATCATGAGAATTCTCGAAAATTAAGCTCCAGCACTGAAGTTAGAGATTTCAGCTATATATCCAAGGGCATCTGAACCATGTTCAATCTAATAATAAATTCCCCACGATATGGCATCATCAAGATGCATTTAAGCCAACTTTTCCACAGTTCCTACAATGGTATGTCAAAAGGCAGAACAGCTATAAATAGGAGCAAGCACTCGATAAAGATAAATTTGCCAGCCGTCATATGTTATTGTTCAAGCCAAAGCTTCTACTTCTGCTAAGGGGAACAAATTGAGGTAAGTTTAGCTGGCTACCAAAAGCCACAGGATCCACACGAATACAACTTGCCACAACAAAAGAGGTCCGTGATGACTCCTTGCTGCAAAAACGAACTGAGTAATCTTCTCCTGACTATAAATGTGTCCTGCCTGAACTATTAGAAATCCCACAAATGGAGGGCTGGCTGTTGATATAAATATATCGGGCACCAGGCAAGACATTCAACCATTATTGATCCCCACCTTTGCTATTCCGAAGATTGAACCTCCTCTTGAACTCGACATCACTCCTTGAAAGGACAGTATTATTCACAAGCAGATGTGAGATTTGCAAATCCTCCTCACACAATCTTAGCCAAGATGTGGAATCACAACAAGATAACTGCTGCCTGTTATTCCTACCACTCTGTTGAGCTCAAGAACCCCCGCGACTAAGGGTCATTAGCTAAAAGCTCGGTTAACTAGGAAAGGAAAACGAGAACCCTTCTCCGGAACTTACAAACCCAGACAATAGATGAAATCGGGTTCCCTTCCTATGCCAAGTGGCACGACTTGAGCACTCCACCATCCAAATCAGACGTTTAAACTCTCAGCAAATTAATGCCTCATTTTCAGGATCCTTAAAATGGCCACACGCTGGGAACACGAGGAAGCTCATTGAACTCACAACACGTGCGTCAACAGTCGCAAGACGAGTCGTACGACGCCATAACCGAAAGGAAAAGGAAAGGCCTTTCATGCGAAGATACGGACAAACAAAAGAAGAAGAAAAACCCGGAAACCGCCACCCGCTCTAAATCGACCGAAAGCATACAAAAAAAAACACACACACACACACACAAACAAGCTAACGAGTAATTTCTCCACAGAGAGACCCACCTTTTGCGTTCGAACAAGGACGAGAGAGAGAGGGGGGCTGGCTGGGGAGATCAAGAAGCGAATCCACAGGGCATCAAGCTGGAGGGCACAAATGGGGCCCCGTAACCGAACAAGAAGATGAAGAAGGAGAAGAAGGAGATGGGGTTTCTACAAAGGGCAGTTCCAGCCTGCAAGATTGACAATGCCGCAACATCTGCATCGATGTGAATCTCGGCCCAGACATTCGATGAATTTTTCCAATTTTCTTTTTCCGACTATTGCAGGAGACGGAGGGGGCTCGAGTTGAAAAAGGAAACTTCCAGGAAGCATCCTCCGTCTCCTATCCACTCTCTCTCTCTATCTCGCTGTTCCACTAATAATTGTTTTGGTTTAGTGTTTTGTCATTTCGAAGCGGCACGCGAGCCCGGAACGGCGACCGGCGAGTGGGGCTCCACCACTCTTTTTAAGTGACGAAATCGTGATGTCTCCCCCCGCTGGATTCGGCCTGGTTTCCGATTCCGGACAGCTCAGACGTGCGATGCGATCAGATGAGTAGAGCCCTTGAGCCCTTCCGCAAATGCCAAAAAGAGAAAAAATGATGCGAAGGGGGGGCGGCTTCGTTCGGACAAGGTGCGAATTTGTGTCGAAAGTTCGTTAAAGCTTTTTGTGAGCGGCGTCAATATTGGCGAGTTCTCTCAAAGCCCGTGGACTTGTCTGAGCCGCCTTCTTATTTCGTCAAACTTTCCCTCATTTTTCACATAAAAATTCACATTAGACAACTTAAAAGTTTAAAGATAATGTTGTCCATTAGATTGTGGTTTAAATATCACATTGAACAAATTAAAATTTCAAAAATGACATTACACATTATATTAAAGTTTGGGGTCCACATAAAAAAAATTAAAGTTTTAGAGGTCATATTGTACATTAAAGTTCAAAAACAACTTGTTTCATTTTCCCTTTTCACAACAAGTCAAGAAAATTCAAAGAAAAAAATTGGGTATTTTTTTTTCTTAAAAGACAAGCAATGTGCCCCGAATAAAAGACACGAGAAGACAGCATGATTTTGATGGGGGGCAACCCGAAAATGTCAGCCTCAAAGATATTTTTGTTGTGGGGAGATATCGTCCAAGCAAAATGGGCGAGGCTTGGGCTTTCGTGACTGGGTTCCCTTTCCATAGCCGATTGTACGGTTCTTGGGCTTCTGGCCCAAAACGCCCCCAACGATTCCTTCCTCCCTTTGATACTTGGATGTATCCAGAGCTTGTTCATTTTTAACCATCTTTCAGATCCGATCCTCTTCCAACGGATCATCTCTCCGATGCTCCGTCCCTCATCTTTTCCGATGTTCGCGCCATGTTCTCATCAATGGAGAGAGAGAGAGAGAGAGAGAGAGAGACCCATGAACCGTGTGTCGCCAATTTTGTGAAATTTCAATTCAACTTCATACGCAAGTTTACATATCGATACCATGATAAAGTTACAAGTCGCTCCATGCAATTGCTACGGCTACAGCTTAAACATCGACCGTGGCCAGTAGGCAGCACATTGAGGATCATGAATCATCTCATCTCATCGTCTATTTGTCGAAAGATGCTTTGCTCAATAGCTCGGTGCTTGGGCTCGTGAACTTTTGCACTCCAGCAAGCTGGAAGTGAGAATTACTCCGTCCCTTGCGTGCTTCAGCCACATCTGTACTGCTTACATAAAAAGGGAGATTTTGAAGAGCGATTCCTCCCTAAAAGGACCATCTTGCACCTTACCGTTATCTCTTTGAGTTCCACTTTGATCATGTAACTTCCATATATGATTCTCAGTGGATTCATCTCTTTTATCCATCATATAAGTTTTCCCCTAATGACCAGGCGCATGAGCATTGCTCAAAGAATATTAAACGTGCATGCGAGGCGCCGGTTGGAGTTGCTGTCCGGATTGAATACAAAGATTTTGACTCGAACTAAAATGCATGATCTGTCTCCTGCCTGGACAAATCTCCCAAGATCCAACATGCAGGACCATCTGGTATTGTCCTAATATACAGGGATCAAAAGGTGATGAAAACGTGAAAACACGATGAGTTCCAGATTCAAAGAGATCTCTACATGGGATCGTGCCGATCCTTCAAGATCCTCAACACCAAAATTCATCAAAAATCCCATAAATCTCCCCACATATCCTTCACCCATTCTGTGAGCCTCATGCTTACAGCTAAACCATGCGAAACCGAGAGGAAAAAAAACTCAAACTTTTTCATGATTCTTTTATCTGACAAATGAGCATTGCCTCTTATAGCAATGAAATCAGTTGCTAATCGATTCTGATTCCCCAATAATTCTTGCCCCTCCAAAAAAAGATAGAAACTCTACGATCTACACCGACACCCAAATCCAAAACCTTATAATAGAAACCAAAGCAAATTCGACATTTTTATGTCCCAAAGAAGGAAGAAAGAGGGAGGGGAGATGATGACAGACGGCCTCCAATGTCTGGTGTATCAGAGCGTGCGGGGTGGAGGCATCAGCCGATGCAGATTGGGCTGGTCGCCGCCCTTCCGGGCGACGAAAGGGTGCTTCAGCAGCTTCTCCGCCGTCCACCTCCTCGCCGGGTCCCTCTGCAGGCAGCACGCCACGAAATGCCTGAACTCCTGCGACGCGGTGGGCGGCGCCTGCGGCGGCCCCGCCATGCATATGGCGCAGAAGAGGCTGGACCAGTCGCCGGCGACCCCGAAGGGGAACCTGCCCAGGTAGACCTCCAGCACGCTGACGCCGAGGCTCCAGATGTCCCCGGCGTACGCGTCGTAAGAGCCCTTGTTGATGTCGGTGTCGATCCGCTCGGGGCTCATGTACGCGATCGTGCCGACCGCGGAATTGCAGTCCATGGTCTGCGACAGCGCCCGGCTCACCCCGAAATCGGCGATCTTGACCTCGTTCCTGGAGTTGATCAACAAATTGGAGGGCTTGATGTCGCGGTGCACGATCTTGCGGGCGTGCAGGTAGTAGAGGCCCTTGAGGATTTGGTAGGTGACGCCGGAGAGGCGTTGCTCGTCGCTTATGTGGGCCCCGTGGAGGGAGCCGCCGTCCATGTACTCGAGGAGCACATGGATCTCGCCGGCGGAGGTGCCGTGGCGGTCGGACATGTCGTGGCAGCGGACGACGTTGGGGTCGTCGACGTCGCGGAGGATCTGGACCTCGCGGCGGATCTGGAGGAGGACGCTCTCCTCGTGGTGGTCGCCGTGAATGACCTTGAGGGCGTAGAGGCGGCCGGTGGGGCGGTGGACGACCTTGTAGACGGTGCCGCCGTTGCCGCTGCCGATCCGGCTGAGACGTTCGAGTTCGGAGAAGTCGAGCGGGCGGGGGCGGGCGGCGGCGGCGGCGGAGGTGGAGGGCCGCCGCCGGCTGCGGAGGGCGGGGGAGGGAGCGGGAGCGGGACGGCGAGTTTGGTGTCGCGCTGCGGGAGCGGTAGGGTCAGGTCCGTCCGCCGCCGAGACCGGTGGCCAGGCCGGCCGGAGCCGGAACCGGAGCCGGAGCTGGACCCGGAGCCGGCCGGCGGGGGATGGACGGGGCTCATGACTTGGGCAGCGACGGCAGCCTCGATGGGAATCCTTGCCTTTGCTTTGCTGGTCGCTTTTCTCGTCCGTCCGCGTGTCTCACTCTGGTTCGAGCTTATGATGTAAACGGAATGAAGTCAAAACGAGGGGAGAGGCCCTCCTCTATTTATAGTTATACACACACACACACACACACACACCCTCCTTCCTCCACTCTCCTATGCACAAAGCCAAAGCACGAGCCCGTCCAAAAGTCAAACGCACCAGATTACTTCCCCATTTCCCCCATTTTCTCCCCTCCCTCTCTCTTTTTTTTTATAAACTTTTTCCTAGGCTCCAACCGAAAGGAAAGGGTTTGATCCGATTTCGCTAGGGATTAAGAAAAATGATCGCGTGACACCGTGAAAGTCACAAATAATTATAAATTATTGAAGAAGTCGTGTATACTGTTATTCTTATTTCAATGACTATTATCCTAATAAGGTTTTTTTATAAATATAGTCGAGATAAGTACGAGGGGGAGGGGGGAGGGGGAGGGGTTCAACGGGGGAGGGGGCGTGGCGTGCTTGAACCGGGGAGAGTCAAGAGGCTCCTCCTTCGTGTGTCATTCATTATTCCCAACGTCCACGTACGTTGGACAGAATCTATTTTGTCGAGACGGTAACATGGGAGAGTCGGAGGGATCGATGGACAGGTACAGGGTACAGCTGGACGATACAGGGAAAGCGTGAATGATGTGTCTAGTTTGATTTGGGTAAAAAGCTAGATCTTCTGCCAGATCTTTTCCATTTTTTTACCCCCCAAAAGTCTTTTTTCTCACCGCCCGCGGGCTCACAATGATTGGAGGGGGGGCTGAAAGAGGGAGGACGTCGTCAAACTTCGGCTAAAAAGAGAGGGGAGGAGGAGGTCAATCGGCAGCAAGGCACAAAACTGTGATGATGGGGGAGGAGAGACGGGGTCAAAATTCCAAAGGGTCGGCCCGGCCTCCGTGGCGGAGGACGTGCACCGCGTGGATGCGGGTTTGACAATGGCGTTTTCCTCTTCCCCCCGCGGAAGCCCCGAAGGTCTTGAGCTCCGGTGCGCCTTTCCGACCACGAGTCTCCCCCAATTAGTGAATCATCTATTCACGTCAATACATGGGAATTACGATGTAGTGGAAGTTGACTTGGTCTCGTGTCCTAGAAACCACGTACCAGTTTGATTCTGTCCATTGTATTTGCAAACCCCCTCGACCCATGTACCTCTTTGGAATAAGTAACAAATCAGTTTATCCGCGCTCGATTTTGTGGATTCCCAGATTTAACCTAGATTTGAACATAAGGTGATATAGATGGAAAACGCCGTCATTTGCCATCTAAGGGCACCCCATGGACTTCACCCCAACCATATCCACAAGAGAGAAAAATGCCAGATTCCGGAATCGCAAGCTGCTTGAGGCCTAAAAAATTCTATGCACTGTGTTTTCTAAGTACCAAATGAGGGTGAGAAACTTTTTGAACCTTCAATTAGTTTTTGCTAAATGTGGCGCAATGATGATTCCATTTTTGAGTAGACCTGTTCGTAAATAGGGTGAACCTAAATTGCCATAGTCCCATGTTAGTCACTTTTCCCTATTACAATTGAGGCCTGGTTCCCATTCTATCTATAGCTCAAACGGTACATTGACCATGCTTGATTTATGGATTGACATGACATGACTTGTTTTTTTTTTTTTTTTTTTTCGATGACCCAGGGAACCCGCGCACCGTCTCAACACGGACGGCCCGACAGGCCGGGGTAACGGGGGTAAACCCCGCTGGGGCGTCTTGCGGAGGACCCACCACTCCAACGTCGCACTTAAGATCCCGTGCGGCCAGCGGAATTCGAACTCCTCTCCTCTTCACAAAGGATCATGGGAGCCTTATCCAACTGGGCCACCACAGGCGGTGGTGACATGACATGACTTGTTAAACTCTCTATTCTCCATAAAAGTTTGCGGGTCCCCCAAGTTGACAATGAAAAAATTGCAAGGGAGGTTAAATTATTAGTGCACTATAGTTGCAAGAAAATATCGGAGGTCTAGTCAATTCCTAATGTATGACATGAACATTTGTTCGTGACAGGTGCTGCGTGGTCATGCTAAGTGACAAGCGTAACATGCCATCGATTGAAACTTCGACGCGGTTATTGGTGACGATGCATGCGCAAGTCATTTATTTATTTCTTTATTTCACATCAAGCGGATGATTGATGTATGAAGTACGACGCCTCGATGACCTAAGGCTCTGAAGTACTATATCTGCACTTTTTAAGAGAATGATCTTTTTACTTTTACTCATAGTTTTTCTTTCAAAAATATCTAGATAACCGCTAAATACATTCATATTTTGATAATTATGAAAATGTTATAATAAAATAATATTGGGTGTTACTATCTATCATTTTAGAAAAAATTTGAATATTTCACATGACTAGAAGCCGAATTGCCCGAGTGTCTTTATTTTTGTCTCTTCACCATGTGAGAACATAATAAATTATAACATAACCAAGTAGCCTCGACTACCTGGCTAGTTATGTTGGCCGTAGGTTGTAGTCAAGAGGTGTTTTCATCGATGAGGATCGTCCTTGATACTCCGCCAGGACTGATTTCCTTGTTTTTATTTGCTACTGCCTACAAGCCTCATCTCCCCCCTGGCAATTAGAAGTGTATATTCTTCTTCCCCACAACTAGAAAATACCAACAATTTTATACTAAAGAAGAGCTAAATGTTGGTAACTTTTCATGTCAATATCATCCTCACACTAGGTTCTCCCTAGATAATCAATTGAATAAATGGGTGTTATTATCTATAATTTTGAAAAAGTTTCGAATATTTCACATGACTAGAAGTCGAACTGCAAGGATATCTTTATTGTTGTCTCTCTTTTCCATGTGAGAACGTAATAAATTATGGTTAAAAAGAGAAACAAAGGTAAATTTAGAAGAAAAATGATAATTTGATAATATATATATATATATATATATCACTAGAGCGAGTGATCCTATTTGCAATTTGAAGTCATGTAGAATTGATATTCTAGGTGGCGAATTGTGAATTTGGAAAGTTAGGGATAAAAAAAAAAGTGCAATTGGAAACCACAAAGCCATAATGCACCTAGAAATCTTTCCAATTTAATAGAAAAGGAACAAGAGGTTGGATCTAAGGACGTAAGTTGCGAGTCCAAATCTCGTGTCACGCGTCGAATGCATATAGATTAATTTATTCTCTAATCGATTGATTCGGGCAAATCCATAATTATAATACATAGGAGTGTAAGTGATTTCGGAAATTTCGACGTAATGTTTCTAGATGGAAAAAAGGTAGCAATTACAATAAATGAAGGGGGAAGAAAAAGATGGGGCCGTGAACATGCAATGACCATTTTATCCTTGAAGGGCGTCTTGATTTTCACGTCAACGCAGGGTTCCCCTTGTTCCTCGCACCTTCGCACCAGCCTCGGAAGTCAAGAAGCCACCTTCATTTGCCCTCGCCTTCTCTTGGCATTGAGGAACGTGTCCTTTTTCCTGCTGTTGAACTGAACGCCATTTACGATATCGAATCAAAACAGTCGTTCCATCAAAGTTTTATATCGTCCCACCACCGAAAAAAGGGGTACGTTTATCCCATGACACGTCCAGAGACTCGTTCCCGACCCGCCGTGTTCACACCACACCCATCATGTCTAGCCTAGTGGCATGCAATCATCTCCTCCTTTTTGTATGACTTTTTCCAAGTTGCTCCTTCCAGTCGTGACCTTTTCACGTGCCATCGATGCAATTGCACACCCGTATACGACGCATGCATACAGTCCCGAGTATGTACGCATGTGATTTGTGTGTAGTTGGGCTCCGTACCGTCGGACTAATCATCTAATATTTTTTTATGGATCGAAAACGACAAGCTGACGTTCTCTTCTAGAAGGAGTAAATTCCTTTCCTTAAATCACCAAATAAATGAAAGCTAATTATTTTCTTTTATTGCAAAGTTTTCAATAAAATAAATCGACATTTTTTTTCTTTTCTTTTTTATTGCTTTTTCCTTGACTACTCACTAACCATGGTGATTGTCAGTGACCAACCATAGGCGAGCTCGAGGCCAACGAACTCAAACCTCACCTAGATTGGCGAGCTTTAAGCTTGCCTTAGGTCGACGAAGCTCAAGGCTTGCTAAATCGGCAAGCTCAAGTCTTGCTATAAGCCAGTGATCACTTGTTGCGATGCATCAAATTCATCAGTGATGCATCAAATTTAGTCATTTGCAAGTGAGCATCATTTCTCATCTTGCCAAAGACCCTTGGTGAGGCTCAAGATTGCTACAGCCGTGAAGCCTTGAGCTTGAGGCCAGGATCAGAGCTTGAGCAATGGGGACCCAAGCACAACCTTAATAGACCCAAGCTTTGGTGCCGAAGCATTGAGTATAAAACACCAAGTGTCTGAGCCTAGCCTCAATGGACATGGGCATGGGCCTCAAGGCCTAGGCCTGAGCACTAGGGTCTTGGGACCGACCATTGGAGACCTTGTCCTGATCGCCAAGATCCAGGAACCAACGTTGAGGTTTTCATGCCCAAGGGTAAA
Organism: Eucalyptus tenuipes; assembly: GCA_014182365.1. NCBI lineage: Eukaryota > Viridiplantae > Streptophyta > Magnoliopsida > Myrtales > Myrtaceae > Eucalyptus > Eucalyptus tenuipes. The sequence continues at coordinate 31,326,880 of CM024546.1, forward strand.
TTTACATGTCCAAGTATATTTAATCATATTTTAAAAAAAGTTTTCTAGTTCTTTTAAAGAAAAAATCATTTTCCTTAATTTAAGTTTTGGTAGAAAAACATTTTCCTTGAAAAAACATTTTCTGTTTAATTATTTTCTAAGTAAACCAAAATGAGAAAAATGAGAAAAAAAATTTCGGCAATTAAACGGACCTAAGATTTGATTGTAATTGGGCCGTTGAGCTGCTTCAATTAGGCTGTCAAGCTAAAGAAAATGCTTATGGTAATGAATTAGCACACGAAAAAGCATCATTTGGCTAAACAATCACTTCATGCACTGCCACGCGTATTACCCAAAAATAAGTGAAATGAGGATGGGGACACTAGACCAAAGCACTCTGCACGCTCTGCTTCCATTCTTCTCATATTCATCAATTCCGGTTATTAACCGCATCAGGATCAGAGGCGGTTGCAACCGCCATAAACCACTCTTCCCGCGCCACGTGTGGCTACATATAACGTCCTTTCAACTGTATCTTCAGGAATACGCACACACTGAGCAGCCAGCGAATTCAGAGCCGAAAGAATTCTAGGGAAAAGCTCCTCTTTCTTGAATGAGACTGAGACTCCAAGAAGCTCCATCGATGGCGAGACCCTTGAGGCTTTGCTTCCTCCTCCACGTCGTGTTCTTCTGGGTCCTCCTGAGGGCAGCCGTCCTCTCATCTGCCAGGCCACATTCCACAGAAGGTCGGTCCTATGTTGATCCGATTTCTAACTTGACCATGTACTCGACTTTGTTCCATAGTCTCCTGCTTTTCCTCTGTTTGATTGCGCTCAAGCGCATTGCGTTTAGAGGAAGTGGATGTGATTGGAACGGTGGAAGAAGTGCATGTTTGGCTCTGTCTTCCCTTTCTCTGTTGGCGAACGGATGATTGCCATCTTCAGTTTGCTGGTTATGAAACATCGTGCAGTCTGAGCAAATCCACAAGTTTAACCCTGATATATTCGAGTCCATTCCATTCTTTAAGTTCTTTACGCTCTTCTGAGCATGCGAGGTGTCAAGAAAACCTTTCTGTTGCCATGTTTGTTGCTTTCGTTTTGATTTACCGCCAAGTTGTTTCGAAGAAATGGCAAAACGCATTAGAGTATTTACGCTCGCGTTTGTTGATTATCACCATCGGATACTTCTGTGCGCATTTTCTTTCATTCAAACATCATTTGTTTTTCTTTCGTTCGTGAAGTGCCTTCTGTCAATCTTACTGTAAATTCTCTATTCTTCATGCGGGCAGAGCCACTGTATCTCAAGTTTGTGTCGAATGCCACGGACTTCCCGATGGAGGACTACTACGACTACATCATAATTGGAGGCGGCACTGCAGGGTGCCCCTTGGCGGCAACGCTCTCTCAATCCTACAGAGTCCTCGTGCTCGAGCGCGGAGGCATCGCCTATGGCAAGCCCAACCTCATGTCGCAAGAAGGCTTCATCAGGAATCTGATGGAAGTCGATACATTCCGTTCGCCAGCTCAAGCCTTCACATCCGAAGAAGGAGTCCCCAATGCTAGAGGCCGCGTTCTCGGCGGCAGCAGCGCAATAAACGCTGGGTTCTACAGCCGGGCCAACTCCTACTTTTTCCGTAACTCGGGGGTGGATTGGGATCTTAGAATCGTCAACATGTCTTATGCTTGGATCGAGAAGGCTATCGTGTTTCGGCCCAAGCTGAGGAGTTGGCAATCCGCGGTCAGGGACGGACTCCTGGAGGCAGGGGTTAATCCGTTCAACGGGTTCACTTTCGATCACGTGGCCGGAACCAAGATCGGCGGTTCGACATTCGACAGGTTCGGGAGAAGACACACCTCCGCTGATCTATTAAGCTACGCGAAACCTTCCAACATTAGAGTCGGGGTGCATGCTAGCGTCGAAAGGGTGCTGCTAGCTTCGACTTCGGAGGATCCAGGACAAACGCCATCCGCGATCGGAGTCGTTTATCGTGACAAAGTGGGTCGCTACCATCATGCGATGGTGCGTGACCACGGCGAAGTGATCCTCTCTGCTGGCGCGATAGGCAGTCCCCAGCTGCTGCTACTCAGTGGCGTCGGACCTCGGCCCTATCTTTCTTACTGGGGTATCCCAGTGGCTCATCACCTTCCATTCGTCGGGCAGTTCCTGTATGACAATCCAAGGAATGGGATTTCGATCGTGCCTCCGATGCCGCTGGAGCATTCCCTCGTTCAGGTTGTGGGGATCACCAAATCAGGAGCCTACATCGAAGCGGCATCGAACGTGATCCCTTTCGCGTCCCTGGCTCGCGCAGTTTTCCTGCACACGCCGTCTTCACTGCTGAACGTGACCGTGGCCACTCTAATGGGGAAGATTGCTGGCCCACTCTCCCGTGGCTCGCTGAGGCTCGCTTCCACGGATGTGAGGATAAATCCAATCGTCCGGTTCAATTACTTCAGCAACCCGGTGGATCTGGAACGCTGCATCAGCGGCACACGCAAGATTGGTGAAGTGCTGAGGAGTCAATCCTTGGATTACTTCAAGTTCAGGGACTGGTACGGGAATAGAGAATTCAGGTACGTGGGGCCTCCCCTCCCGGCTGATTTATCAAACAACACACAAATGGCTGAGCATTGCCGGCGGACGATGTCCACTATATGGCACTATCATGGTGGCTGCGTGGTAGGGAAGGTGGTCGATAAAGAGTTCCGGGTGCTTGGAGTTAATGCACTCCGTATCGTGGACGGTTCCACATTGCATGTGTCTCCCGGGACTAACCCTCAGGCGACCTTGATGATGCTTGGACGATATGTTGGTTTGAAAATGAGGAGGGAGAGGTCGAGAGCAAAGTGATTCCAGAAGAATAGAGTCAAAATGCTTCTAGGCTCTCACGCTGCTTCAGCCTGGATGCACGCAAATCTCCAATGTAGAAAACTGTCATTTGGCATTTGATTTTACCGATTCTTTCCTTGGAAAATAGGGAATAGGGCCGTTTGCACTAACGAGTGATGTAAGCATGTACTGAAGCAAGTTCAACTCCACCATTCATGTTGATTCTAAACAGATAATTGAACTCTCTCTCAGTAATGTTCTCTTGGGTCTATCTCGATCACTTCCTTCGGTCATGCTTTTACACTGAGTTCATCGTAAACAGCACTCACAGGATGATGCAAAGGAACCCCTTAGAATGTCGGCATGGGTAAGGAGCCTATGTCAGTGACGAGTGAGCCTTCCAACTAAATGGTCTGATGAAGAAGACATACAATTTGAAATGCACCAACATCCTAATGGCTATTGAGTTGTCAATTGCCAATAGCTACAAAATGAACAATGAAATTCCTAGTAACGAGGACGACACCTATTGGACACAACTCTAGCATTGTATTCATGGTGAAGCAATGCTATTCACTCATAACTATTTAAGTGAGGCAGGCACAGATAGACTTGCTTGTTACTTGACAAAGACATTGCTTCCCATTTAACTACAAAATCCGAGCTAAAGTTCAGCAACCACTTTCAGCTGCAAAAGAGCACTAAAGAGTAACCGATGCAGATACATGTACAAACTAATACAAGTTTAATTTTCAGGAGATCAACATGATCGAAATCAAAACTATATAAAGATAGAACTCCCACATATTCTGGGTCCACCGCCTCAACAGCTCCACCAAAGTGGATGCCCCTCTTATTGATCATTTGCCGCTGGAATACGCCAGGCAGGAAGTAAATTAGAAGAGATAACATGGTCATACAGAAGCAGATATCATATATTCGTAGATATGCACATCTACATACACATGAGAAACAAAGAGTTCACTTACGTGTTCATCATCAGCGTTATGTTATCCCCTTTCAATAAGATCCTCCCTGCGGAAAATAGATAGCTCAGGCATGAGAACAGAAAAACTCAGCAAGCAGAAGAAAAATATATATGACCTCTCCATGACCAACCTAAAGTCTTTCTGGTCTTCTTTTTTATGTTGACTTCTTCGGCATCATCCAAAACCAGATTCATGTATTCATCAAATCCCTGAAAAAAAGTTTTTAGTACCCTGGTATCATTAAATGCGAAGAGGATCAAAATTAGAAAACATAAAGGACGTATCAAAATAGTTGAACTGTAATGTACTTAGAGAAATGACTACTCGTAGATGCATTAAAGATCAGCAAATGAAGAACAATTAACCAGGTAGCATCTCTATTTGGTGAGAAACAAAAGGTTGTGGGTTCTAAGCCAAAACACATCTGGCATAGCATCAGAATTAACCCTCCTTTTCTATTACAAGTACCATGTTTCCTATTATATATTTTTAAACAAACAACAGACTCATTTTTGCTCCCCTCAAATAATCAAATCTGGCTGATTTTCAGAGAAAGAAAACTTAGGTTAATCTCTGAGGGATACTACTAGAATCCCCATGCCAGTGTGGACAAATATCAGCTAAAACAAGAAGTGTTAGACTGCTCTTTGCTTCATCATTGTCACCATTATGTACTCTATTTAGCAAATTCCATAATGAATAGATGATCATTATATCAGACCAGTAATTAACGAGGCTTGCTCGGCATAAATTAGCTCAGCGCTACACATCCTTCACTCTGCAATTCTGACAAGCAGATGAACCTCGATTCACTCAGCATCACAAAAGGCCTTGTAGCCATAAAACCAATTCCCACCATCGAAAGGTCTAATGTGCTAGCTGAAGCTATCCCCTTTTCCCCCCCTAAGTAGCTGAATCCATAAAATACAACTATAATATAGCTACTTCACCAAATAAACTCGAAGAATGCACTAACAAGATATCAAAAAACAGCCCCACTTCCGAACATTATCTAACAGCATTAGCAGTCACCAAACCCGGCTATATCCCCATCAATGCAGATAAACGATGATATATTGCTGCCCGACAGATGCTCCGCGACGAGTAAAGCAATAATTCCTCAACTTCATAGCCAAACAACTGATCTCATCTAGTAAACAAAAGGCAAGGGACAAATGCGAAGCGAACACTCACAATTATACGGCCTTCGATTCTCAAATCCTTCTGTTCAAACAGCCAAATCTGAATCCGCGCTTTCTGCATCATCACAACCAACGCAACCGAATGCACATCAGCAAATTCATTCCCCATAATTTGATTATCCCTTCGAAGTATCGGACAAAACAAAACCCTAAAGATAGTGCCGAGGAACAGAGTAGTGACATGAATACTTACGCTTTGAAGGAACCTGAAGATCAGATTCTGAAACGAAGAAAAAACACAGCATACGTCAGAACAAGAGAGAGCTCAAAGCACCTGAAAAACCACAGAGAGAGAGAGAGAGAGAGAGAGAGAGAGAGAGAGAGAGAGAGAAGGTACAATGGGTTGGGTCATGATTCTCTGCACTTTCGAGGACGCCATGGCTGCGGACTGCTCTTCGCCTCTCCCCTTCTTCGATTCGACGGCGATGCAGAGATTCTGACTTGAAAGAGAGAAACTGAAACTGGATGCACTGAAGAAGAAGAAGAAGAAGAAGAGGAACGCGAAAAACCCTAGCGGATGGATGGTGGGTAGGAGGATTTTTGGGCCGAGCCCATGATGGGAAAATTTATGAAGTTCAGGCCCAGCCCATGTACGTAAAAAGAAAGTATTTAGAAAGATTTTGCAACATCGTGTCGTTGCAGAATTTTTGAATTGATAGGTAATGCATTAATTATATTGGCACACTCTATTAAAAAAAAAAAAAATTACATATATATGAAAAAAGAAGAATATTTCGAGATGTGAATTTATTTGAAAGGTTATTCCTAAGATAGAATTCATGAAATGACAGAATTACTAATTGATGTGTTTGTCCATTATAATAATGTTTATGAAATTACTAATTGAGGATATTTTGAGGAGCGTTTCTTAGAAGTAAGCAGTTAATGGGGACGGACTCTAAATTTATTGGCAATATATTTTCGCTAGTTCGAATCTAGCTAAGCCTAAGCCTAAGAATCCGCTAATCCACGCTATAGACTGTGTGAAGCATGCTTCTTTGATTGAAAGCAAACTCTTTTTTCGCAACAATAAAAGGACGGGTCGGTAAGCTCTCTATCGACAGCGGGGTTGTTCCGGTTTGTCGACTCCTTGCTTGTGTGGTCGCCTTTGTCGACCGGACTTCCTGACTTAAGGATGATCCCGGAGGAAATGTGAGGCCGATCGATGGAAAGTTTTAGTAAGTAGTGCACGAAGCTCAAACTTATCTTGCCTATCTTGTTTGTAGATTGCTCATCTATCTTTCCTCAAGAAACCATTGCTCATCTATCTGGTATTTGCTGCGTTATTCTGCATCAGCAATACGAAAGTTTCAGTCACGGTTGGCTAGTGAGTGTTCCTGCTCCTGGGATGGCCATTCCGAAGGTTCCACCTGGATGCTTAATCGACTATTCTCTTCAACAGGTGAAGGAAGGGACGTGTTCGGTCCTTGTAGATGCGACTGTTAGGGGTTTAGATACTCTTGTTCTAGCTAGACTGAAACGTGAAGGAGATCGTTTTCGCATGAAGGTGCGAGATGTGTCCGGGATATTAAATGAACAAGACGAGTGACGTGTAAAGTTTTAGATGCAAGATGATGGCAAGGCAAGCGATTCCTCCAGAGGCTTGCTTCTCTCCAGTCAGTTTGGATTTTCCACCTCAATTGTCCTGAGAGCATTCTAACTGCAAAGACGCATGAACCACTACGGCTTTCTTGATTTAACATGCCGGCTGTAATCATTACATCTCTGAAGAATATACAGGGAAGATTGAGAAGAGAAAACCTTTGCCCATGATAAATTATGGACACTGCTATTGAGGTTAGAGTTAATTAGATTTTATCATACAAGAAAGAATCGGAGTTGGAGTGAAGAGAATACTATCCGTGCCCATCTTCATTCAACTCTATGACAGCATACTCGTGATAGGGGGTCCCAGGTTCCGTGGATGATAAGCCCTCATCCGGTGAGAACAGCCCTTCTTCGTGATTGGAAAAGCTGGTTGCACCCGGGGTGAGATGGATTTCTCCTCTGGCAGCCATTTCGATTTCTTCTTCTTTGCTCTTTTCCTTCTTTGCTGCCTGATGGGCATCTTCCTTCTTCTCCTTGAATGTCTTCGCGATGGCTACGACTTTTTGCTTCACTGGTTCCTGGGAGGCTAAGATGGGTCTGATCTCGTAGAAGAAGTTGATGAAGAAGATGAAGAGCGCAGAGGTTGAGGAAAGTGCTGCGATGACGAAAAGGCCCTTGAAATTGTCCAGAGTAAGGCTGTTGGAGGTTGCGGTTGTTGTGTCTTCCTCTGAACACTTGTCCTGATCCCCAAACCATGCTGTGGTAATTAAATTCATGTCGGGCGACTCGATGACTTTGAGGACTGCCCTCGATACATCAGGAACTAGTGGTGAGCCCTTTGGAAATGCCTGAAGACATGAAAAGGTGAATTGGATCGCCTTTTATCCATTAATAATGGGGTAGAATGAACAAACTTCATTAGGAAAAAAAAATGTGTCTAAAAGTAATGTCTACGTTGAATTGTTGTGGGCTAATTATAATCCTGATAACTTTAAGTGGCCATAAGATTCGATTATAGTTTTGGCTGTCATTCATACAAGCAAAATATGATAGCAGACTTTGGATCAATGCCATCAAAAAAGCTTAGCCAAGCAACCTTTTGCTGTGGTAATCTTTCAGCAGCTGTGCAAGTACTTAATTATTGGTGCATGTCTGCAAGTTGAATGGGAGACTGAGAACGACTTACAAATCCAAAACCTGAAGCCTTGTTGGTCAGACTGACCAGCTTATATTTTGAACAATTCTGAGCGAGAAGCAGCCTGAGAAAAGGGAGTTCATCCACAATTGCAGATACACCATCATTAGTACTGCCTTTAGAAAGTTCCTCATCAAATTCCTCTAAAGTCCCCAATGGTTTGAGCTTGAACTCGTCTGCCTTTAAGCTCTTCAAAAGGTCCACAATGAAAGAACCCTCTTGGTACCCGATGTACTCCCCATTCCTTATGAGTGCACTGATATCTGTGATTGTCGGTTGGAGACGTTGTACTGTTAATAGAGAAGTCAAACTTGCCGTGTAACTCGACGATAGTACCAGGACAGAGAAGATCCACACAATCAACACAAATCTTGACAAGTTGCTAACTACCCTTTCCTCTGCACAAATTTATGAAGCTACAGTTAGAGAGCCACTCCTCATATATCATATATGCAGTATCCATCGTTCTCTTCTGTTTCATTCATCACAAGACAAATGTAGTAATTTCTCCTATTTTTTCCATGATTCGGTATAAGGTCGCTTAACCTATAACTTATTATCTAGCAGTTTTCATTATTAGTAATGACCTTGCTTCCTACAATGATATGACAAAGCTTTACTGATTTTTCTATACCAAACTCTCTTTCAAACAACTAATTTGACTAGGAAGAGGGATGAGGTGACATACTGTGGGCATAGACCATTGTAGAGAGAGAGAACCACAAGATCATTCCAACTTGATTGGATGGAGGTCCTCTGAATTCTTTGTTCACCCGGTGTTCAAGAACCCATACTACAAAACCCGTGTACAGAAAGAAGGCTCCTATGCTGATCCACAGTTCTGTCTTCAGTGGTTTCATGAAGATCCATGCACTTTTTCCTTCTCCCTTCGTTGGAACAATCATGGACACACCTGACTCTATGTAAGGAAGGGTGAAATCCACAAACTTGGTTCGGTTTGCCCTAATGGTTATGTCACCAACAACAGCATCGTATTCCTGCATGTTGGTTCAAAAAACAGAAATGATTTAGTTAATAATATCAGGAAGAGGTCGGAAACTGAGATAGGGGTCACGAAGCAAACTGTTTGAGTAAAACACGCAGCTTTGATCTACTCATGTATAGTCCAAGTTCAGAATCATTACCTCAGCAAAAACCTTCTCGACAAGATCATCATAATTTCCTGCACTCTCTCCGCTGCCTTCACTAGTCTCGAAGGGTTCATACTCATACGGAACGGCATACGGCAATGAATTCATGACAGCTTCAAACACATCTTTGCAATAACCGGTAATGATGGGAGCATTTGTCAGAGGATCTCTTGTCACATTTATGAATTGGCTAAATCCTCTTTTTACCGGGACTCCAACCCTCAACTTCTTCTCGTTCACTGGAATATCCCAACCTTGTGGAATTATTCTGGATTTACCAGGCCAAACAATTTTCTTCAGATAATTCTTCTCTCTGATTGAGTTCTCATTACTGGCAGGAAGTTGTTCTGTGATGCCATTCTCTGTCCAAGTTCCAATTGGTGCTATATCATTGCCAACCAAGTTTACTATCTGAAAGTCAGATATTGGTATTTGTCCAGATTTGAAATAGACTTTGCCGCTTAATCCGGTGAATTTAGCATTCAAAATTGAACGAAGGAGCTTTGGCCCCGCCTCTGAGACACCAATGGTTTTTAGGTCAGTCATATTATCCTGGATGGCTGGTTTAATAAATTGCGAGTTTGCTATATCAGCCTTCTCTACTGCCATTGCTAAAGCAGAAATGCTATCATAGGCAACTAGGCCATAGGCATTGAGCTGAACATGGTCTATCCCTGGATATTCATCATGAAATCGCTGTTCCCATCTCTTCGAGAATTGGTCTAGCTCTTTGGTCTGAGGAAGGTAAGCTTTCACGCCTATAACTCCTTGCATAGAATTGATGACATTGGAATCCATGGAGCTGAGAAGGCTTGCAATCCCATCCATGACTATCCAGGCATATCCTTTGCTCATCATTCCTGCTTCCTTTGCCTTGAGAAAAAGTCGGTATGCAAGATTTGGCAACATATGAACAATGAAAACACGTGTTTGCATAGTCATTAAGTTGTAGAGCTCTTTCAGGATCTGATCATCTGTAGCTGAAGGAGAGATTCCACACCGGTATGGTATCCTTGTACCAATTCCTTGCATGGCATCAGCAAGATAAGAGATGATCCCACTTCCATAAGGAGAGCGTTCATAAATAGGTACAACTTCACTCCACTTGACAGCGTTGACAATGGCAGCTATAGCTTTTAGCTGAGAGGTGTCCACTTGAGCCATTCGGATGAAGTAGGGAGTTTCAAGGTGCGAAAGCGAAGGGCTTGTCGCAGTGAAGGAAATTATAGGGACTTGAGTTGTGTTCCCAATGTCAGCTATAAAATCTGCTTGTCTCGATTGTTGAGGCCCCAGAATGGCCTTGACTTGATAATTATTTAACAAATCTATTGCTGCAAAATTAAAAATATCGAACTTCAGGTTCTATATTTGTACTTGAGAATTATAGTCACATTTCCATTTATATACATATTTTTTGCTAGCATCTTAAGACTGTAATCTAAGGAGTTGTTTCAGATACTTCACCTAAAAAGAAACCTTTGCCATGAAAGTTTCACACTGATTTGTATGGATGAAATAACAGATATAAATGCATTTCCCAGTGGTGATGAATGATTTCTGAGTAATTGCATTAGCTGGAAATCCCTTTGCTGCACTTAATTCGATTTTGTTTGTTTATAATATGTAACACTAAGTAACAACTAGGAACAGAATCAGGGGTGAAAGAGCTTTCGCAGAAAACTTCACATCCCATACCTGCAGATGTAGCCACAACTGCGTCGCCTGCTGAGTTTCTCATGTGAAGGACTAGTCTTGTAGTGTAATTCTCGTTTGCAGTGTAGAAATCATGGATCGCCATCTCGAGGCATGTTTTGCTCATCTTCCCAACATATGTATCCATATCTAAAATGACCCCGACATCTATCTTTTTTGCTGTCACATTCTGACATGTTGATGGTGTCATGAACAAGCATACTAGGCTGGACAATAAAGAAATGGAAAACAAGCATCTCAGGCTCATGTTTTGTGCAGTTTGAGGTTTGGAGTAATTGGTGAGTAGTCTAGGAATGAAAGGAATATAATCAATATAGGGGAATGTAAGCAACGAAAACAAGATAATATAGGGAGAGATAATTTTAAGCCATATAACTGAAGATAAGTCAGGGAGGAGGTCAGGCTCAAGTTTCTTGAATCAGAAGTGAGGACGTTGGAAAAATCATTAGAGAAGGACTTGTGGTTATGTTTGACTTAGTCATGCTCTTGCCCAACTTTTGACTATTCCATAGTTTGACTACTACGTTGTTGAACACGCAAAATCTACACCCTAATCTGGGTTAATTCCTTTTAATTAAAGGCACAATGATTTGAATGTGCAGTAGACCAACAAGATGAAGGTGGGAACGTTCCTACAGAAAGGCCTATTTTGGATACGCTCAAGGACGACTGAGTTTATATCAGCTGAATTAGTAGGAATGGGTCTTTACAAGAAATGCAACGATGAATAAGAGGAAAGATGAAGATGGAAAAGATGAGGTGTTAACATGCATTATATCAAATGATTGGGACAATTACTATTACACTGGGTTTATATTCAAATAATTCTTCATTCTGCAAGAAAAACAAACAAGTCGCAATGTTTGGCCGTAGATTTTGGTACAGTCTAACCTTACTATTCTGCCAAAATGAAAGCTTCAGCTTAGAATGCAGTGAAATGCCATGCCATGCCCAAAAGATGCGAAGGATTATTCTTAAATGGTTGGATTTTTTGTCATAATGGCGATGGTCCAGCCGGAAGAAATTCAGCTGTCAGTCAAATGATAGCAGTATGAATCAATATTTCTGGGACCATGTCTCTAGAATCCAGTCCTTTTCCAAAGTCTTCGCTCAATATTGCTTGCTTGGTCCTTAGATGGAACAAGCAGAGGGGGTTTCCTCTTATTATTCCAAGGACAGAGGAAATAGCTGACTTTGACATTTTGACATATATAACGCGTCATAGCATTATTAAACCGAGCCAAACGCACAAGAGAGATCATATTGATAGGGATATTATCACGATATTTTATTCGGACTTCATCCCAGGAAAATTCAAAGTCTCCGTTATCAACTGCAAAGGGAACCCACCCCGCTGTGAACACGTTGGTTTGGGTCTTTCCCTCTCAAATTGCGGAAAGAAAGAGGTTCGAGTTACCGCGTGCGCATTTAGCGCGACTTAAGTGGAGCACCATGGGAGGTGGGTCTCTACGCCAGTGCTTTATGGGAGTTTACGCCGAGCTCTCGCTGTGAGACGATTCATTCAGTTCCAAAAAAAAGAAAAAAAACTGCAAATGGCTATCAAAAGGACAAAATAAAGCTATTCCTAAAGACAAAAATGAGTGATTCTCTTCACACGGCATGACCTTGCGCCGGGTTGGTTTCACATTAACACTAGAAATTTCCGGGAAACAGCAGCTTCCCACGTTTCACATCTCTGGTCTTGTGCACGACATTGTCGACGCCCTTACAAGGTAACTTGCCGGGAAATGCCACCGAATGGTACCTGGTTAAGCTACGCTAGCGGGGGCAATGGCGTGTGCATCTTTACTTGAGTACGCTCTTTATGGGGTTGGGTCATGTGAATTGGGTCGAGTCGGGTACATGACGGATGCAAACGGCCTGCTTGAATGGCTCGTTCTGAACTTTCCTGAATCGGTCTGGAGAAGTAGGATTCTGTTTGAGAGTTCTTCTGAGATATCAACGGTGGGTCTAAAAAATACCAAGGCTGCACGATATGTGGTCTATTATTATAGCTTAGTATTCTTATGAATTTACATACATTCAGTTAGAAATTTTCTATGCCTTAACACTTTTATCGCCCTGAGCTTTCTTTTGCATTCATGAATTTTTACAAAAGTTCATCCGATTTTGTTAGAGGCGGTACCACTCCTTATATATATGTAGGTGAAGTTCCTAACTTATTACCTTGGCATTGCCTTGCTAAAATCTTGGACTTCACCAAGAGTGTTTTCTTATATTCATCTTTCTAACTTTCCATGAGTATAAACTCCAACTTTGTGCTCCAGTACTCAGTACTTGATCACTATCAAGATACAACAGCTTGTTGTTACCCATTAAACTTTGATAATTCGTTAAAAATTATAAAGTTGGGTTTTCACTATGCTTGACTATTATTAATTGGTGTAAGGTCCATTCCTTTTGGTAGTACTGCTAGCCTCGTGAGAGTCCCTTGAATGACCAAGTCACATTATAGTTTGTCTGAGTATAACTTACTAAAATAATTCTATCGGAAATTAATTGTTGAACATAATGTTGCAAGCTAATGTCTAGATTTGCCATTATATATTTTACTAAATGCCTTAGACATTGTTGCCTCATTGTCTCAATATAAAAATATAGTTGTCATTGATTGTGGACACAACTTTTTATCCAATAGCGAATTCTATAGCCATTGAAACTCTTTACTAGCCCTCGATAGTGCTACAAACTCAAACTCCTCGTTTGAAAGAGTTATACATATCTACTTCTTTGATGCTTATGAGATTGCACCATTTGTAAGTTTGAAAAAATCCTTCCAGATATCAACTTGTTATCAATTTTGCTAATTATCAAACTAGCATTACATATCATTCTAGTACTACTAGCTGTCTTCCCTAAGATAGATCAAAATTTATTATTTTCTTTAAGTTACCAAGAATTCTACTTATGGCCTTCTAATTCATAGTACTAGTATTATTAATAAATCTTGACACCTTATTCACGATAAAGGTAGGATAAATCAGACTTCCAGTTTCACTAGCATATTCTAATTGGGCTAAAGATTGCCTAGTATTTGCCAGCAACTTAAGTGATATATCATATGATGCATTTGACTCTTTAATTCTCAAATGCTAATATCTTTGAATGATTTTCTCCAATAGTGACCTTGACTTAGAGCATATCCCCCACTATGTTCAATCACTTTCATATCTCAAATTGTATCAACTTCTCTCGAATCTTTCATTTTAAACTAAGAAGATAGATACCTTCTAGTTTCAATTATGCCAAGCATATTTGGACCAACAATCAACATATTATCTTTCATGCCCTATAGTAAATTTTGAGTATATTGGGAGCACGCAGTAGAAATCCTCAATATCTTCACCCGAGGAGATTATTAAGAGGGAACTCAAGTCGAATCCTATCAACATATCTAGTTGACACACATTTATTCAAAAACTTAAGCCTATGAGTTATGAGCCAACTGTGATATACTAACTGCTCCACACTACACAAATCCTCTATGTAAGACTTTCTAACACAACTCACATGCAACTCAATAATCTCCCCTTCACGTGTGACTTAATGTTAGGTTTGCTTTCCCTTAATTCAAGCATCCTTCTACATCAACCCCACCTATCCAACTCTTATATATATTGGGAGTGGGTCACAAATCAAGTATCAGCTAGGATATCATTTGTTTAAAATGAGTAGCAGAAGTTTGACACTTTCACCCAGGGAGATCATCAAAAGACAACCCATGTATAAGCTTATCAATTTATCCAATTAGACTTACTTTCACTCAAAAGCTTAAGCCTATGAGTTACAAGCTAATTAAGATAGGGAAAATGTCACAAATGGTCCCTGAACTTCTACTTAATTTGCAATCTCGTTCCTGAGCTTTTGATTTGCTCAATTTGGTCCCTGAACTATACACAAATGTTCAATTTAGTCCTTCCGTTCAAACCATTAAGTGATGACCATTTTTCCTTTTATTTTATTTTATTTTATTTTATTCTCTCTTCCCTCCGCCGGCCATGGCGGAGGGAAGGGCGATCCTGGGCTAGCTAGGGCCACCCTCGCCGGCGTCGGGCAAGGGAGGCACTCGCCCGACACCAACAAGGGCCGCCCTCGCCAGATCGGGCAAGGGGTGTGCTAGATCTGGTGAGGGCGGCCCTCGCTCGACGCAGGCGAGGGTGCCCTCGCCCGACACCCGCAAGGGTCGCCCGACGCCGGCGAGGGAGGGCTGCCCTGCGGCGCCCGGCGAGGGCGACCCTCACCGGACATCGGCTTCCCTCCGCCATGGCCGGCGGAGGGAAGAGAGAACAAGAAGAAAAAAAAAAAGAAAAAGACCAAAATGTCCAATTATGTTAACTTTAACTAATGAAAGGACGAAATTGGTCAATTTTCAAATAGTTAGGGACTAGATCGGACATTTATCGATAGTTCATGGACCAAATTGAGTAAATCGAAAGCTCAGGAACGAGATCGCACATTAAGTAGAAGTCCAGGGACCATTTGTGACATTTTCCATTAAGATACATTAATTGCTCCAAACCACACAAATTCTCTAATATGGGACTTTCTAACACAACTCATACATGCAATTCAACTAAGTAAAATGCACTTATCAACATTGTTATATTTAAAGCCATATGATAATAACACTGAATCAAATTTTCTCATGCCATTATTTCGGTGCTTTTATGTTGCCATTCTCTCAAAAATACACTTTGTTTACAACTCCTTTCATATAATTAGCCCTACGATTTCGAGAACCTTCCTCAATTAGAATGTGTATTATCAAATTAGCCACAATCAGGTCCTCAATTATATGGATAAGTTTCTTTCAATAATCATTCCAAGTTGAACACAATTTTTAATTAATTGCAGCAACTTGAAGAGGTTCAAAAACTTCAAACATAAGGTCTTTGAGGTTGGCAACATATATTTGTGGTTTCTCTACTTGCTTAGAGACATAATTTTATTAATCATGATAGGTTCAAAATATTTGAAAGTGGTAAATCTATTCTACCTTATTTATCGGTATTGTATTTGATCTGTAAAGGATTCCAATTCTCTAGAATTTGCATGAAATCAAAAAATTTATATAAACAATTCGATGGAGTATTGAGAATTCTTCCTTAGCATCTCCTTTCATCATCCATTTCTTGTGAAGATTATCACATGATATCATACCACTTTTGTTCATAAATTTCAAAGTATTATAGCTAACATGAAATAATCTATTGTGCTACAAGGAAGATGACTCAAGCATATAAATAGAACAAAAATTTCAATAATAATTATCAGTCTAGATTGCGAGCATTTGATGCAACTACTGTCTCCATCTTCATGAAAATAATAATTTAGATTTTTGGGGTAATTTAATTGATGATGAAGATAGAGCAGTAGTTATCTATCTTTGATGTTTTGATACATGATGATGACCATTGTCATTAAGGTATTATTTACCCATATTATTATTGATATCAGGTTTAAACAAATATACCTCTAGGATATCCATTAAAGCCATAGAGAAACGAGTTCTACAATTACTCAATATCTCTCTTGGAATTTCACCTTGAATGTATAATCAAAGCCGTGTGAAAAGTAAAGTAAAGAGAATGTTGTGAAGAAGAGTGTTGTTATGAACAGTTGTGATCAACAATGTATGATTTTTTTTTTTCCCACAGACAACCCATCAACACATACTTAGGAATGGATACCTTATCCCTGCGATCAAACCATCACCAATTTTCATGTAAACAATTACTTCTTTTCATGATAACAAACTATTTCAATATTATTCTCTTTAAAAGGTGAAGGAATGGACATGATCGGTCATTGTAGCTGCGAGTGTTAGGTGTTTATATACTCATATTCTTGCTAAACTAAAATAAGAAGGAGATATTTCGCACGGAGATGCAAGATGTGATCGGGATATTATGTGAACAAGTGACACGGAAACTTTTAGATTCAAGATGATGGCAAGTAATTTCTCGGGAGGCTTCTCTTCAGTGAGTTTGGATTTTCCCCCTCTATTGTCCCTGGAGTATTCTAACGGCGAAGACGCATGAATCAACATGGCTTCCTTTACTTATCATGCCAACTGTAAATCATTACATCCATGAATTAATATGAATGGAAGATTAAAGAATAAAAACCTTTGCCCCTGATTATGAAGCGTAACTATGGACACTGCTATAGAGGTTCGTGCAATTACATTTTATAATACAAGAAAGAATCGGAGTTGGAGTGAAAAGAATACTTCCTTCGGCCATCTTCATTCATCCCTATAGCAGCATACTCGTTATACGGGGTTCCAGGTTCCGTGGATAATAAGCCCTCATCCGGTGAGAATAGCCCTTCTTCATGATTGGAAAAGCTGGTTTCGCCTGGGGTGAGATGGATTTCTCCTCTAGCAGCCATTTCGATTTCTTCTTCTTTGCTTTTTTCCTTCTTTGCTGCCTGATGGGCGTCTTCCTTCTTCTCGTCAAATGTCTTCACGATGGCAGCAACTTTTTGCTTCACCGTTTCCTGGGAGGCTAAGATGTGCTTGTTCTCATGGAAGAAGTTAATCAAGAAAATGACGAGCGCAGAGGTTGAGGTGAGCGCTGCGATGAGGAAAAGGCCTTTGAAACTGTCCAGCGGGAGGCTGTCGGAGGCTACAGTTGTCTTGTCTTCCTCCAAACACTTGTCCCGATCCCCAAACCATGCTTTTGTAATCACATCCATCTCATGCGACTCCATAACTTTCAGGATTGCCCTCGATACATCAGGAACTAGTGGTGAGCCCTTCGGAAATGCCTGAAGACAGGGAAATATACAAATCAGAGGATCTCCTATTATCTATGAATAAAGAGATAATGAAAGAACTTTGTTAGGAAAAGATTTCTGTCTGAAAGTGTTGTCCGCTTTGAAATCTGGAAGAGTAGTTATTATCATAATATTTTTAGGGCAACTATTCGTACAAGCAAATTATGATAGAGCACACTTTGGTTCCATGCCAACAAAAAAGTTCAACGGAGCAACCTTTTGCGTCGGTAATCTTTCAACATTTGTGCAAGTACATAAGTATGTGTGCATATTGGGCAAGAGAGTGGAAACACTTACAAATCCAAAACCTGCAGTTTTGTAGGTTGGACCGACCAACTTGTATTTTGAACAATACTTTGCGAGAACAAGCCTGAGATAGGGGAGTTCATCCACAATCGCAGATACCCCGCCATTACTGCCTTTAGAAAGGTTCCCATGAAAGTCCTCTAAAGTCGTCAACACTTTGAGTTTTGACTCATTTACCCCCATGCTTTTCAAAAGATCCGGAACGAAAGAATCATTCTGGTACCCAATGCACTCTCCATTCCTTATGAGAGTATTGATATCTGTGACTGTCGGTTGGAGCTGTTGTACAGTTAATAGAGAGGTCAAGCTAGCCGTGTAACTCGATGACAGTACTAGGACAGTGAAGATCCATATGATCAACACAAATCTCGACAAGTTGCTCATTACCCTTTCCTCTGCAAAGTTTAAGAAGCTACAGTTAGAGAGCCACTCTTTGTATATGTAGCATCCATCTGTGTTTCTGTTTCATTTATCACAAGGCAAAGGAAGTAATTTTACCTATTTTTTAATGATTCAGTATAAGATCGCTCGACCTATAACTTATTATCTTGCAGTTTTGCAATTATTATAGAAGACACCGATTCCTACAATAATATAACCAAGCTCTACTGATTTTTTGTCGCCAAACTTTCTTTTTGACGACTTATTTGACTATGTATCTTGAAGAAAGATGGATGAGGTCACTTACTGTGGGCAAAGACCATTGTAGAGAAGGAGAACCACAAGATCATTCCAATTTGTTTGGACGGAGGTCCTCTAAACTCTTTGTTCACCCGGTGCTCAAGAACCCATATTACAATGCCAGTGTACACAAAGAAGGCTCCTATGGTTATCCATAGTTCTGTCTTCAGCGGTTTCAAAAAGATCCATGCATTTTTTTTATTATCACGCTTGATTGGAACAATCATGGAGACACCTGATTCTGTGTAAGGAAGCGTGAAATCCACAAATTCGGCACGGTTCGACCTTATGGTTATGTCACCAATGACAGCATCATAACACCCTGTGTTGGTCTAAGAAACAGAAGCATGTTAGTGGAGAATATGAGCGAGAGGTTGGAAACTGAGATAGGGGTCGGGAAGCAGACCGTTCAAGTAAAACATGCAACTTTGATTTAATCATGTGAAATCCGAGTTCAGAATTTATTACCTCAGTCGAGACGTTTCCAACAAGATCATCATAAGTTCCCGCACTTTCTCCACTGCCTTCACTAGTCTCGAAGGGTTCATACTCATAGGTAACAGCATACGACAATGATTTCATGACAGTTTCGAACACGTCTTTGCAATAACCAGTAACATTGGGAGCATTTGTCTGAGGTTCTGTTTCCACATTTATGAATTGGCTAAATCCGGCTTTTACCGGGACTCCAACCCTCAACTTCTTCTCATTTACTGGAATATCCCAACCTTTTGGGATTCTTCCTGATTTACCAGGCCAAACAACTTTTTTCAGAAAATTCTTCTCACTGGTTGAGTTCTCATTACTGGCAGGAAGTTGGTTTGTGATGCTATTCTCTGTCCAATGTCCAATTGATATTGCATCGTTTCCAACCAAGTTCACAACCTGAAAGGCAGATATCGGTAATTGTCCATTTATGAATTCAACTCCACCACTCAATCCAGTGAATTTGGTCTTCAAAACTGATTGGAGCAACTTTTGTCCCGACTCTAAGACACCAATGGTTTCCAGGTCAGTCAAATTATCCTGGATGGCTGGTTTACTAAATTGTGAGTTCGCTATATCAGCCTTTTCTACTGCCATTGCTAAAGCAAAAATGCTATCATAGGCACCTAGGCCAAAAGCATTTAGCTGAACATGGTTTATTCCTGGATATTTCTTATGAAACTGTTGTTCCCATCTCTTCGTGAATTGGTCTAGCTCTTTGGTTGGAGGAAGGTAAGTCTTCACACCTATAACTCCTTGCATAGAATTGATGACATCGGGGTCCATGGAGCTGAGAAGGCTTGCAATCCCATCCGTGACTATCCAGGCATATCCTTTGCTCATCATTCCTGCTTCCTTTGCCTTGAGAAAAAGTCGGTATGCAAGATTTGGCAACATATGAACAATGAAAACACGTGTTTGCATAGTCATTAAATTGTAGAGCTCTTTCAGGATCTGATCATCTGTAGCTGAAGGAGAGATTCCACACCGGTACGGTATCCTTGTGCCGATTCCTTGCATGGCATCAGCAAGATAAGAGATGATTCCACTTCCGTAATGAGAGCGTTCATAAATAGGTGCAATTTCCCTCCACTGGGCAGCTTTGACAATGGCAGCTATAGCTTTTAGCTGAGAGGTGTCCACTTGGCCATTCGGATGAAGTAGGGAGTTTCAAGGTGCGAAAGCAAAGGGCTTGTCGCAGTGAAGGAAATTATGGGGACCTGAGTGGTATTCCCGATATCAGCTATAAAATCTGCTTGTCTTGATTGTTGAGGCCCCAGAATGGCCTTGATTTGATAATTCTTTAACAATTCTATTGCTGAAAAACCAGAACACATTGAACTTCAGGTTCTATATTGGTTTTTGAAAATTAGTCCAAATTTTCCCTCATACACATACACTTTGCTAGCATCTTACAGCAGCAATCCAAGGGGTCGTTTTGCATACTTTACCCGAAAAGAAAAGCCTTTCGCCAAGAAAATTTCACACTGACTTTGATGGGTGCAAGAATAGAAATAAATTCATTTTTCAGGTATGATGAATGATTTCTGAGTTATTGCATTAGCGGGAAATCTCATTGCTGCAGTTAATTGTATTTTGTTTCTTTAAAAGTTATACCACCAAGAAACAACTGGGAACACAATCAGGTGTCAAAGAGAAGAAAACTTAACATCCTGTACCTGCAGATGTAGCCATGACCGCATCACTCGTTCCGTTTCTCGTGTGAAGGAATAATCTTGTAGTGTAATCATTGTTAGCAGAGTAGAAATCGTCCATCGCCATCTCAAGGCATGCCTTGCTCATCTTCCCAACATATGTATCCATATCTAGAATGACTCCGACATCTATCCTTGTTGCTGTTACATTCTGACACGTTGACGGCGTTATGAACAAGCATATTAGGATGTACAATTGATAGATGGAAAACAAAGATCTCGGGTTCATGTTTTGTGCAGTTTGAGGTTTGAAGCAATTGGGGTGCTGACAGAGGAATGAAAGCATCGAGAACAAGATAATGTAGGAGAGGATCATTTCGTTCAGCCATATATAGGAAGAGAAGTCGAGCGAAGATGGAAAAAGCAGATGGGGTTTAAGCAATCCAAGGACGGTGGATAGAGCTGACCTTGACACTTAACGACATACAAGGTGTGCTGTGGCGGCATTGGACCCAGTCATGCTCTCAAAAGAGCTGAATTGTATCCCAGGAAAAGTCAAGAGCCTCTGTAATTAACTGAAAAGGGCTACCGAAGGACAAAATTATGCCGTTGCTAAAGACAAAAAAAAAAAAACAAGCAACTCTCTTCGCACGGCACGGCCTTGGCTTGATCATGAATCGATCACGACCTTAACCGCGTTGGCTTCACGTTAATACTCGAATTTTCTGGGGAAACAACAGTTTTCCACGTTCAACATCTTTGCGCACCACATTCGACATTGTTGACGCCCTCATACGCTGACTTTCCAGAAATGCTAGCGAATGATACCTGGTCAAGCTACGCTAGCAAGGGCGCTGGCGTGTGGATCTTCACTTTGAGTACTCTCATTTTGGAGTCGGTCGCGTGAATTGGGCCTCGAGTCTCTTACGTGATGGATGCAAATGGCCTGCTTCCTTTTTGAACTTTCCTGATTCAGTCTGGAGAAGAAGGATTCTGTCTTAAAGTTCTCATTTCTAAGGCATACAGGGTGGGTCTAAAACTCTCGAGAAACATTCTATCTAAGAGTCTTTGTTGCGTTTGGTCGTCCGAATTTTAATTGGGATTATAGATCATCCAAATATCTTTTGAATTGTAAAAAATCTTGTCATTTGCTGCAACCTAAGATAAAATATAAAATCTTTAAAAACCCTCCACATGTATAACTTGCATTTTATCCAATTCGGATTTATCCCACCCCTCTCCTGGACCTTTTAGCCGACATCTTATCCAGATTTATCCGGTCCAAGGACATCGCCAAACAGTAAATAGAATCCTTTGCTATCCTATCTGAATTCAAATCCAAACCACCAAATGCAGCTTTTGTCTCATATTATCTTTTCTCGTACGATGGCAGAAAAAATGGGAGTATCTGGGCTCTTTGGTGTATCACTCGCTGAGCCCATAAAAAGGAGACAGGAGCTCATATATGATGAAGTTTCCATTTTTAATATGACGGAAGTCTTGAAGCACAGCGACTAGTTGTCTTTTGATTGTATTACATGAAATCTTCGATCATTCTTTCCCTTTATATTCTATGCTCAGGACACTCTGGCAGTTTCTTTCTTAATAGTGTTTGCAGATTTGAGGCATTACATTCTTTTCAAAGGCTGGATGTCTATGGATTATGCTGATTTGGGAGATCTGAACTAACCATTTTCACGTGCTTGTCACTATCTATCACATTTTGTTTGCAGAGTCATGCTTGAATCTTGCATGATTCTAACATACTATTATCACGTGCATCAGATCAGATCCGGATATAGGTGGAAGAACAAGATGAGACACTCAGATCAACGATGGGTGAGTGTTTGGTGCTGCTCGATTGTTGCCTCAGAGTCACACGCTCTTATTAGTTTTACATGAATTCATTGATGAACAGAGACTTATTATACCTAGTTCTGTGAGTTCAGCTTCTGATGATTAAAGAGAGACTAATGAATCACAGCATGTGTGGGTCTCTTTATGAAGGGAATACACTTTTTCCAAGGAGCGAACATCATTCTTATGCATGATACTGAAGCTGGTTTTCCGTCCCCATAGATTTAGCTTATATGATTTATCCTTTGAGGTTACCAAGCGGGATCAGCTTACACATCGATGGCCGTCTAGGTCTAGGTAGCCATAATGTTCCAACATCTTGTGACTTGCTGATTCCTCACGCTAATTGGCGGTGAAAAAGACAGATTCTTCATATGCTTGCTAGTTTTGGCTACTAGAATCTGCTGTTAGTGATGTAGATATAATAAACGAATCAGTCCGGCATACATATACAAATCAAGTCTCCATGCTAGTGGAGTGAAGATGATGAGATCTAAAAACAAAATTCAAACTAGAGTTCATGTATAACAACTATGATATAGCCCATGGAAGAGAAGGATCTCATTGGGCTACCGGAGGAACCGCCTTGTACACCTGACCTAGTTCCAGGTCTATTTGCTCCCCGTGATTCTGTCGACATTCATAGTAGAACACTGTGAGAACCATGAAGGAGAAAAATTTCGCTGCGCAGAAGAGAAATGTCGCAGCAGCTCCAAAAGCAAATTGAGCGAAAACGCCTAGCTTATCATCATCATCTGCGGACGTGACATAGAACACAATATAGATCGGAAAACTCATGAGCTCCAGCATCGACATTAACCTGAAAGCTTCCATTTTTTTGCACCTCATCAGCTTTTCCGCTCTTAAAAAGGCCTTTGGTCCCGAAACATCATCTTCTAAAACTGAAACAACCAAACCAAGACTCCAAAGAACAGCCAGGAACAGATACAAAGCTGCAGCAAGCATTCCCGCTGTCCAACTCCATATGTAGAGATTAACCCATCGAACTATCACCAAAGCTAGAGCCCAGTACAAGATTGCCAAAATGCAAACAAAAAACCATGTGACGAATGACTTCTTCCATGTGGACTTTATCCTTGACACCAGTTGTTTGAGGCTTATAGATTTGTTGTTATAAATGACTGCCGATCCATACACTATCAATAGCATTCCGAGGAAAAAAATTATGCAGGAAGATAGCAAGAATACCGACTCAATTCCCACGAATGATCTTAAATCACGCGGATCTAGCTCAGAGCGCTCGTAGCCATCCTCGACTTTCTCCATGAGTGGCCCAGCTAGAACATAATGAACGAGGACTAGGAAAGAGAAGGGAGAAAAGATCAAGAGCATTATTTGGATCACGAGCTTGGGATTCCTTGCCGGTAGCTCGATGGCTTCTCTCATCGTACCGATGACACCCAGCCGAGGAGCGGACCCATCGGCAGATGCCGGAGGCGAAGTAACGGCCGGTGATGGAAGAACTTCATTCGCCATGTATTAGGTTGGACTCTGTCGCTGGTAAAGTGTGGGAGATGATGATACCCACAAGTTAGTGATATTTATATGACTAGAAAATTAACAGTAGATTCTTTCAACTTTAATGTACATTAAAGTACATGGAATTTCTAGGCACTTGTCCTTTTAGTAGACAAGAATATTTTGTGGTCAATAGTGGACGCGCCTGCCTAATGTCTCGAGTAAATTAATTTAAGTGCTGAAGTAGGTGAGTTTGCGAAACCGGTTATCTCCGAGACACCGATTTGATGTTTGGTTCGAGGTGAGGATGTTTCAGAAAAACGAACGGTCGGAGAAGCTATAAGATTTGATGGAGCATCTAGTGACGCTACCACCGTGGGGCAATTTCCAGGAACATTTCTTGAGAGCGTTTCCACCCTCCGACTTCTCTTCTGAAAACAAGAAATCTTCATCTTAGTTCAAGTTGGATTACTAAACCAGAAAGATGGATTGATACGGCACAGAGAGTCGGACAAGAAAACCATCTGAAACGACAAAAAAGGAAAGAAGAATGCCCAACTAAATCGACAGGTCGGAGAAAGACGCGCGTCTGTGTGGCTCTGCAAGGCTTTCCGGCTCTCTGTCCTATATCTCAATCACCGATGCGATCGAGGCACGAGATATTTTAGTAAACTCTGAGGCGTAAACGAGGGAAAACTCGACCGAGGGAGGTGCTTTCGGGGGAGAACGTATTTGATGTTTGCGAATATTTTAAGAAATCGTTAATAAAGTGGCGCAGTCGGGTTCGCATGCATCGCCAATTTCGTCCAGCCCACCCAATACGACCCAATAAGACCAGATTCCACCCGCGGACCTGAACGAGTGGGGCGTGGGCTTCCTTTCGTACGCGAAATCCATCTGCTCAACTGGGCTTGCTGTCAGTTCAAGAAGACAAGGGAGTGCAACATCAATGGAAGGTGACGGAACGAGGTCGACAGTAATTTAGGCCCTGTTAGATAAAAGGTGTTTCTGTCCCTAAACAAAATTTTTTGTTCTTTTATTTCGGGAAACGAGAAAAGAACAGAAACGTGTTTGGTAAAACTTTTATTCCCAGAAACAAAAAATCTATTTTTTTGTTCATAAGAACAGATTTGGAACAGAAATAAAAAAAAAAAAAAGTTGCTTAGGGCGCGCGTGACAAAATTTCATTTCTCGATTTCTCTTCGTTTCTCTGTTCCTTGAACATTTGGAACAATCCGTTTGGTAACGCATTTGATTTCTCTATTTCTGAAACAAATTTCTATTCCGAGAAATAGAGAAATTTAAGAAATCGAAAATTTGAAATTTTTAACTTCTCGGTTTACGAAATAGAAATCGAAGCTAAAATCAAACCATATAAAAGAACCTTGCGCTTTATTGCTAACTTAATTCACTCATAACCATAACTTCACAAATTATTGCTAATTTTCTTTATCTTATTTTGCTAGTGTTTTTTTTTCATTTTTTTTCATTTTTTTAATAACTTCCTCTTTAGGATGAAAGGCAATCGAATGGGTCCCCAATTTTAAAAAAAAAACGACCAAAGTTCTTAAATGCTTACTTAAAAACAATGGGGCTTTTTTCTCCAAGAAAGGGCACGCGCATAACCAGTTGAAGAAAAAATTCTTACGTAATAGATGAATAAAAAACGTGCCTAGAAATTTAACCTTATTTCTTTACGGATTCAAAATTCTTGCAAAATCAAAATAATTAGATTGTTACACAATCTTGAATTTTAATTCAAAGGCAAGAGATTAAAGAGAATCTCTCTTTGCTATGCAAGAGCCATTAAAGGTTCATTGAGCAACAATAAAGAAATTAGGGATGAGCAACCGGACTGATTCAATTCGAGAATTAAAATAAACCGACCTTCCATCGATTAGTTCCTAACCATAAATGTTACTTCAAGGTAGAATTCTTATATATTCCTTTACACTATCATTTTATTTTGTTGATAATCTTGTATAATATTAGTTTTTGATAAAATGACAGGGCTGTATAGGCGCCATTGATGGTACCCATATTCATGCTTCCGCAGTATTTGTCTGAACCTACGCAGGATGAGCTTGCAAATGATACATTGACCGAGGAGGGAAACCAAATAAATACGCTTAGGAAAACCATTGCCAATAAAATTGCAAGAGATAATAATATGCCGGAAATTCCATGAAATTGTATTTTCAACTTTTGTAATGTATTAGTATTATTTCGACTATTATTTTGTATTTGAGGATTTCCTATGTTATTATCTAATCAATTTCTATTCCTAGAGATAGAAATTTTATTCTATTATCAAACGGATTTCTGTTTCAGAAATAAAAATTTTGAATTGTTATCAAACGGGTTTCTTTGCTCAGAAACTTGTCCGAAGAATAGAAATTGAGAAATTGATTTCGGCCGAAAATCAATTTCTATTTCAGAAATTTTGTCATATTGTTCCCGAAAACAATTCCGAAAAATAATTTTTCTCTCTCTTCTTTTCTTCTTCACTTTCTTTTCTTCTTTTTCTTTTTCCTTTTGGCTGGTCGTCAGCCTTGGCCATGGTTGGCACCGGCGACAGGCCAGACGAGGGCCAACGACCTTGCTGGAGGGTCGCCGGCCCCTAGAGACGCCGAGCCTCACCGGTGGTTGGGCAAGCTCGGCCTCGCCGCTAGCGCGAGGCTCGTCTAGCCACGGAGGCCACCGGTGAGACCGAGCCTCGTCGGTGGTCAAGTGAGGGTCCGACGAGCTCGTGGGACCTTGCCCACCCGGTCGCGCCGCGACCAACCACAAAGAGGAAGAAGGAGAGAAAAGAAAAAAAAAAAAAAAAAAAGAAAGAAGAAAAAAAAGAAAATATAATAAAAATATTAAAAACTAAAAGAAATAACAAAATTATACAATTTTACCAAACACATTTCTTTATCGAGTAGAAATTTTGTATAGTTATCAAGCGTATTTTTATACTCGAAATTGTTCCCAAAATAGAAACAAAAGAAAAAACTATTTCTGTTAAAAATTTGTTTCCTAATAAACGTTACCAAACGCGTCTTGTAGTATTCTCTAATGACGACCAATAACACGGCTCGATAGCGATGCATAGAGTCAGCGTCCCTTCTAAGTTCTATGTATCGAGATAGATTTTTTGATGTGAACGCAAAATCGGGGAGTTGTTTTTCAAAGAAATCCATCTTACCGTTGTGTTCCTTTATGGGTCGACGTTTTCCTCGAGCATGGACGAGTGTATTTAACGGACGAAGACGTGAACATCTACTGGTCGGCTTAGGTATGTGCTTGCGCACGCTGTTCATGCCTTTTTTTTTTCAAATGACTTGAATGTGCACGCATGCATTGCACCTTTGTTTTTCTGTTTTTTGGTCAAAAAGGCATGCACTTTCGTTGCTTAGCGTGCCCGAGAAGTAACGTAATTTTATTTTATTTTTAATTTTTAAAACAAATTTTTAGTTCTTAAGTGAGTTTAGAATAGAAATGAAAATTATAAAAAAAAAAAAAATCTATTTCTCAAATAAAAATGAAAAATAAAAACTCATCTAATCACCCACTCTGCCTACTAATCGTCAATTAGTAATCGAGTGCCCACCTATCATAATCCGCTTAGAAATTTTGTATCGTTATCAAATAAAATTTTATTTTGAAAATAAAAATTCGTGTCGTTATTAAATATGTATTTTCCGGCAGAAATTTGTCTGGAAAATAGAAATAGGAAAAGTTAGAAATTGAATTTTAGAAATGAATAATTATGATCCGCGTCTTTAGCTTGTGTCCATCAATTTTGAGGTGATTCAATGCGATCGAAAGTCAACCATGGGTTCAATCAGACACGCATGGTACTAGTCCTTCCCACTCGTCCATGGTCACGCCCATGGGTGACGCGACGTGTAGAGAAGAAGAGTTAGGAGACCTGCTTCTCGGTTTGACGGTGATGGTCTTTGACAATTCGTACAGCTGACAACCTGGTATCAATTGAGGTTCACCGGGGGAGTCAATGCTTAGAAAACGACAAATGCCTGTAGGATACTTATTAGCAAAATCCTTCTTTTGTTGCGCAGTACACGTTAATCTCGTAACAAGAGATAAAATCTTTGACTTTGATGGAGTCGACTAATTCATTGCAGTACATGGGTCCATATTGAATGTCTCTATTTATTGCGAGCTTATGTAGAAATGCCTACTCACAATTCCCTCCCATCTCTCCCAACTCTAGTGTTTGTTTATCTTGATCTCGACTGAATTTTAGAAGCCATGACAGGAGCGGTCTCGCCATCACCTTGTGCTCATGTGGTGGTGTTCCCTTTCATGGCTCAGGGACATACACTCCCATTACTAGACATAAGCAAGGCCCTCACAAACTTCGGCGTCAAAGTCACTATCATCGCCACCCCAAAGAATGCCCCACTCATCCTGTCAAAGACATCAAACTATTCTGAAATCTCTTTACGCATTATACAGTTTCCTAGAGTCCCAGAGCTTCCTGAAGGATGCGAGAACACTGCTGATCTGCCTTCCTTGGCTTTGTTGGTGCCTTTCTTAAAAGCAACTAACTCCATGAGACCCGCCTTTGAGTGTATTCTCAGGGAGATGTCTGAAGCCGGTTCTTGCCCGCTCTGTGTGATTTCCGACTTTTTCCTAGGATTGACGCTCGATGTGTGTCGGTCTTTTGGTATTCGTAGAATTGTCTTCCATGGGATGGGAGTTTTGTCAATGATCATCTCGAAAATTGCCTTCAAGAATGCCCCATCCCTCTTGGCAATGCCCGATTCCGATCCTATTGAACTGCCGAACTTGAGCATTCCTTTCAAAGTCTATAAACGTGACATCTCCGATTTGGAGCGGTGGCAAGAGCCGGACGACTCTTTCTCGCCTATACTAGCGGAGATTGGAGAGGCGGAAGTGAATAGTGCGGGCATTATCGTTAACAGTTTCGAAGAGCTCGAAGGTGATTATATTGCCACCCTAGAAAGATTTTATTGCCAGGGGGCAAGAGCTTGGTGCATTGGGCCGGCTTTGCTCTACGACCAGAATCAAATAGAGAGACCTATGGGATCCAACCAGGCAGACCCATCTCAGTCCTACATCAAGTGGTTGGACGAGTGTGTTGGAAGCAGCAGAGTGATATATGTATCATTCGGAACACAGGCACACTTGAGTGACATGCAAATGGACTATATAGCTTATGGACTGGAGATGGCAGGACATCCGTTCATATGGGCAGTAAAATCGGCAACTTGGGTGTTGCCGGACAATGGATGGGAGGATCGATTGAAAGGGTGGGGCTTGGTGGTGCACAATTGGGTGGACCAGCGGCGCATCTTGTCGCACCCGGCAATAGGCGGTTTCTTGAGTCATTGTGGTTGGAATTCGGTGCTGGAAAGCTTGTCGGAGGAGGTGCCGATTCTGGCGTGGCCGATGGGTGCTGAGCAGCCACTGAATGCTAAGCTTGTGGTGACGGGGCTCGGAGCTGGGGTTATGGTGAGAGAAGGTGGTGTTGGAGAGACGATTCCTAGTGAGGTGATAAGGGATGGAGTTAAGGAATTGATGGGAGGGGATAGAGGAAGGCAGGCTAGGGACAGGGCAAGAGAGATTGGTAAGTTGGCAAGGCAAGCTGTGGAAAAGAAGGGGGGATCATCCTACAAGAATTTGGAAGGCTTGATTAAATTCCTCAAAGAAAGAGTTAAAGAGTGAGTTTAGATTGGTTCCTTCTTTTAATTTGTTTCCAGGCACAATGAGGCTTAGAATTAGATACTTGGAGGTGGTATCTCAGTAAAACTAAAATATGTAACTGAGCCTCATCGAAATATTGTGCCTTATTTCTCTTTCAATATGTGACTAGTTTTGGTAACAAAAATCTTGCGGCCATCGAAATATTGTGCCTTGTCTCTCTTTCATACTAATTCATGTATGGAAATTGCGCCACAGTACGTCACTTCTCATGGACAGGAAGCTGGCCTGATGCATGCTCAGCTTAACAGAAAGCTTGCTGAAACGTAACTTCCTCAACAGAAAGTAGTAAAGGTTGATCTTACCTCCTGAGGTTACATCTCAGCTCCTCAGCTGTGTCTCCCCCAACCTTGAACTTAAGGTTCAAGATGCCACTCACCATCTCTACTGCGTCCCAAAAACACATGCTGATCAACCAGGTTGATGTCTTGCACTGTGCACAATCACTATGTTGCATAGTATCACTAATCTTGAAACGAGTAGACTCACAATTAAGGTGGCAAGGGTCCTTGCTGAAAAATACGCAATTCCGTCTGTAAAGTCATGTTCTAGATTCTTAGGTTTCTTCAAGCCTCTCGGGCTTCACTATAATCTTTCATCTTAAGAATAAACAAGAGGGGCGAAATGTAACTCCAGCCTTTGCACTGTAATGCTCTATTAAAATATGGTTCTGCCTGGGTTTTGCCATGATCCAGAACCAGGACATGAAACAAAGAACCCAGAATTACTCTATAACAACAGATTTACTTTCAAGGATCAGCAACTCGTCATTGTCATCGCATTGTCAGCTTGTCATGTTCTAATTCTTCGATGTTCGCTTTGTGTTCCAAATGCAGCACTCCCAAGTGTTTTTATCCTCGCCATTACTTACTCTAGTCTTATGTCATCTTCTTCTTTGTAGATTTGTGCCGGCTTTGCATCAAGTTCTTCAATAAGGTTTTTTAGCACAGTGACAATTGACTCTGGTCTTTGGTTTCGTCTCATATTCTGTAATCAATGAGGCAAGACTTGATCATGGCAGGCTTTATGTTATTAGACTGATACATGGTGTATGGATTACGGAAAATCCTACTAAGACATTGACTCTTGAATAGCCATCCTATCAAAAACTTCGAACATGAAATACAGAGTTCACAAGATGCCAGATATGGGACCAAAGGACAGAACAAAATAACCTTCCTTGCTTCTGTGAACTTCATCCGTTCAACTCCAATCCATCTAAAACATAAAGCATCTTCCGGTTAGGTCAGAGTTTGCATATAAACCAGCAAGTAGTCAAAAAGGAGTTATTATCCAATGCAAAAAGGACACATTCCGCGAATATTTAAATTTTCAATCACACGTGTCAAAGAAAGAGGAAACTTCTAGGGACCACATTTCCATCCATAACCTTAAACAAATTTAATTTTCCAAATAACATGTATTGTCTATCAATAAGAATTTTTCATTTGACAGATGAATTATGAATTTTAATTATTGGTTTCGTGCTATACCAATTTAAAACGGGCTTAATATTTATCAATGCATGGATAGTGGTTAAATATAATTGGAGAGCAACATCAAGTGTGATGTTATGGGTGTTAATGATGTCAAAATTAGAAAATTTAAGATATTTTATGTGCTATGCAAATGTCAATTTCGGCTAGTAAAGAAGCTCATCAATTTTTAACTGCGCGTTAGCATATGATTTTTGTATAGAGAAGCTCTGACTGAAATGAAGTCGTGTTTTAGATGATGCAGAGCATCTTGCAGTTGTTTCTTAAGGATCTCTCATTTTCTCTTTTTGAATTACTTGTTTCTAGTGTTGGTGAAAGACCTTTTTTTTTGGTCAAAGGTGAAAGACTTATTTTTTTTGTTTGGTCGGAGAAAGGCCTATTTAAGTTGTAATCCTTTTTGATATTGTAATACAAAAACTATTGTATTAGTTCCTTTTTTTTCTTTAGAGATAAGTACAATCGAAAAACTAAAACTTTCAAAAAAATGTATCAAGTCATTCCGTTAATTGTGTCAAATTTGACTAACAGTGCCAACTTGATTTTATTTATTATTTTCTCTCTCCTACGCATACGTGACATTAAGGTTAACTAAAGCACTTAAATGACATCATTTTGATCCAAATCCTAATTTTCACGCCAAATCTTAATTAAATTAGGTTAAAAGATCCAAAAGTTTTTCCAAAAAGAAGACGAACTGAAAAAAGGCTAAAAGTTTAGGAAAATGCTAAAAGTTAAGAAAAAAATACATATAAGAGGGAAAAAACCATTGGCGGTTGGAGGCCCTCCTCCACCTGTGGTCATCGCCCCATTGTCCGTGGGGCATCGGTGATGGCTAATGGGGTCATGGACACCTCAGCGAGGATAACTAGGAGAGGGTGGTTCCCTCTCAAATCTAGGTGAAGGTCGTCAACCATCACTAACGCCCCATTGGCGATGGGGCGATGGCCACAGGCGAGAGTGCTGGCCATAGCCCTCATGCCTATATATATATTTTTCTTTTTTAGATATTTATATTTAAACTATTATAACAATTTAGGTTGAAAATTGAGATCTTGATCAAAACAGCATCATTTTAATGTTTTAGTTAATCTTGATGTCATGTAGGATGCCACGTAGAAGAAAGAAGATAAAATAAAAAAATCACGTCAGCATTTTCTATTAGCCAAGTTTAATGGAGTTAATAGAAGAATTTGATTGCACCAATTTGATAAGTTTTAACATTTAATTCTATTTTTTGAAAATTTTAGGATTTAATTGCACTTTTACTGTAAGTTTTAAAATTTCTACTTTACTTATTCCTCTTCAGCTTTACCACAATTACTCCAACCTTATGAACTATCATAACTGTTGCTTCATTTTGTTAAAAAAAAAAAAACACGTAAAGTCATAAACTAGAAACAATATTCGAACATAAAAAGTCAACAATTGAATGAATTCATCATTGCTTCTAATTCAATCTAATTCAATCTAGAAATAGTCAAGCAAAATGATGGTCAACCTATAAATTCAATGTCGAACTCGTCACACTAATTGAAGCAAACCGTAAACAACACAATTCACTTCCAAGGAAAAATTGACTACCACGACAATCAACTAGCATTCTTGTCTAATCAAATTTTGTTCAAGAATCTAAGAAGTTTGTCTGCAATCAATTCCTTTGAGCGAAATGAATCGAGAGGTTAATGCATGAAGAGGGGGACGGAGGAGTTCATTGGCTTTGGCTTCATATTGTCGAAAGTGAATCTGATTAGAAAAACATGACCGAGCATTCTCTCTCCAAGTGCGAATTGAAGAAGCGAAGAAGCAAGCCCTAATTGCTTCTAACTTCTCCTAGTCTTCCAAGCAGGGAAAGTCCAAGTTTTTGTGGAGTTTCTCCATATCAGCTTGATGACAAGGATTTAGTGTTAGCCTAGAATTGCCGCATTAGATAATTAACGGTGATTTGTGGATGGAGGGTTAATGAGACACATTTGAGACTAGAATAACAATTGAAATTTTTTGTAAATAAAAAGAATGTTTGGAACAGATTAGGGATTAATTTTAAAAATTTGGAGTTTTTTTAGAAAATTAGGCCTTATTTTTAGTGCGTGATCCACATTTAATTAGAAAAAGGCAATAAATCTAGGAGTTGATGAACGTTACTAATTCATCACCTGCTATGGAATTATACAACAGAGCATTTATATGCTGCCTTTTTCTGTCAATGTCTCTCTATTTAATGCGAGCTTCTCTTGAAATGGCAATTCGCAATTCTCTCCTCACTCTCCTTCTCCAAAATATATTGTCCATCTTGATCTCGACTTCGTGGAAGCTATGACAGGATTGGTCTTACCATCACCTTGTGCTCATGTGGTGGTGTTCCCTCACATGGCTCAGGGACATGCACTCCCTTTACTAGACATATGCAAAGCCCTAAAAAGCCTCAGCGTTAAAGTCACCATTATCACCACCCCAAAGAATGCCCCACTCATCTTGTCAAAGGTTTCGAACTACTCTGAAATCTCCTTATGCACCGTACAGTTTTCTAGAGTCCTAGAGCTTCCTAAAGGACGCGAGAACACTGCTGATCATCCTGCCATGGCTCTGTTGGTGCCTTTCTTGAAAGCCACCAAGTCCATGAGACCTGCCTTTAAGTGTGTTCTCAAGGAGATGTTGGAAGTGCTGATGTTGTCTTGAATTCCACAAAATTCAATCGGGAAATCTAGGAAGGCTTAAAGATTGCAGTCTATTTGTTTCCTAAGATATTTCCTAGATTTGGGTTTCAAATTTGATAATATCTTTATGGTGGAATTCCTTTCCTACTAAGATTAGGAAAGTGGGGATTTAAAGATCTATTTATTTCAGCATTGTACCTTGTACTCTGGTGATACGCTCAAATAAGAAATCGTCTGGACGTAGGCGGATTTTTCGCCGGACCACATAAATCTCCGTGTTCTTGATTATTCTTG
Organism: Eucalyptus tenuipes; assembly: GCA_014182365.1. Lineage (NCBI taxonomy): Eukaryota > Viridiplantae > Streptophyta > Magnoliopsida > Myrtales > Myrtaceae > Eucalyptus > Eucalyptus tenuipes. Next base: position 31,360,928 of record CM024546.1, read on the forward strand.
TTTGCTTTTCTCATTTAGTTAGGGTGTTCTTCCGCACAACAATTGGTATCAGAGCAATCCAGGTTCTTTGTTCCTGTATTGCGACTTCTAACTAGATGGCTAGAAAAGGTTCAATTGTTCGATTTGATATTGAACGATTCATTGGGAAGAATAGTTTTACACTATGGCGATCTGTTGATTCAACAATGTTTATCAAAGGTTCTTATGGGAAGATCGAACAAGCTAGACACCATCACTGATGATGATTGGGCTGACATGGAGGAGAGGGTGTGCAGCGCAATCCAATTGAACCTATCGGATGAGGCCCTTCAATATGTAACGAAAATCGAATCTGCTCCGGAGGTATGGCTCAAACTCGAAAGCATTTACATGACGAAATCTCTTACGAACAAGTTGTTCTTGAAGAAGATATTGTATTCACTTCAGATGAGTGAAGGAGGAGATCTGTTGGAACACCTCAACGTGTACAATCAGATGATTAGTGAACTTACAAGCTTTGAGGTAAGGTTTGAAAATGAAGACACAGCACTTCTACTATTGGCATTGTTGCCGGATTCGTTTGACCACTTGGTGACTACGCTCCCTTATGGCAAAGAAACCATGGAGATTGGAGAGGTGACTGCTGCCCTAATTTCAAATGACACCCGGAAAAGGGCAAGTAGTTCAAAATCTTCGGGAGAGGGACTCTTTGCAAAGGAGAAAAGCAATCAAGGAAGAGGAAGATCAACGAATCGAGGATTGAGCAGTAGGGGTCGATCAAAATTTGTTGGGATTAACGGATTCCCTAAAACGGATTCGACACTAAATCATACTCCTAAAACGAATGCGGAAGACGAGCCTAGGAATTACATGTATCACCAATTAAAGATACACCATAGAATCGAGCGTACCTTATTATCCATAGATTAAACACCAATGTTGATGTTCGAGGAAGAATCCTGATCCCGTTCTACCGAGGAGCGTACTGTTGCTTTGAATGGGAGAAAACTGTTAGGGGGAGAGAGCGTATTCAGAACGTACGTTTCAAGTGAGGGAGAGAATATTAACTAAACATATCCCTTGAGAATACGTTGTTTCCCTTAAGACGCCTCTTCCAAAAGATGTAATCCCTCAACGTAAAACGTTTCCCCCAAAAGACACAACCTTTCATATCTCAACCCTTCCTCCATGGGCTCTTATCTTGCGGGCAAGGTTTTAGGCCCAACATGGGCGAACGGGCTCACTTAGGCCCATCAACACATAAATAAAAACCAACATCTCCCACTCGCACACGGTGGGCCGAACAGCATCCTCTTTACCTCTCTATAACATTCATACTGGTGAATAATCCGTGCGACTAGCATACTTTGAGAGCTCGTTGCTATACATTTGTTAGGAATATATAGTAGCTCATAATGGGCATCACACTCTGAGTAGATTTAGTATGCAGTACCCTAGATCGATCGATCGATCACATTTATATCTCTCTTGATCTCTTTTTAAATAATGATATATTGTATTCACAATTATGATTATTCCATAAAATAATCATAATTGGTCGACCAGTGAATACAAAACTAGAATGTGATTCTCAAAAATCGATCTTCCTCTTTACTTGAAACTCTCAATCTCAGTTCAACTTGCTTTTCTAGAAATGTCCCATTAGATCGAATCAATTCATGATCATTGGCAACATTCTAAGATAGCAAACACTGGATAGAAATCTTGAGAATAAGTAAGAGTTATAAGGGGACAAAAAACGAGGAACCTTTTTCCTCAAGAGTCTCACACGGCATAAAAGTTAAGATCAAAGTTTTGCCACTCTTATTGGTCGTCTCATGCATACGTAGTATGAAATACGTATTACGGTATTAACTCCTTTCCCATGGAGCGTATGTCTACACCATCAATACCGTATAGATGATAGTTCAGACATACCCAATTTCTAACTTGAGTTCACATATCTACTCATTCAAAGAATTCATCAAAACTCACATCTGGCATCATAGACAGATAAAGTAAAATATGTGGGTTATTTTACTTTTGGACATAGCATATTTTATGTCCTCATCTTAACACTTAATTAAGGCGACACATATATTTTAAGCTCGAGCTCTCGATTATCACCTAGATAATAAGCTTAAAAACTGTCTCATCTCTATTTATCACATAGTAAATAGAGGCGATTACCCGTGTGAGTGGGCTAATCTTTCATCTGTCCGACATACTTTGTTAACCTTTTATAATGCACTGAGCACTAAGATGCATAAACTTCAAACAAAGATTCATAGGCATTAATGATGAAAACACAAATTCATTAAATGTGAACACTTAAGGGAAATTACAATATTCAGTACATCAGCCTCTACGCAGTCCTAAAGATTTCACATGACCACAAAACACATTTCTAGGTATGGTTTTGTCATAGGATCTGCTACCATTCTATGCATAGATATGTATTGTAAGTTCACATTCTTTCGTACAACCATATCCTTGACAAAATTATACTTGGTATCTATATGTTTGGTCTTGCCATGATATTTTGGATCTTTGGTGTACACTATAGCTGCTTGGCTATCACAGTTAACCAATAATGGATTTGCAGCATTTCCAATAACACCTAAATGATCCAAAAATCTCTTAAGCCAAACACCTTCTTGTATTGTTGCTGATAATGCCACGAACTCAGCTTCCATCGTGGACAAGGCTATACACGTTTGTTTTTTACTACTCCATGATATGGCGCTATTATTCAGTAAGAAAGCAAATCCAGATGTAGATTTCCTTTCATCTAAATCTTCTCCCCAATCAGCATCCGAAGAACCTTTAAGTCGTAGATCATTTCCTTGGTAATTCAGTTTGTAATCAGTAGTTCCCTTCAGATACCTCAGTATTCTTTTAACGGCTTTTCAATATGCTTGACCTGGATTGGATTGGTATCTATTCACCATTCTAACTGCAAAACATATGTCAGGTCTTGTACACATCATAGCGTACATTAAGCTCCCAACAGCATTAGCATAAGGAACATGTTTCATTTGTCCCTTCTCTTGTGGAGTCCTTGGACACAGTCTATGGCTCAACCCTTTACCTTTTGTAATAGGAGTATTTGTGGGTTTACAATCTTGCATACGAAATCGTTTAAGAACCTTATTTATGTATGTTTCTTGCGAAAGAGATAATGACATCTTCGAACGATCTCTTAAAATCTTAACTCCAAGAATGTATGCAGCCTCACTCATATCTTTCATCTCAAAGTTGGAAGATAACCAACTCTTGACAGTATTAACAAACTCCATATTGCTTCCGGCAATTAGTGTATCATCAATATATAATGATATGATCACAAATTGATCTTTAGATCTTTTGATATATACACAATGATCCGCATCAATCATTGTAAAATCATATGCCATTATGGCATTATGAAAACGTATATACCATTGTCTCGACGACTACTTAAGGCCATATATCGATCTCAAAAGTCGACATACTTTTTCTTCTTGGCCTTCCATAATGAAATCGGTAGGTTTTTCCATATATATTTCTTCATCTAATTCTCCATTGAGAAAAGCAATCTTTACATCCATTTGATGTAACTTAAGATCCATACTTGCCACTATTGCTAGAATAATGCGAATCGAAGTAAATCTCACTACAGGAGAAAATGTTTCTTCATAATCAATTCATTCCTGTTGATTATACCCATTCGCCATAAGGCGAGCTTTATGTCTTTCTATTGAGCCATCAGGTTTACGCTTTATTTTGAGAATCCACTTGTTCCTAATGGCTTTGCGTCTTTTTGGAAAATCAACCAATTCCCAAACATGGTTTGACTTCATTGACTCCATCTCTTCTTCCATTGCATGCATTCATTTTTCCTCACTAGGGCAATTTAGAGCATCATTAATATTTCTTGGCTCATCCTCATCTTGTGGAGCAACCATAAAATTTTCCCCTTCAATGTCAAAGCGTCGACAGGGAATACTTTTGCGACTTGTTCGCCGTATGGGAGATTGTACATCATTCCCCATCATGCTCCCACTCGGATTAGATAATGACAATATCATCTCATCATGTGGTTGTAATTGAGAGTGAGTTGAATTAAATTCATCACTTCTCATGTTACTCCCATTTGGATGAACTCCACTAAGTTCATTATCTTGATCCAAGGTTTCAAATAGGGAGTAATCCTCACCTATTTCGCCCTTCTTAGGAAATTCATTATCTAAGAATGTGACATCCCGTGATTCAAATTCAATTATACTTCCACTTTCCTACTCACCTATGAACACATACCCTTTTGAGTATTCAAAGTATCTTATGAAAATACTCTTCTTTCCTTTGGGACCCAATTTCCCAAACTTGTGAGAGGGCTCATGAGTATAGGCAGCACAACCCCATGGCTTAAGAAAACTTAAGTTCGGTTTTCTACTTGTCCATAACTCATATGAAGTGGAAGTAACTGATTTGGAAGGCACCCAGTTAAGTATATAGGCAGCAGTTAATAACGCATCACTTCAAAAGGTGATAGGTAAGTTAGCATGCGCCATCATGGATCTAACCATTTCCAGTAGGGTTCTGTTCCTTTTCTCTGCAACACCATTTTGTTGAGGAATATATAAAATAGATAACTGTCTTTCTATTCCCTTTTCATCACATAATTTTCTGAACTCATCAGACAAATATTCTCGACCTCGATCGGATCTCAATACTTTTATTTTATTGTCTAATTGATTTTCTACTAAGTTCATAAACCTTTTGAAAGAACTCAATGCTTCAGATTTATGAGAAATCAAATAGACATATCCGAATCGAGTATAATCATCTATAAATGTGATGAAATAAAATGCCCCATGCCTTCCTCTTATATTCATTGGACCACAGACGTCAAAATGGATTTAATGCAAAGGAAATTAAGCTCTTTTACCTTTTTCAAATGGTTTCCTTGTCGTTTTCCCTACTAGGCAATGCTCACATATAGGCAAATCGACTTTTTCAATATTGCCCAACAAACCCTCTTTGGCTAGCATATTCATACGTTATTGGCTAATATGACCAAGTCTAGCATGCCATATACTCACATTATTATCATATAAATTAGAAGATGTGAAAAGGGAATAACAAACATTGGCATTACTATAGTCAACATTTAATACAATAAAACCATCTAGAAAATAACCACAACCATAGTAGTTTGTATCCAAATACAAATCCACACCACTATTATGGAAGTTCATATTAAAACCAAGCTTAACCAACACTAAAACAGACACTAAATTCCGACGAATTTCCACAGAGCATACAACACATCATGTAGGAACAAAGTGCGTCAACCACGCATGTTCAATTGACAGATGTCTATTCCTTTTACTTCGGCTCTGAAGTTGTTTCCTACATAGATCCACTTAGTTCCAGTTGGTACTCGTCGGAATTCCACGAAGGATTCTCTATCCTTCGCTACGTGGTCTGTCGCTCTTGAATCTACAATCCATAAAGGATTGGACTCGGTTAAAAATACAGAACTTGACACATAAGCAAAGTTCTCAAAAGTACAAGGAGTGTGTACCTTCTTTGGCTCGCAACAATCGCGAGCATAGTGACCCTTCTTATCACAATTGTAACACTTCACCCTTGTCAGCTTCTTCATTCGAGGATGCTTTCCTCTTTCATGTTGGTCAACCTTTGGTTTCTTCCCTGAATAACTTGCTCCCTTACCTTTCCTTTTATCGAACTAGTTGGGACGTTTGTGCTTGAAGCTCGAAACTCCATGTGAGCTAGAACCAGCATGATAAATTTCAGTTTCCGGCTTAGCCGCCAAGAGGCGGTCCTCTTCCAGCTCAAGATGACGCACTGCATCCTCAAAGGTTTTGATATTCTCATTATGGGTTAGGTGCACCTTCATATGCTCCCAACTTTGAGGCAAGGAACGAATCACTACTTGCACTTGCTGCTCATCAGTCAGGACATGGCCAGCATTCTTCAGCTCATTAATCATGTTTGACATCTTTCTAAGGTGTTGCTTCATGGTCTGACCATGAGGCTTCTTGTAAGAGTCAAACTTGATAGTGAGCTGCCTTAGTCTGGTCACCGAAGTATGATCAAATTTTGCTACCAATGCTTCCCACATTTCTTTGGCATTCTCAAAACACTTGAACTCTCACATGACATCATTTTCCATGCTACTCAGCAACGTAATGCGAGCAAGAGAGTTCTTTCTTTTCCATACAGCAAATGCATCATTATCTATCTTATGATGTGCAGTGTTTCCTTCTTCAGGTTCTTCCATGGTCAGGTTAAGAGCTTCTAGTACCTCTTACTCTTCCAGCACATATTGGATTTTCATGTGCCATATTTCATAGTTATCGCCGTTGAGCTTCTCACCTTTGTTCAGCTCGGCGACTATAGTCTTTGTGGCTGAGGCCATCGATCTAAACATATCAGACATTTATGCACGAATTATTAATGCCTATCATTTATGCATCCATTTTGCACAAAACCATCATATTAATGAATAATTTCAAGTAAGGTTTCAGAATCAAAAGGTCACTATGTTTCCAATCATCATCCAAAATCCTAACTTGGAATTATTATTAATATAATATTCTATGCAAAATAAATTCTTTGAAATTACCAAAAAAAAATTCTAAGAACTACCTACAACAGTTGATAATAACAAAATCCAAGGGAAAGTTCAAAGGAAGATGCTACAGGTGTAATCAGGAAGGGCATACCAAGAGATTTTGTCTAAATAATAACAAGAAAAAGAAGAAGAGCTCGGATGAAGTAAGTATAGCCGACATCATTGAGACCAATGATGGGGACGTCTTGTCCATATTGTCGAGGAAGGATATCTTTGAAGATTCGTGGATCATGGACTTCAGATGCACTTATCATATGTGTCCTCATCGAGAAGCCTTCGATGAGTACAAGGCATATGATGGTGGTTTAGTTCTCATGGGGAATGATACTTCGTGCAAGACTGTGGGAGTTGGAACCGTGAAAATCAAGATGTTTAATAGCATGATTAGAACCTTTGCAGACGTGCGTCATGTTTCGTGTCTAAGGAAGAATTTGATCTCATTGGGAGCACTTGGATTGGATGCAAGTACACGGCTCAAGGTGGAGTCTTGAAGGTGATTAAGGGAACTCTGGTTGTTCTTAAGGGATAGAGGCACGGGAACCTATATCGACTTATAGGAACCATAGTGCAAGGTGGAGCATCTGTGTCCACAGATGCTAGCACGGAGATAGATAACACGTATCTATGGCATATGCATCTCAGGCATATGGGAGAAAGAGGATTGATGGAGCTTCACAAGAGGAATGCACTCCAAGGTAAGAAAACATGCAAATTAGATTTCTGCAAATTTTGTGTGTTTGGAAAACAATGTAGAGTACAGTTCAATGCTGCAACTCATACAAGCAAGGGCGTGCTCGAGTATGTACACATGGATGTATGGGGTCCTTCACCGGTAAAGTCAAAAGGAGGGAAGGAATACTTCATGACATTCATTGACAATTTCTCTAGCAAAGTTTAGGTCTACTTCGTGCGACACAAAAGTGTAGTCTTTGAAAAGTTCAAAGAATGGAAAGCCAAAGTTGAGACTTCAACAGGGAAGAAGGTTAAGTGCTTGAGATCGGACAATGGAGGAGAGTACAAATCGACACCATTCATGGAGCTTTGCAAGAATGAAGGGATTAAACGTCACTTCACAGTTCCGAATACGCCCCAACAGAATGGCGTAGCGGAAAGGATGAACCAGACCTTATTAGGGAGAGCTCGAAGCATGAGGCTACATTTGGACTGAGCAAGGAGTTTTGGGCAGAAGTTGTCTGCATGGCATGTTATCTTGTGAATCAATCTCCATCAACTGCAATTAAATACAAAATTCCGGAAGATGTATGGACTGGTAAAATTACCGATTATTCTAATTTAAGAATATTCGGTTGTCCTGCTTTTGTACATGTGCAGAGCTCGAAGCACTCGAAGTTGGATCCAAAATCAAAACAATGCATATTTCTCGGTTACGAGAAAGGAGTGAAAGGCTACAAATTATGGGATCCAAGTGAGAAGAAAGTTCTGACGAACAGGGATGTTATGTTCGATGAATCTGCAATGTTGAAGTCAAGCTGCGTGCCACACGCGGTTGCTGAAGAGGAGAGTGATAAATCTATCGTTAAGGTGGAGCTTGAAACCAGAGAATCTGTAGAGAATGGCGAGTCATCTGATGAGGCTCCGGAAGTCAAATAAACGGTAGAAGTTCCTCGTACCATTGCGACGGATCGAGGAAGGCGCACTCCCAAAGCACCGGAGAGGTACGGTTTTGAGGATATGGTTGCTTATGCTCTTACCATAGGCTCTGGCAATCCAAGCTCCTACCATGAAGCTTTGAAAAGTGATCACAAAGAAAATTGGATGACCGCAATGATGGAGGAGATGGAGTCGTTACAAAAGAATGAGACATGGAAACTTGTGAAGAAGCTCAAGGATCGGAATGTCATTGGTTGCAAATGGGTTCTTCGAAGAAAGGAAGCAACAACGGAGAAAGAGCAAGAGAGATACAAGGCCCGACTTGTTGCTAAGGGCTATGCACAGAAGGAGGGGATTGATTACAATGAGATATTTTCCCTGGTTGTAAAACACACATCAATTCATGTTTTGCTAACTATGGTAGCCATTTATGACTTGGAGCTTGAGTAGCTAGATGTGAAGACGACATTCCTTCATGGTGACTTGGAGGAGAAAAATTATATGGAGCAGCTCGAAGGCTTCAAGGTGGAAGGGTAAGAGGATCATGTTTGTTTGCTCAAGAGATCACTTTACGGTTTGAAGCAATCTCCGAGGCAATGGAATAAAGGTTTGATTCTTTTATGCTTCGTATTTGCTACATGAGGAGTGTGTATGATTCTTGTGTCTACTACAAAGTTTTGGATGATAAGTCGCTTATTTTGTTGATGCTCTATGTTGATGATATGTTAATTGCTGCAAGAAAAATGAGAGATATTATTTCCCTAAAGTCTCAGTTAAATAGTGAGTTTGATATGAAGGATCTTAGTGCTGCAAAGAGGATCCTTGGCATGGAAATCTTTTGAGATAGACATGCAAGTAAGCTTTGGGTAAATCAAAAGAAGTATGTTGAGAAGGTTTTGGAGTGGTTCAACATGGGTAAAGCTAAACCGGTTAGTACACCCTTAGCAAATCACTTCAAATTATCTGAGAAACAATGCCCTGTTTCACATGAGGAAGTTGTAAAGATGTCTCGAGTACCCTATGCCAGCGCAATAGGGAGCCTCATGTATGCTATGGTTTGTAGCAGACCGGATTTGGCTCATGCGGTGAGTCTCGTCAGCCGATACATGAGCAATTCGGGTAAGGAGCATTGGGAAACTATTAAGTGGATCTTTCGTTATTTGGTTAGAACTGCCGAAATGGGTTTAATGTTCAGTTCCAAGGGAGGATCGATCGATTTAGCAGGTTATGTTGATTTAGACTTCGCTGGTGATTTGGACAAGCGAAGGTCCATCACGAGATATGTCTTTACTCTTGGCAGTGGAGCTATTTCATGGAAGGCAATGCCTCAACCTACTGTAGCATTGTCTACAACTGAAGCTGAGTATATGGCAATAACTGAGGCTGCGAAGGAGGGAATATAGCTGACTGGTTTGGTCATAGAGTTGGGTATAAAGCAAGAAAGTGCTACATTATATTGAGATAGCCAGAGCGCAATATGTCTCACGAATAATCAAGTGTTCCATTCCAGAACGAAACACATTGAAGTTCGGTACCACAAAATTCAAGAATTTGTGGAGAATGGTAGCATTGCTTTGAAGAAAATCCATACTAAAGATAATCCCGCAGATATGCTTACGAAGACGGTTCCTACAGAGAAGCTCAAGTCCTGCAGGGACTTGATTTCTCTCACTCATCATTGAAGTTGATGGAGGCCGCATCAATCCAGGTGTAGGCGTACCTTTGCGAAGGTACGGTGGAGGGATAGATATATTCGTTTTCTTGGTTCAAGTGGAGGCTTGTGGTTTATTCAAGCCAAAGGTGGAGATTTGCTGATGTTGTCTTGAATTCCACAAAATTCAATTGGGAAATTTAGGAAGGCTTGAAGATTGCAGGCTATTTTTTTTCCTACTATATTTCCTAGATTTGGGTTTCAAATTTGATAATATCTTTATGGTGGAATTCCTTTCCTACTAGGATTAGGAAAGTGGGGATTTAAAGATCTATTTATTTCAGCATTGTACCTTGTACTTTGGTGATACGCTCAAATAAGAAATCGTCTCTCTCTCTCTCTCTCTCGGATTTTTCGCCGAATCACGTAAATCTCCGTATTCTTGATTATTCTTGTTTACTTTTCTCATTTAGTTACGTTGTTCTTCCGCACAACAGGAAGCCCGTTATCGCCCACTCTGTGTGATTTCTAATTTCTTCCTAAGATGGACGCTTGATGTGTGTCAGTCTTTCAGAATTCCTAGGATTGTCTTCTATGGGATGGGGGTTTTGTCTATGGTCATCGTGAAAGCTGTCCTGTCCATCTTGGTGATGCTTGATTCCGATCCTATCAAACTGCTGAAGTTGAGTATTCCTTTCACAGTCAATAAGTGTGACATCACCATTTTAGAGAGGTGCAAAGACCCAAATGACCCTTTCTTGTCTATACTAGCGGCAATTGAAGAGGCGAATGTGAATAGTGAGGGGGTCATCGTCAACAGTTTTGAAGAGCTCGAAGGTGATTATATTGCTGCCTTGGAAAGATTTTACTGCCATGGGGCAAGAGCTTGGTGCATTGGCCGGCTTTGCTCTACGACCAGAATCAAATAGAGAGGCCTATGGGATCCAAATAGGCAGACCCATCTCAGTCCTACATCAAGTAGCTGGACGAGCGTGTTGGAAGAGGCGGAGTGATATATGTATCATTTGAGTGACGTGCAAACGGACGATATAGCTCACGGACTGCATATGGCAGGGCATCTATTCATATGGGCGGTGAAATCGGCAACATGGGTGTCGCCAAACAATGGATGGGAGGATCTATTGGAAAGGAGGGGCTTGATCTTTCACAATTGGTTGGACCGGCGGCACATCTTGTCACAGCCGGTGGGAGGCGAGTTCTTGAGTCATTGCGGTTGGAACTCCCTGTTATAAAGCTTGCCCATGGGGATGCCAATGGGTGCTGAGCACCCATTTAATGCTAAGTTTGTGGTGACGGGGCTCAAGGCCGGGGTGATGGTGAGAGAAAGTGGTGTCACAGGGACAATTGCTACTGAGATGATAATGGATGGAGTTCAGGAGTTAATGGGGGGGAGAGGAAGGCAGGCTAGGGACAGGGCAAGACAGATTGGTAGATTGGCAAGGCAGGCTGTGGAGAAGAAGGGTGGATCATCCTACAAGAATTTGGGAGGCTTGATTAAATTCCTAAAAGAAAGAGTAAAAGAGAGAGTAGATAGGTTCTTTCTTTTTATTTGTCTCCAGAAATACTTGGAGGTGGTATCTAAGTAGAAATAAAACATGGAATGAAGCCCCATCGCGCCTTATTTCTCATTCATGTGTGAATAGTTTTGGCAAAGTAAATCTTGCTGCCACGATGTAGACCTAAAAGCATAACTTATATGCTTCCTCAAATTCATGCTAATTCACGACACTTGAAACACGAGGATAGCACACACTGATAGGTCTTGTCATTGCTGTGATCACTGCAGTCACACTGGTCTCTAGGCATAAGGCGCTTCCATGCCAGCATCCTTTCGGTGAGGGCAAAAGTGTGATCATCATCATGAAGTATCCTAGCAGCGCATTCAGGGGTGGAGTAATTAGCTGCACAGTGAGGGTGCAGTTAGAGATCACTCTCCTTAAGGTAGTAGCAGAAACCACATACTACCAAGTGGATGGGTCGGCAGAGTTTGTGTTAATTTCTGAGGATGAGTGACCGATGTGAGTGATGAGGGTTTGAGAGCTCTCGGGGCAATTAGGCACACTTCTTGGGCAAAAAAAAACTGCAGTCCCAGCGTAAAAATAGATCTAGCATCCCATGTTCTTCTGGCATATGATTTTTATCTTGTTAGTTAGCATATGCCAAATGATTGATAGATAGTTATTCATTCACACAAACTCCGAATGTGGCACAATTGATGAACTCCTGCTATCCCTGTCGCCACAAACACTGCATTAAAGTGGGAGACAAAATGGAAAGCCAACGATTCCCTGGTGGCGAAATATGTGGTTAAGCCCTAGTAAGCTGATGCGGAGCAACTGATTATTAGTTATCAAATCTTACATTTGCCTGTGACTATTCTTGCCAGTAGCTATGCTTAACTTGTCAAAATATTACTATCCCGTGACATGTTCTCTCTCCCAACGCTATCAGGTGCCGCCTTCCCTAGGTGCTCAATAGCAGAATGATGTGAAATCCAAGGGACAAACATCCAATCCGTACCTTGCAGAATAGATGAGAAGCTTGCAATTCTATGCAAACAAGAGGAAACATTGAAAGCAAGACTAGAGGAATTTGTGCCCGAAATAAAGCCACTCAAAGATGAGCGTGCTCAGTATCTTGCATCTCGTCTAGAAGCTCTTGCTCATTCAGAAGGTTGAGGCAGGAGAGATTTAAATTTTGGTCGTGAGTATAGTAGCAGTAATTGCTTGCTTTGCTTTAATGTTCATGATGCGACTTTTCTAGCAGAAGGATATATTTGCGTCCGAATAAGGCCCCACTCTGAAGAAATGCATCCATGTAGCGTGCCTTGTATCTCATGGACGAGCACAGAGGGCTAGATATTGGTGGTGATTGCTGCTTCATGCATTCATGCTTCTTTCATGTAGCTCATGCACCTCTCCTAGGGGGATGTCAAAAGGTCGAGCCTTGATTCAAAATGGCAGAAACAAGGAGCAAGAGCCATTTTGAACAGCATTTCATATTGTTTGAGAAGCTAGTGCTGCGTAACTTCCTATATGGGGGTATCATAGAAAATTGGTTGCTCAAGTTTTCAGTGAACACAGCAACATCACCTTCGCTTGAGCATGTGGCCACAGTTCTATGGCATATTGGGAAGGCTCGCGACAATTTCGCCCGGACCCAAGAAGCCTGTTAGAGGAAGTACAAGTTAGGCGAAGCAATATTAGCAAATGGAACTCGAATTCAAAACTTGCTGAGCGGAGAAATTGAAACCCACCTCAGATCTAGAACCCACCAGGGAAGGGAGCTTGAAAAATCAACGTAGGTTCATTTGAGGAAGGCTCTTTGGACGCAGCGATCTCATGCATCTGCCAAGACCATACAGGAAGTATCCTGGACCGATTCGCTAGATCAATCGAGGTTGCCTTAGCAAATCACGCTAAAACCTAGCTCTAATTGAAACTCTTAAATTTGGAAAAAATGATTCTAGAAGTATCTTGATTTTTGTGTGGGGCTCACTTTAATGTCAAAATTATTCGCAAGATCATCTAAGTGTCACTTAAAAAGATGTTTACTTAAGTGTCAATTTTAATTTGAGATACCGGAAATTCAACATAACAATTATTAACATTTTTTTTTAATCTACATGGCTTAGCGGAAAGCCCACGTGCCAAAATTCAACAAAAAAAAAGCCCTTGAAACGAGGTAGTTATGCATGAAAAGCCGCAAATTCCCTCTTTTTTTAAAACCCTAACAAAATGCAATTAAGATCTGAATCTTGCATTAAAGAGTAAAATAAGCAAAAAGGGCTCCAGTTCATGTCAACAAAGCCAAGACAAAGTTGAGGATAAGTGGGAAACTTACCAAAAAAATCCTAAATTTATTGTGTTAACTCAATAGTAATTTTTTTTTTTGCCAATAGAGTCCTAAACCTTTTGTAATTATGTCGGTTCAATCAATTCGGTCAAAATTAGCCGACCGGTCTTTGGCGTGGCTGCCAATTGACTCCGCGACAATTTTTTTTATAATATTTTTTTTTTCAAATTATTTTATTAATTTTTATCTTTCTTTTCCCTTTTTGTCTCCTCCCTCCTTCTTCCTTTGGCTCTGGCAACTAGCCAAAAGAGAGGGTTAGCTGGTCACCGGATTGAGGTGATTGGGTGAGCTCACCCAACCACCGGCAAGGCTCACCTCGCCAAATCTAGTGAGGGGCTCGTCTCGCCAAATCCAACGACGGCAAGGCGAGCTCACCCAGCTTGCCTTAGTCTAGCGACTGGCTAGCCCTCCCCTTTGGCTGATCGCCAAAGCCAAAGAAAGGAAGAGGGACGAGGAAAAAAAAAAAAAAAAAAAGGAAAAAATATATAAAAAATCGAATAAAATAAAATATAATTAAAAATATTCTCGACGCCGGCCTGCAACCATATCAAAGATCGGCTGGCCAGTTTTGACCAGATGAACTGAACTGGCACAATTACAAAAAGTTCAAAACTTAATTGGCTGAAAAAATAAGTTTATGACTGAATTGACATAATTGTAATATGTTTCAGACTTTTTTGTTAATTTTACTGATGATAAGTAGAATACTTGCTAATTTGTTTTGTAATTCATCTCTCCTTGAAATCCTAATTCAAACCGATGATTTTGAGGAAAAGTCAAGATCTAAATCTTGTAACAGAGAGGAGAGTAACTAGAGGCGGCTTAAGTTTGTGTCGACAAAGTCAAGATGAAGAATAAGGGGCATGCTTGCCGATTTGGCACCAAGCCCTAATTTTTTCCCACCAAGCACCAAGTCGAGGAGGATGACACCAACTAAGTGAGTAACTGAGTGAGAGAGTGAGAACGAGCCAGGATGCGAGCAATGGAGAAAGAACAACAAACAAGAAAGATAGTCCAGTCAACAGGAAAGAGAAATTTGTCTATTTGAGAGAGATTTCAAGTAGACCATTGTTTAGGTATGAGATGGTAAACTCATCGTCTACGTTAGACTTTCTTTGCCATCTTTGATTTAAAATTTTACTAAAAAAGGCACATAGGATTTTTTTCAAAGTTTAGGTCACCCATCTTTGATGGCAGAAGTACACCCCAAGCGCCAAAACTTGGCACAGAGGGACACTTAAGTGCAAAAAGTTTGGAAAGTGATACTTAAGTGCCAAAATCGGGGCAAAATGGATCATTTAAGTGCCACTCCGGCCAAAATCCGACCAAAATGCAGATGTGGCGATTTTCCGGCGAAAAAAAGTGCAAAACAATGTCGTTTTGCACGCTAACGTGGCTAGACAATACAAAAACAACGTCGTTTTGGTGCTGACGTGGTAAAAAAAATTAATATAAAAATGAAATAAATTAAATTTAAAACTAAATTTATTTAGAACATTCAAAAATAAAATAAAAATATTAAAAAACTAAAAATTTTAAAATTTTAAAAAAAATTAAAAATAAAAATAAAAAAAAAGGGGTAGGCGTTTGAGGGCTGAGCCCTCGCCGCTGCCGCCTCCCTGCTGTTGTCGGAAGGGCCCGGCCCCCCCACCTTTTTATTTTTATTTTTATTTTTATTTTTATTTTTATTTTTTTTTTTTATTTTTTTTTTTTATTTTTAAATGTTTTAAATTTTTAGTTTTTTAATATTTTTTATTTTTTTTTAAAAATTAGTTTTAAAATTTTTAGTTTTTTAATAGTTTTATTTTATTTTTAAATGTTTTAAATAAGTTTAGTTTTAAATTTAATTTAATTAATTTTTTTACGACGTCGGCACCAAAATGATGTCGTTTTTGTATTGTTTAGCCACGTCGGCGTGCAAAGCGACGCCATTTTGCACTTCTTTCGCTTGAAAATCGTTACGTCGACATTTTGGCCGGAGTGGCATTTTAGTGATTCATTTTTCTCCGATTTTGACACTTAAGTGTCACTTTCCAAACTTTTGACACTTAAGTGTTCATCCGTGCCAAGTTTTGACACTCCATATATTCGTACCTCCATCTTTGATAAAGTGGTGCGTCGGGTTTGCATGCATCGCCAATTTTGTCCGACCCAGCCCAGCCCAGCCCGACCCAATACGACCAGATTCGACCTGTGGACCTGAACAAGCGCGGCGTGGCTTCCTCTCATACGCGAAATCCATCTGCTCAACTGGGTTTGCTGTCAGTTCAAGAAGACAGGGGAGTGCAAATGTAGTGCAATATCAATGGAAGGTGACAGAGCGAGCTAGGCGAGTTTTATAGCATAATTGACAGTAATTTAGTGTTCTCCAGTGACACGGCACGATAGCAATGGATAGAGTCGGCGTCCATTCTATATATCAAGATAGACTTTTCGATATGAACCTAGAGTCGGGGAGTCGTTTTTCAAATATTTTTGCCCATGGGCGGCTCACGACAAGAGCAATTAATTACCTCCATTATTCGACAGAGCGGCATAACTTACCGTCGAGAAAATCAATTGGTGGGCTTAGCTATCTGCTTGGGCATGCTGAGCGACAAAGATACGTGCCCCCACGTTCAGGTCATTTGAAAAAACAAAAAACTATAAAATAAAATAAAATGCCACATTTGTGATTGGACTGAGGGGACGGGTCACGACCGGCGTTTCCAATGTCTGATGATGCCTAAGAAGTCCTTGCGCTTCTACTGTATAAAAGTTTGAAGCAGAGCTTGGCAGAAATTTTTCTGTCTTCTGCCCACCTGAAGGAGCTTAGGAAATTTAGATTGTATCCAATTCTGACTCGACCATTTTTTAGGTGATTCAGCAAGATCGAAACTCAACCATGGGTTCAATCAGACACGTAATGGCATTATGGCACCATTCCTTTCACTTGTCTATGGTCACCTCCAAGGGTGATGCGACGTGTCGAGAAGAAGAGTTAGAGACCTGCTTCTCGGTTTGATGGTACTGCTATTGACCACCCATACAGCAGACCACTTCGTTTCATTTGAGTTTCATTTTAAGCACCAGAAGAGTCAATGCTCAGAAAACTATAAAATCCTGTATGATATTAGCAAAATCCTTCTTTTATTGCGTACTTCACGTTAATCTCGAAACAAGAGATTAAATCCTCGACTTCGATGAAGTTGACTAATTCATCGCATCATATGGGTCCATATTGAATTATATAGCACAGCATCCATGTGCTGCCATTTCTATTAATATCTCTATTTAATGCGAGCTTCAGTTGAAATGCCTACTCACAATTCTCTCCCATCTCCCCCAACTCTAGTATTGTTCATCTTCATCTTGACCGATTTTTGGAAGCCATGACAGGGTTGGTCTCGCCATCACCTTGTGCTCATGTTGTGGTGTTCCCTTACATGGCTCATGGACATACGCTTCCAGCAATAGACATATGCAATGCCCTCACAATCCTTGGTGTCAAAGTCACCATCATCGCCACCCCAAAGAATGCCCCAGTCATCCTGTCAAAGGTATCCAAATTCTCTGCAATCTCTTTGCGCACCATACAGTTTCCTAGAGTCCCAGAGCTTCCTGAAGGATGCGAGAACACAGCTGATCTACCTTCCTTGGCTTTGTTGGTGCCTTTCTCGAAAGCAACCAAGTCCATGAGACCCGCCTTTGAGTCTATTCTCAAGGAGATGTCTGAAGCGGGTTCTTGCCCGCTCTGCGTGATTTCTGACTTTTTCCTAGGATGGACGCTCGATGTGTGTCGGTCTTTTGGTATTCCTAGGATTGTCTTCCATGGGATGGGGGTTTTGTCTATGGTCATCTCAAAAATTGCCTTCGGGAATGTCCCATCCCTCTTGGCAACGCCCGATTCCGATCCTATTGAATTGCCGAAGTTGAGCATTCCTTTCACAGTCTATAAACGGGACATCTCCGATTTGGAGCGGTGCAAAGACCCGGACGACCCTCTCTTGCCTATAATAGCGGAGATTGGAGAGGCGGATATAAATAGCGCGGGCCTTATCGTCAACAGCTTTGAAGAGCTCGAAGGTGATTATGTTGCTGCCCTGGAAAGATTTTACTGCCAGGGGGCGAAAGCTTGGTGCATTGGGCCAGCTTTGCTTTACAACCATAATCACATAGAGAGGCCTGCGGGATCAAAACAGGTAGACCCATCTCAGTCCTACATCAAGTGGCTGGACGAGCGTGTTGGAAGCGGCGGAGTGATATATGTATCATTCGGAACACAAGCACACTTGAGGGACGTGCAAATGGACAATATAGCTTATGGACTAGAGATGGCAAGGCATCCGTTCATATGGGCGGTAAAATCGGCAACATGGGTGTTGCCGAACAATGGATGGGAGGATCGATTGAAAGGGTGGGGCTTGGTGGTGCATGATTGGGTGGACCAGCGGCGCATCTTGTCGCATCCGGCAATAGGCGGTTTCTTAAGTCATTGTGGTTGGAACTCGGTGCTAGAAAGCCTGTCGGAGGAGGTGCCGATGCTGGCGTGGCCAACGGGTGCTGAGCAGCCACTAAATGCTAAGCTTGTGGTGATGGGGCTCGGGGCTGGGGTTATGGTGAGAGAAGGTGGTGTTGGAGAGACAATTGCTAGTGAGGTGATAAGGGATGGAGTTAAGGAATTGATGGGAGGGGAGAGAGGAAGGCAGGCTAGGAACAGGGCAAGAGAGATTGGTAGATTGGCAAGGCAAGCTGTGGAAAAGAAGGGTGGATCATCCTACAAGAATTTGGAAGGCTTGATTAAATTCCTCAAAGAAAAAGTTAAAGAGAGAGTTTAGATTGGTTCCTCACTTTTGTTTGTTTCCAGGCACAATGAGACTTAGAATTAGATACTAATAGGTGATATCTAAGTAAAAATGAAACGTGTAACAGAGCCTCATCGAAATATTGTCTTATTTCTCTTTCAATATGTGACTAGGTCACATCTTAGCTCCTCAACGGTGTCTCCCTCGACCTTTAACTTAATGTTCAAGAAACCACCCACCATATCTCTACTGCGTGGATAAAACACATGCCAATAAGCCAGTTTGATGTCTTGCACTGTGCACATTCACTATGTTGCATAGTATTACTAATCTTGAAAAGATACAAACTCACAATTAAGGTGGCAATGGACCTTGCTGAAAATACACCATTCCATCCATAAACTCATCTTATAGATTCTTAGGCTTCTTCAGGCCTCTCAGACTTCCCTGTAATCTTTCATCTTAAGAACAAAACGGAGGGGCAAAATGTAACTCCAACCTTTGCACCATAATGCTCTATTAAAAACTTGGAACGTGAAATACAGAGTTCACGAGATACCAGAAATGGGACCAAAGGACAAAACAAAATACCCTTCCTTGCTTCTGTGAACTTCATTCATTCTACTCCATTCCATGTAAAACATAAAGCATCTTCCTGCTAGATAAGAGTTTGCATTTAAACCGGCAAGTAGTCAAAAAGGATTTATGATCCAATGTGAAAAGGACACAATCCTCGAAAATTTGAATTTTTAATCACACAAGTTTCAGAGAAAGAGGAAACTTCTAGGGATGACGTTCCCATCCCTAACCTTGAACAATTATTTTTTCACATATAATTCTGATAATGAATTTATCACTAAGTATTTGTCGTTTGGCAGATGGATTATATTTTCTAATTATTCGTTTCATACTACATCAAATAAACACAGGTTTACTATTTATAAATTCATAACTAGTGGATAAATATAATTGGCGAATAACGTTGAGTGCAATGTTATGGGTGTTGGTAATATTAGAATTGAAAATTTTAAGATATTCACGTGCCGTGCAAATGCCAATTTCGGGTAGTAAAGACACTTAGGAGTTTGGCCGAATTTCATGAGGCGTGCAAGATTAGTCTAGATAATTAAATTAGGCTCATATCACCCTTGCTTAAGTCAATCCAATTATAATGCAGTTTATGTGGGCTGACAATGCTTCTAATATGCAAATGCAAATTAATAATATTTTTGTTAGAGGTTAGTATCGATCTGTAATTTTTTAATGCAACGAATGACTTAATGAGTTGTTAATATTTAGATGTTAATAATAAATTGGTAAAACGATCAAACATGTGCGAAGTGACAATAACATGCGCATGTCTATGTTGTTTTGGAAAGCTTTACAGCACCTAAAATATGTCCATTTCTTATATCTTAATCACCGATACGATCTGAATAATAATATAATTCAATAAAATCAAAGATGTAAATGAGGGGAGGTTTTTCCAAGGGAGAATAGATGGAATGCAGAGTATGATGTTTGAAATACTTCAACAAATCGTTGCCAAGATAGATTAATTAATGTGAACATAGGGTGGACAGTACGCTATCATTTTTTTGTCTTGGTCTCAATTTAAAATTAAACAAGTCCAAATTAATTGAATACTTACATCTAAAATTCCCCATATTAGTTTTCTATTTATGTAAATAATATAATTGACAATTCGAAGTTAACGTTTACCTGCTAAAAATGACATACGCGCACGTTCAAGTTAACTAAAGAAAATCAAATCAATCGCATTGGGAAATGGTACGCCATATTTGACCGAATACCTCCCAATAAAGACCTGCCATATTTGTCATTTAACTTAGGGAATAGGTCATGACCTAAATAGCACGGACACGCGATACGGACACGACACGTCAACATGTTATTTTTTAAAAATAGAAAATTTTGACACGTTAGGACACGTTATATATTAAATGAATATTTTTATTTTTAATTAATTTAATTCAAATTCAGTATATTTATTTTTTAATCTCATTTATTTATCTTTCTAATTAAAAAAAAATCTCCACTAGGGTCCACCCCACTCTCTTCTTTCCCTTATCCATTTCTCCCTCCCCCAACCCCCAAATTTATTTTCCTTTCCCTCCCCACCATCGTCCATTTTCCCCCACCTATCCCTGTCACTTTCCCTCCCCCCAAAACACGTCGCCATCAGACTCCCATTTTTTAATTATTTTTGAGTTTCTTAAATTCTTATCAAAAACCCTAGCTCCTTTACTCCTCTTCCTCGCCGCTCACCGCACGACCCTTCCTATTCTCCTCCTCCCGATCTTTCTCCTTCCTCGCCGCTCGCCGCACGACCGCCTTCCTCTCCTCTTCCTTTCACCTTTGGTCCTTTCCCCTCGCAGCTGCAGCCTCGTAGGATCCATCGCAACATCACAGTGGCGGCCCTCGCTTCAATCTATGCTCGGCCGTCTCTCGCCGTCGCTTGCAGTTTGCTCCCTCGCCGTTGCTTCCACCCTCCATTGGACACGCGTGTCGAAACGTGTCAGGCAAAGGTTGACCATGTGTCGGAAAATCCGACACGCATTGACCACGTGTCCGACCGTGTTCGAGTGTGTCGACGTGTCCGACACACTCCAACACGTGTCGGACACGACACAGAAGCACGGACATGACTGGTGTGTTTGATGTGGCGCCAAAAAATGCCCAAGTCTTCAAGCGTAAACGAAGCCCGGTTTAGTCCACAAAAGCCCACAGCTAACGAAATCTGTTATGAGCTAGATGCAAAGTGATTATTTAAATGATGGATCCAACAATGTCAGACATGATTCGTCAGGGCATATCGACGTAGCTGTGTAGGAGAAAGCCGTCGAATAGTGGACCGAGGGACATCGAAAGTAGCCAGTGATGCTGCGCAAAGAATAACCGTCGAGTAGTGGGCATGTCTGAGCGTTGATCAACCGTCAAGTTGCTGACAACTGTTGACATAATTTTATTTTATTTTTTTGTGACTTGGGAACTCCCGAACAGCCAAATAGACGAAAGAAAACCCGGGCGAACGAGCGCCGCCACGACTCCCGGCCGCGGGTGAGTCGCGCAACGGGGACGCGGGGTTTCGAACCCCTCCCCTCTCGGTGAGGGGAGAAAGCTCTAACCATTGCGGCCACCGCGGGCGATAGTACTGTTGACATAATTTGTTATCATAAAAATAAAATAAAAGTTGATTTTTGATTAAGAGAATATGTCTCATGGTTAAAAGAGGATTTAACTATAAGTTATGAAAAAAAGAGGTAAATCTTGATTATAAAAGGAGGTAAGGCAAAGTTTTAAATTTTGATTTTTTTAGAAAATTAGGCCTTATTTTTATCGCGTGATCCACATCTATTTAGAAAAAAAGTAACAAATCTTGGATTTGATGAACGTGACTAATTCATCAAATCACCTGTACTTACATGGAATTATGTAGCAGAGCATTTATACGCTGCCTTTTCTGTCAATGTCTCTCTATTTAATGCGAGCTTATGTTGAAATGGCAAATCGCAATTCTCTTCTAACTCTCCTTCTCCAATACATTGTCCATCTTGATCTCGAGTGAATTTTGGAAGCCATGACAGGGTTGGTCTTGCCATCCCCTAGGGCTCATGTGGTGGTGTTCCCTCACATGGCTCAGGGACATGCACTCCCTTTACTAGACATATGCAAGGCCCTCACAAGTCTCGATGTCAAAGTCACCATCATCGCCACCCCAAAGAATGCCCCACTCATTCTATCAAACGTTTTGAACTACTCCGAAATCTCCTTGCGCACCATTCAGTTTCCTAGAGTCCCAGAGCTTCCCGAAGGATGCGAGAACACTGCCGACCTTCCTTCCATGGCTCTATTGGTGCCTTTCTTGAAAGCCACCGAGTCCATGAGGCCCGCCTTTGAATGTGTTCTCAGGGAGATGTTGGAAGCCAGGTCTCGCCCACTTTGCGTAATTTCTGATTTCTTCCTAGGATGGACGCTTGATGTGTGTCGGTCTTTCGGAATTCCTAGGATTGTCTTCCATGGGATGGGGGTTTTGTCTATGGTCATCACGAAAGGTGTCAATGAGAATGTCCCATCCATCTTGGCAATGCCTGATTCCGATCCTATCGAATTGCCGAAGTTGAGTATTCCTTTCACAGTTAATAAGTGCGACATCACCATTTTAGAGGGGTGCAAAGACCCAAATGACCCTTTCTTGTCTATACTAGCAGCAATTGGAGAGGCGGATGCGAATAGTGAGGGGGTTATCGTCAACAGCTTCGAAGAGCTTGAAGGTGATTATATTGCTGCCCTGGAAAAATTTTACTGCCAGGGGGCAAGAGCTTGGTGCATTGGGCCGGCTTTGCTCTATGACCAGAATCAAATGGAGAGGCCTGTGGGATCCAAACAGGCAGACCCATCTCAGTCCTACATCAAGTGGTTGGACGAGCGTGTTGGAAGCGGAGGAGTGATGTATGTATCATTCGGAACACAAGCACACTTGAGTGACATGCAGATGGACAATATAGCTCACGGACTGCAGATGGCAGGGCATCTGTTCATATGGGCAGTGAAATCGGCAACGTGGGTGTCTTCGGACAATGGATGGGAGGATCGATTGAAAGGGAGGGGCTTGATCTTGCATAACTGGGTGGACCAGCGGCGCATCTTGTCACACCCGGCAGTAGGCGGGTTCTTAAGTCATTGCGGTTGGAACTCCGTGTTGGAAAGCTTGTCCATGGGGGTGCCAATCCTGGCGTGGCCGATGGGTGCTGAGCAGCCATTTAATGCTAAGCTTGTGGTGACGGGGCTCAAGGCCGGGGTGATGGTGAGAGAAAGTGGTGTCGGAGGGACAATTGCTAGTAAGGTGATAAGGGATGGAGTTAAGGAGTTGATGGGAGGGGAGAGAGGAAGGCAGGCTAGGGACAGGGCAAGAGAGATTGGTAGATTGGCAAGGCAAGCTGTGGAGTCGAAGGGTGGATCATCCTACAAGAATTTGGGAGGCTTGATTAAATTCCTAAAAGAAAGAGTAAAAGAGATAGCTTAGATAGATAGGTTCTTTCTTTTTATTTGTTTCCAGAGAAACTTGGAGGTGGTATCTAAGTAGAAATAAAACATGTAATGAAGCCCCATCCTGCCTTATTTCTCATTCATGTGTGAATAGTTTGGGCAAAGTAAATCTTGCCACCCCGATGTAGACCTAAAAGCATAACTTACATGTTTCCTCAAATTCATGCTAATTCATGACACTTGAAACACTAGGATAGTACACACTAATAGATCTCGCCATCGCCATCATCATTGTAGTCATGCTAGTCTCGAGGCATAAGGCGCTTTCGTCCCAGCATCCTTTCGGGGAGGGCAAAAGTGTGATCATCATCATGAAGTATCCTTGCAGCACATTCAGGGGTGGAGTAATTAGCTGCACAGTGAGGGTGCAGTTAAAGATCACACTCCTTACGGTAGTAGCAGAAACCGCACACTACCAAGTGGCCGGGTCGGTAGAGTTTGTGTTGATTTCTGAGGACGAGTGGCCGACGTGGGTGATGAGGGTTTGGGAGTTCTCGGGGCAAATTAAGATCTAAAACTTGTGTTGGAAAGGAGAATAAGTGGAGGCGGCTCAAGTTTGGGCCGCAAAGCCAAGACGAAGGATGGAATAAGCAGAATGCTTGCTGATTTGGCACCGAGCCTTAATTTTTTTCCACCAACTGCCAAGCACTAATTTTTCCCTCAGACCATCGAGCCGAGCCCAAATTTTTCTTTGAGCCCATTGAGTGAATAGATGAGAGAGTGAGCGAGAGTGAGAGAGAAAGGCCTTGAGCAAGTGAGTGATAGGGCACGAAACAACTAATGAGAGAGATTGTCCGATCAACAGGTTGAGAGATTTGTCTATTTAAGAGAAATTTTCGGATAAAAAGTCATTTAGGTATGGAATGGCCGGCCCATCGTCCATGTTGGACTCGCTTTTCTAATAAGAAAGCCATGTTTGATTTAAAATTTTATTAAAAAGGGCGTGTGGGAATTTTTGTTAGAATTTGTTGTCAAATGTATTAGGGACAATTGTCCAAAAAGTCCTAAACCTATTGCACTTCTGCCAATTCAGTCCTAAACATTTTAATTTTTCCAATTCAATCCTAAACATTTTTACTTCTTGCCGATTCAGTCCATCCGGCCAATTTTGGCCGGAAAATGCTGACGTGGCTCCGGCGCCACGTAGGACCGCCATCGCCGACGTGAACAATTTTTAATAATATTTTAATATTTTATGAATTTTTTTGAATTATTATTTTTTTTTTCTGTTTTTTCCTTTTTTTTCTTTTCTTTTTGGCTTTTTTATTTCCTTTTCCGATGGCCGGCCACCAGCCATAGGCGACGGCCAGCCACCGGCCACACCACCGACCGAGTGAGGAGGAGCCCCTAGTGAGGGGAGCCCTCGCCGGGCGTCGGCCAAGCGGCGGCGACGCCAAGCGAGGCCGCCCTAGCCCGGGCGAGGGCCGGCCTCGCCCGGATCCGGCGAGGGAGCCCTCGCCGGCTCACCCTCGCCCAAGCAAGCATCGGCCTCGCCTGCACCGGATCCGGCGAGGCCGCCCTCGCCCCGACCGATCGACGCCCGGGTGACGGCTCCGCTCACCCGGCCGATGCTCGGCGAGGCCGGCCTAGCCTAGGCGAGGGCTCCTGGGCTCCTCCTTGCCCGGCCGGGCCGGCCGTGGCCGGTGGTCGGCCGTCACCGTGGCCGATGGCCACCCACCGAAAAGGGAAGAAAAAAGCCAAAAAGAAAAAAAAAGGAAAAAACAAATAATAATAATAATAATAATTTTAACAAATTCAAAAAAATATTAAAAATTGTCTACGTCAGCGCCGGCGATCCTACGTGGCACTGCCGGCTGTCGGCATTTTCCGGAAAAAATTGACCGAATGGACTTAATCGGCAAGAAGTGAAAATGTTTAGGACTGAATTGGCAAAATTAAAAGGTTTATGACTGAATTGGCGAAGTGTAATAGGTTTAGGACTTTTTGGACAATTTTCCCGATATATTAAGTGATTGTTTTTTCTCTGATTTGACGCTTAAGTGATAAGTCTTTGTATTAAAATGAGTATTGCATGAAGGTTATGACACTTCTAGTCTTTTCCCCTTGAAGTTCAGGTTTGAGAGAAGACACAAAGTATTTCTTTTAGAGACTAACTATGCAGATCTCATACGAACTTTGGAGAGCACAGATCAAATTCAATGGGAGATGTGCTCCCTTATCAGAGAATGCTATGATTTGATTACCCATGTCTCCAATATTTGTCTCCCACGAAATTGGCTCTCTAGCCCACCAGAAGCTTTATGGGTGTTGCGCTGTTCTGTAATGAAGCTTCTTCAATGGGCCCTTTTGGTTTTGCTTAGCATTCGAATAAAGTTTTATTCCGACCAAAAGAAACAAACAGATGTGAATATCAATCCTTAAACATGGGATGAGACTCCATTTCTGATGGATTTCATATGGCCAGAGAGGGTAAGGCCAATTTGAAACGGATTGACGCATTCCAGACCCTTCACGCGCCTCGGACATCATCAGTATTAAATGATATGATCAGGTGGGTCACATTTCCTGGCTCGGCTCCTGTTCAGAACATCCCCGGTTCGGCCCAAGGCCCAGGAGTCGCTGCAACAGTAAATCGGACTCAATCGATCCCCCACCACGACAGAGTTGGCTTGAAATAGAAACGACAGGAGCTAGGCCCAGAAAAGAGGGAGAGAGGACCAACTTGGAGCTGCAAAATCCACAGATGCGCTCCTCAAATCATGCCAGCCTCTTCCCATTTTCCTCTCGCCAAAAAATAAATGGGAAATTGAGAAACTCTACTTTATGGGGGTATCGTCAGATCTTTCTCATGAGCGCATGTGATCGTTCATCCGAGTCCACTTATTATGAATTCTGTCTCTGTCCCCGTTTCTCTTGTCTACACCTGCCCCAATATCTAAATAAACAAGAGAGCACATGTGTTGAAACTATAGAAAATTTGAGAAACCCTCTCGTCTGCCACAATAATAACGGGGCCTCAAAAATATAAAAAGTATAAAAAGAAGGATCGAAAACAGGAGGTCACGTGATGGACCCGGAATTCATATGACCATCTGGTCCACGCCTTTGATGGATGTATTGATTGATTAGTAATCTCTGCTGAGGTCTTCTTGATCCATCATGGGTTTCCTTCTTCCCCCTTCATCAATCAAATTGACGAAGAAGGTTGAGCAGTCTCGGTCCTCTAACTCCCACTGACAGCAGCAATGATGAAGCCGCTTGCTTTGCACAAAATTGAGAGGCTTTTTCTCGGTCGGTCTTGACACTCCATGGAAACTGCTAGATATCGAGAGTACATCTAGATTCGAGCGTGCATTGAAAAATATTGCTTATTCTATTCTACCGTCATTTAAGTTGGGGCGTTTCAATCACTCATTATTATTATTATTATTATTATTATCATCATCATGGTGTCGTTTGGTTTTTATTAGTCTGATGGGCCTGACAAACATGAAATTGATTAGTACATGTTTGCACATACTTTACCGTGCCGGACGTACAGTGTGCTAATTGGTCAGATCCAGTCGCCGGAATAATAAATTATTGACTAATATATCATATGGTCCTCCCAAATTGATAAAGTTTTAATGTATCTTGACTTGGGATCCATTATCTGAGGCGGATTGGCAGGTGAGCTTGCCCGCTGATTTTTGACGGTTTCGACATTTCTTTCTTCGCTTTCCTTGATTTACGCTCCCTTCCTTTGGTATTTTCTTCCTGATTAGAGGAGGTTGTTTTTTTCCTTCTTTTGGCTGTTTTCTTGTTTACTCCGTGGGAGACGCTCCTTTTGCTCAATATGCAGAAATTTGAATTTCCAGATTATGTTTTTCGCTGAGTTGATACCAGTTGAAAGATAAGCAACAATTTCACAAAATTCACTTGCTTATAACGCCGTCCAGTTAAAATGATCGGAAATACTAGTTCTTTGGACTTTAATACAAATGAGATTAACGTGACTATTAGACAAAATGGTAGATATAAATTCTGGAGAAGTATGAACTATATAGATTCAAACTTAGTTAAATAGGAACGGTGGTTTGAGATTTTACATAGTACATAATTAAACAATAGGATGGATCTTTGGTCATGAGTGCATAAAGCGATTATGAAAATTGAGATATGCACACTTACCAAAAGATCTATCTAAGTAGTGTCTATAATTTTATGTATGTATATATATGTGTGTGTATTGGTGGGGACATTATTGTCACGGGATATTCCCTGGTATATAAGCGTTGCTCCCATCCCCCTACCGTTTGGACTTGCATCGACCTGTAAGGATCTTGGATTTACGTGGCTTACCAATGCAATTAGTACTTGGTAGGTAATGTCTTTGTGGTCAAATGGAATCAATCTCTAACAGACACAACCCCTTTTGTTTCTCGAGGGAGGACCCTCTTTCCCAAGGCCAATGAAGATGGAAATTCACCATCCGGCTCTCTTGTCCAACATTGATTACGCCCCCTTGACACGACAAGTATCACATGACAATCATTACCTTTTACATGGTTGCTCCTCACTCATGATGAGTAATTATCACCCAATTGTCTGCAACACTCAAAACTTCTTTTTCCTTGTAACTTACCAGGTTGTACTGCTAATCCTTATTCTGTCTCTAGCTCCTAGCACTAATCAAGTCAGCGATTCGACCAAAAAGAAAAAAAAAAAAAATTAAGTCAGCAAGAATCCATGGTCATCTGGTCTGTCTGAACATGTGGTAATTGAGAAGAGTATAGGTCCACCATTAATGCCTGCTTAGTAGGCTGGGGGCTAAAAAGGGGAGATGGTTTTTGACTGTTTTGGAAATGACCTCAATTTTGGAAATTACCTAATCACTATCTCTCCCCAGAAGGAGCAGGTACACCATACAATCACATATGTTTATCCATCTTCCAATCTGTATCCTTGTCTTTTTGGCAAGGAATTTACTCAGTTTCTTACAAGGAGAGAAGAGTGGAGATATTGCCTTGATATTGCATTGTATTATCATGTTTTATAGGTGTCCCCACACTAAATCCAACTTTTGAAAAAGAGGAAAGAGAAAGTAGTTTGGTGGGGTTGGTTTTTCTTCTTCTTTTTTCCTTTTTTTTTTGGGTAAATGAGGACGACTTTTTTTTTATCAAGATATTAGCAAGAAGCAAAATTGGAGCAGGAAATTTAGGCAGACCATCATTTTCCGGGAAAGTGTCGGTGGTGTCATAAGCTCCTAAGCAAGACATAAAGAAAAGAGAGAGAGAGAGAGAAACAGAGGAGACTCTGGTTGCTCTTCCGCTGTCGTTAAACTTTGCACTCAGAGCCTCTCATTCTCTCTCAAGCTGAAGCTCTCACCACGTTCGCCTCTCCCTTCATCTCCCTAGACTGAGAGAGCCCCGAGAGAAGTGGAGTGAGACAGGATCTAGAGAGAGAGAGAGAGAGAGAGAGAGAGCGCAATGGGTGTGGATTTGAGGCAAGTGGTGGCTGGAATTCTGACGATAACCATGTTCGTAATGCTGGGTCAGATGATCAAAAGAGACCATTTTGATTCAGTCGAAGTAAGTACGAATTCTACATTTGATTCTCTGGCTTTCGCTTCTGTATCTGTTCCAATTATCCTCGAATGGCTCCTTTTTGCGCTTCTGTATATGTGGGCGTTTTGTCCCGAGATTTACGTTTTTTCTCTCTTTAGGCTCTCTTCTCGGATACCCACCAAGTAATAATCAGTACTACGCCCATATATCACTTTTTTTCCTTTCAATTGGCATTGCTCTGGTGTTCAGCTTATGGGCGAATTAGTTGGTAAAAGTTCAGTCTTTGAGCTACGTTGCACGCATCGTACTGTTTACATCTGGGTACTGGAGAGATGGTGAGGATTGCCGAAGAGATTTCGAAAGTAGTCTCTATTATTTTCCCGAGAATGATTGTGTCGATGCAACAAAGAAAGACAAACGATACATCTTGAACTGTGGGTTCCCAGCGATAACACGAGATGTGCATATACCTATATGCAAACTCTGGATCTTGGTTGCAAACATGGACATATTGGCTGCTTCTGTGTTTGCAGATGAATTGATGTTGTTTGTTATGTTCTGTCAAAGGAAAAACTTCCGGGACTGTCGGATGATGCCCGTTTTGACGATAGCAAGTTAGAAGGGAAGTCGCTGGTTTCACTGTCTAAAAGGAATAAGGGTCCTTGGAAAGAAGAAAGCCAAGAGCTGAAACAATGCTGGAGCAGACCTACTTCAGGTACTTTTGATTGCATTTGGTCCTAGTGATTCACTGTATTCCTGCCATTGCGTGGCTGCTGACTGAAAGTGCTTGTGTCTCTGCCTGTTTTTGCCTCAATTTTGGTTTACAGACTTAGTAGGGGACTCAAAGGGCTTTGTCACTTTCTCATTGACCAATGGTCCCGAATACCATGTTTCCCAGGTAACTCATGCATCTAGTGGATTTAATTATCATACCGGTTCACTTTTCCATAAATATTAGTTTCTCAGTCAACTGTATTCTTCATGATGTGGAACTATCTTCTCATGCAGTGCTTCCTTTGCTGGACATCATTTCACCACCCAAATAATTTCAGCTAGATATTTCTCAAAGCATCTTCAATGATGCCTCTTCTTACATTTTCATCTCTTAGTGGATGTTCAATCTTTGTGGTCTTTAGCTCAACTCATACATATAAACTGTCCATGCGCTGATGCACTCCAATGTTTAACTTCTTGCGATTCTTAAAAGTTAAACATTGTTTTTGCATTTTCAAAGTATCCTCATCTTGTGTCCATTTCTTAGCAGAGTTTCTGCTGCATTTTCAAACTGAAGTTCATGCAATGTTAGCAACAAAGATAGTATGATAGCGGTTTTGATGTTGAAGAAGCATTTTCCAAGATTAATGAGATAAATGAGATTGAGGCCATTCCTCTTAGACGATGCTGATTTTGGACTACATAGAATAATGTACTGGTTAATAGGAAATAACACCATGCTTTCTCTCTCTCTCTCTCTCTCTCTCTCTCTCACAAAAGGCCTTATTTTGTATAAATTCTTCAGATTGCAGCTGCAGTTGTAGTAGCAAAATATTTAGGAGCAACTCTAGTACTCCCTGACATCAGAGGAAGCCAACCAGGGGATCGAAGGTTTGTAGCACTGTGCATTTGTGTTCTCTGATTTTTACATGGATACCCAATTTCCAAAAATTATTGTTGAGGAAAATAGCAGTCTCTAGAAAAGCAAACTCCTCTGACTAAAATAAAGTTAATCATTCTATAGCACACTTACCACATCTCATAGATATGTCCAACAAAACTAAGGTCTCAATTGGATTCTAGGATCCATGGCAAGGCTTATCTTAAGTATCATAAATAAAACTAGAACGTATGAGTAATAGTAGAGAGCCTGTTCTCTGTGTTTATGCCTGACATGCACCCATTCTTCAGGAGCTTTGGAGGGATATATGATGTTGATAAGTTTGTAAGAAGCCTGGATGGAATCGTCAGAGTAGCAAAAGAAACACCTTCTGGTATATCAGCACGGAATCTTGTGGTTGTCAAGGTCCCAAATACAGTGACAGAAGAGTATATTGTTGATCATGTTGAACCTAAATTTAAGTCCAAGGGTAACATTAGACTGGCAACTTACTTCTCCTCAGTAAACATGAAAAAGCCGAGTCAAAAGAGTGAACTTGATCCTACATCATGTTTGGCTATGTTTGGAACTTTGGAGTTGCAGCCAGAGGTAAATGAAGTCGTTGACTCCATGGTTGAGCGTCTGAGAACATTGAGTCGGAAATCTGATGGTCAGTTCTTAGCGGTGGACCTAAGGGTAGACATGTTGGAAAACAAGAATTGCCAAGGTACAAAAAGTTGCTTTGGTGCGCAAGAGGTTTCGGAGTTTCTGCAGAAGATTGGTATTGACAAGGATACCACAATCTATTTAACTCAATCAAGGTGGGATATCAGCCTTAATGCTCTGAAGAAGTTTTTTCCCAAAACTTACACCAAGGTGAGATACTTCTTTGTTGTTTTCCTTTCAGTGAGCATTCAAATCTGTACACTATGGCAGCATTCTACAAACTACTAGTCTACGAATTTTATGCGACCTGCTTTCTTGAAAGAGTTTTGTCTTGGTCAATGAAAAATTACCTTAATCTTTTGGTTGACGCTCAATTTACGAATGATGTTTTTTCTAGGCATCCTTCTCAGCTAATATATCTTAGGTTCTGGAAAGACTGACATTATTCTGATGGATCCTTTTTGGCCTGTAAAATCTTCGAGCAGGAAGGGATAATGCCAGTGGACAAAAAGTCAAAGTTCCTTGATTCAGAAGGTTCAGAATTTGAGAAAGTCATCGACTACTACATATGTTCTCAAAGTGACATTTTTGTACCAGCGATCTCAGGCTTGTTTTACGCCAATGTAGCCGGTAACAGGATTGCATCTGGAAAGACTCAAATACTTGTTCCAGCCAACATTGAGGGTTCGTCTGCATCAGCTGCCAATTATATCTCCACCTACGTTTCGAAGAAGAACCATTTGGCTTATTCATGTTTTTGCTAGGTCTCTGTAAAAAAAGAAGCCACAAGACAGAAGGAAGCCCTTCAGACATGGTCTTTTTGTGCGTGTGCCTCATCATTTTTTCTATAAGCAGACAGAATGATTGGTTATACTGTATGGTCCCCTGCAATTGTACCAAGAAACCCTTGTGAAGTCTTTGTTAAGGTGATTTTATCAATATGATCTTCAAATATTTAGTGATACCCAATGACAGTGTGCTCCAACTCTATACGATGTGCCAGAGCCTCTTCCGTGGTTATCTCTGTCACCAACCATTATGTAATTTGAAATAGAAAGGGGACTTACAAGATGCCATTTCTTTGATTACTAGGGAGTTGAGACATTACCAAGGATTGTGCCATATCAGAAGAAATAGCTGGAGTGTAGGGCCTTGCAATCTGACCAGATTAAACCATCCTCGAGCGTTTTGAATACTTCATCTCTTCAAAGTTTAGCTTAGTCCTACTCTTACTATAAATCTTCTTTCCTTAAGACTGTGAGGTCATCTTTGCTCATCCGGAAAGGCCGGTGATATTTTGATTCCCCACGCGGCGATATGTACATTGTCGCTTATGTTCATCCGCCGGTTTGAGTCACATACATGCTTTACTTTTCGAAGCAATTCGAGGTTCGTATAGCTGGAATGAAATAACTATTTCACGTGGCTAGCAAGTAGCGACTCAAAGTAGCTTTTATTTTGTACATGTTAGCGAAGAAATAGCACTGCCGGTGTAGTAGGTTAAGGTAATCTCTTGATACAACCTTTTCTCTGGCCATGGCTAAAAACTCACATCATGAACTGACATGCGCCCAAATCAATTTCCTTTTCTTGCTCGAGGGAATCCACTCGTCTTGGTTTTACCGTTATATCTCTCTAAATATACAATGCACCTGCCTAGGTATGATTGGCTTATCAACTTTCATCATTTGGAGGAATTTGTGTCAAATTGCTTCCATTTCCTCACCACTTTCCATACATCTGCTGAGGATCTTTCGAAAAAGTAGCCGTTTTCACCTTCCATGTTTGCATCAGAATTCTAAAATGACCAAATCATGAGATGGATCCTACAATGTCCAGTCTTAGCATTATATACATTTGAAGGTCTACATGGTCCCATCAGAATCAGAATTCGGGTGTGATTTTCTGGAGACTTTTGGTGTGCAAAATCTTTTGAGAATCTCAAATGTCGAGCTTTAGTAGATGTGCCGCGTGCAAATATCTGAGAAGAAAATGCCCTCAAGATTGCATATTGGCTCCTTATTTCCCTTCCTCGAATCCACAAAGATTTGCTTGTGTTCATAAGATCTTTGGTGCCAGCAACGTCACTAAAATGCTTCAGGTCAGTTCATATGCTTTTTGAGTATTAATCCCCAAAAAACAAAATGTTCGAATCTCCCTTTCATACAAGGCAATGTCTCAATGGTTTGTTGACAACTTCTTCAATACAGCTTTTCCATATTATCTTTCACTTGTGCATATATTTCATAGATAGTTTAGAAATGTCGGCATCCATATCTCTAGTGATAATTATGCCGTCCAACCAAGTTTTCTGGCTAAAGAAAAATGAAATCAAGTCGCATGTATTGAACATGCAAAAGAGTGGTAGTATATTTGCTGCTTTTAGTATACTAAATGAATATGGTACTTAAACAGAAGCTCACGGAAGTTAATGATTGTCCGTTGTTTCTCTAATTCTCGAAATTCCGGTCATGTTCTTCAAACTAACTAGTCCTGTTTGCCGTGGGAGAGGATAAAGGAATCTATAATAATTAATAGCACGGAGGTGGGGGATCCTTTCTGCATCTCTTTGAATAACAATTTGTCCATTTGTTTCATAATTTTTGGTGATTAATTGTAATTCCATGGCAATGATGGAGCAGCAAGTCCCGGGGCATTTACGGGCGGAAGCAGCAGAGTGCATTTCATATGAAGCAACAGCCAGGGTTCAAGACCCTGTCTATGGATGCGTTGGAATCATCACTCAACTGCAACAACAAATCACGCAGATTCACAGTGAGATAATGAAGACTAAGGGTGAAATTGTTGCCCATCGATCTGCACACCCACAACACCACCCATCACCACAGCCACAAGGTGAACCTTCCTGGTTCAGTTCCACTCATCGGCAGGAGCAGGACAACTTTCAATCGGACAAGCATCTATCTGGAAACTTCTAAGCCCGTCAAATTGACGCATTCTGTAGTCTCTCTCTATGCATCTTCAAACCGTAATCAATTTTGCATATCTGGTAGCGGAGACCCGGTTTCCTAACTGCATCATCGTATGGAAGAATAATTCCTGCATTTGTCAACTTCATCGTGAAATACCATCTACCCTCGGATTCTGAGAGCACTGATCCCCCAACTTTCGCTGTCTACAATACATCATCAGCTTGCACACAAGTATTCAGATATCATCTCATACAAATTTGACTAGAAATTGTACAGAGAACCCTCAGCACAGACTACACATGCATCTCGCTCCCACTTGTTAAGATGCCAACACACATCTTTTTCAGGTTGTATTTGTATAGCTTCATAAAAGATACTCCATTAAAGAAACATTCCGCAGTCACGGAGCACCTTCATCCCTTACAACTGAACATGCAGGTGTTGTAAAAAAATCAAGTCGGGTAAGCAATGTGATACATTCAGCTAGGCAAGCTCCACACTTTGCACTTATAAGCTTCTTATTTACACAGTGGATAGTACTTAGATTTTCTTACCCGATAATTATAAATGGACCAGTATGGGCTTAGAATATTGAAAGTGGGCCAGATGACAAGCCCGGTGGGCCCTAAGGAAGACATGAACTTAAAAATTTAATGATCCGTGCGAAGACAACGAGCATGGGCTTGTGATGGGCTATAAGTTGGGCCAGGCATGGGAATGGCCAAGATTGAACTCGGAAGAGCTATGGTTTAGGGCTGGTGGACCGTGAAATGAGCCCAGTGAAATCAATAGTGCGTATGTGAGGCTTGAATCGAGCGGAAAGGACTCTACTTTTATGACTAACATTTTAAATTAATCATGTACGAATTTGACTTAGGATCCTATTAAAAATTTACGCGTGACTATAATCCTTTGAACACTAATCTCAGTATTTTCTTGTGATTCTTTCTTTGTTTTCAATCATAGGTTAATGTTGAGATATTAACGTGTTAATTAGGCTCATATGGGCTAATAGACTCGTAATTTTGAGGGGACTGAAATTTGTGGGGTTCGGGACAAAGTGGAAAACATTCGAAACAAATGATTTGATCATGACAAAGATAAGGACTTAACCCCAACCCTTCCCATGAACGCCAAGTGTAGTGCATGAAGGAAATTTCATGCAAGAAGTAGTCTACCCCCATATTCTCAAGGTCTTCTTTAATACTGAAAATATTCATGAGAATCACCACACCATCATTGCCTTCTATCATCATTGTTCTTCATCGGGATTCATAACTAAATCTACAAACATTCTTATAATAATTTCCCCCCTGCCCACACACCCCCTCCGACCCACACTCTCTCTCTGTATTCTCCTTCTTCTTCCTTTTCTCTCCCTCGGCTCAAGCAGAACAGCCGCTCGTCGTCCCCAGCGTCTTCCTCCTCGGTTTTGAGTAGTGGGGGCTGTTCCTTGGAGAGCGAACAGTGAGCAAGCAAACCCGAACCACCAGATAAGGAAACGGTGGGGTGCTAAGCCCGAGCTACCCGTCGGTTGTTGAGAGAGGTGCGGATCGAGCAGGTCAAGAGCGATTCTTGTTCTGATGATTTTGTTTTTGGCTCGTTTGGGCTGGTCGCGGGGTTGAATGGGTACTCAGTGGCTTGCATGTGAGGCTCATGGACGGTTTGGTATAGGTCAGGGCCAGAGGGAAGCTGTGGTTCGTCGTTGCTGGGTAGGATAGTCAGATGAGTTGCGAAATAGTTTGCATGTTGGCTTGGGGAGGCCGTGGGTTCAGTCGTGGCTTTGGATGAGATTTTCGAGTTGTTCGTGAGGAATAACTAGTGGTCAAGGCTCACTTGGTGTTGTGCATATGTGGTCAAGGCTCAAAATGTGGTTTGTAAGAGAGTTAAATAAGTAGGAGTGGCCAAATGTAGACTTTGGAGTCCACGGGTGGTCTATTCGGGAAGGAAAGCTCATAGACGTTGCTGGTTTGTGGATTTTCTGTCATCAAATGTGCTAGTATTTGGACGACTTGTCTCCTTAAAGTTGTTCTAAGAATCCTAAGCTGCAACATGCCATTTTTGTGGAATTTTCTTGTAAGAGTTGGCTAGTGTAGGAGCAAAAACTGTAGAACGAGTTTGTTTTTATAGGTTTTGTGTCCAAGGTTTAGGGTGCGTTTGGTTTAGCATTTTGAAAGCCTATTGAGAAAATGCAAAGCATTTAGCTTAAAGGATTTAGGTAAATACAAAGGTTGTTTGATAAATTATGTTTTGAGAGGCAACTTTGAGAGAAATACAGTTTGGTAGAAAACACATTTGAAAAGCTCTTTGGGTGATTAATATTAGTTTTTTTTTAAATTTTATTTGTTTCAAATTGAAAAAAATAATGTATGCAACTTTTAAATATAAATTTTGACAATAATACTAAAAAAACAAATACATATATAATTTTTTTTTAAAAAAGACCAAACCCTTTGTCAGAATTTTTTAATTTTTATTTTCTTAAAATTGATAAAAATGATGTATGCAACTTTTTAAATATAAATTTTCACAATAATACTAAAAAAATCAAATACATATATATATATAATTTTTTTAAAAAGACCAAATCCTTCGTCGAAATTTTTTAATTTTTATTTGTTTAAAATTGAAAAAAATAATGTATGCAACTTTTTAAATATAAATTTGAAAATAATACTAAAAAATCAAATACATATATATATAATTTAAAAAAAAAACTCTTCATCAAAATTTTTAAATTTTTAATTGTTTAGAATTGAAAAAATAATGTATGCAACTTTTTAAATATAAATTTTGATTATAATACTAAAAATCAAATACATATATATAATTTCTTTTTAAAAAAAAACAAACCCTTCATCAAAATTTTTAAATTTTTAATTGTTTAGAATTGAAAAAAATAATGTATGCAACTTTTTAAATATAAATTTTGATTATAATACTAAAAAAATCAACTACATATATATTTTTAAAATAGACAAAATCCTTCTTTGATATTTTTTTAATTTATATTTTTTAAGATTTGAAAAAATAATGTATGTGACTTTTTAAATATAAATTTGAAAATAATGCTAAGAAATCAAATATATATATATATATTTTATATATATATTTTAAAAAAGACCAAACCCTTCGTCGGAATTTTTTTAACTTTTATTTGTTTAAAATTGAAAAAAATAATGTATGCAACTTTTTAAATATAAATTTTGACAATAAAACTAACAAAAATCAAATATATATGCTAAAAAAAATAAATATATAAATAATTTTTAAAAAGAACACCTAAATATATTTTTTTTTTAGCATTTATATATATATATATATATTGATTTTTTAGCATTATTTTGGCATTTAAAAAAATAATAACGAGGGCAAAATCAGAAATTTGAAGAATGAGTGAGGATAGTTTTGGAAGAAAAAAAATAAGTTTCAGTATTTAGCCAAATGCTGAAAGTTCAAAACTAGTCCCTACTAGCATTGGGCTTTCAGCATTCCCAATGTTGACTTTCACTTGAAAGCTACTTGAAAATGGTTGTCAAATAGTTCAGCATTTCCTCAAGGGGCTTTGGAGGCTGAAAGCCCTTTGGGAATGCTAAACCAAACGCACCCTTAGTGTGTTCTGTGATCTATTTAGAAATTTTAGGACACTTCAGGTCTTACTCATTTCATGAAAGTCGAAGGCACGTTATTGGGGATAACATATTCTCACCTAGTTCGAATTCTTGTGTATGTATATAGTCCTCTTGTTTAAACTTTTGGCGACCCTTTGGAAGTCTTGTAACCTCTCATACATTGCTAGTTGGTGTGTGTATGTCTCTCTCTTCCTTACTTGAAATGAGATGACCATGAGTTGTTGTTAGTCGAATCTCATGTGTGAGGCGAGTGAATTATACAATGAGATTGCATGTACAAATATTGGGTATTGGTTTAGAGTGGTTTTGTGCATTGAGTGGATAAGTACGCTGCTATGATGTTATAATTTTAACGTGTAATGCATGAAATGTGTAAAATAAACTCAATGTAAGATATTTCCATCAATTTTGTAATACCAGTGATGCCCCAAGGAGTGGGATGCCCATGCCGTATGATCTTGAATGTCTCGGTTGAGTGAGAAACCGAGATGTCTCAAAGTGAGGTGCCGCTATTGTGTGATCATAGATGCCTCAATTGTGTGATACTAAGATGTCTCAAAATAAGATGCCCATGGTAGGGAGTCCATGGAAGTCCGGATAAGAGATTCTAGAAGTGACTCGATCGGATCAACCTGTGATCCTGTGGGAAACTGATTCGAGGGTGGATATTGAAATACATGATGAATTAACTTCACTCGGCATGTGCGTTTATGTGTGGCTTGCATCATATCCTAGTTTTGGTTAGTTGCATGAAACTTGTGTGCTGATATTGATGTGCTTTGTAAGTGGTGAATAGGAATATGAATCAGGTGACAATGAAGTGGTCTATGTGATAATTTTGCTCTAGTCTATCTATAATGTTATGTGTAACATCTTGCATTTCCTTAGTGACTAATGGATTATTTAGTTTAGGACCTATTGTTTTTTTAGTGGGCATTACTCATTCCTTTATCTTTTAGAATAGATGTTTCCCGAGTGGCCCGGTACGAGGCCATGGCTTACATGGACGTATTTTTCCATGACATGTATGACCCTAACATCAAGATGACCTACACCTAATACGAAGCGACACTTTGGGTGGACGATGGATGTGTCGATTGGATATCGATAGCTTTGAAGCCCAGTTCATAAACCGCGAAGGGGAATAGTTTCGTCCTCTTCGGTTTGGCAATAGCAGACCTGGAGTAGGGATGGTGGTGCTCAGAGCACTGAGTTCGTGTGGCGGCTGTAGACTTTTTTTTTTTTTTTCAAAGACGTGGATTAGTGTAAAGAATAGCGAAGCATACACCTTTCGGCGATGTCATGTAAATATTTCTTATGTATGTGCTGTACATATAAGCTTCCAGGTCGATATAAGTAAGAAGCCAGTGATGACTCACCGGAAATGAAACGATGCACTTTCATGACTGTATGTTATAGTCAAATG
Source organism: Eucalyptus tenuipes (assembly GCA_014182365.1). Lineage (NCBI taxonomy): Eukaryota > Viridiplantae > Streptophyta > Magnoliopsida > Myrtales > Myrtaceae > Eucalyptus > Eucalyptus tenuipes. The sequence goes on from CM024546.1 coordinate 31,400,300, forward strand.
GTTGATAAGGTAAAGACAGGACAGGGCAATCATGCCTTAGAAGAGTACAGGACGATGTAATATTCATATTATACATGCCAACCAATTAGGTCAGAATACCTCAACATAAATATTGATTAAGACAGCCCCTATTGTGATACAAGTAAATAGCCAAACAAAGTACTTCGCTAGAGGAAACCAAGGAACCGGAATGAATTTCCCGACTACAGCGAGTGGCCAGCTGTTCGTTGACAATAAGATATTCAGTGAAATGAACAGATATATAGTTAATTTTACTGAGAAAGCAAAGATGATGAACTGGAATTCAATTATCTAACACGAGAAGGACAAGTGAAATTTCCCAGGTCCCTAATGTTCAAACTCAGGACAAAAATTTTAAGTTACTCAAAATTGGCCTGTCTCAAATATTTATTAAACTTCTCTGAAGCATGTCCGAAATAGTAAGAAGATGTTCAATCTCCATCTTAATGGTATACAATCACCGAGCTTTTGATAAAGCCTATGAAGAGAATAACATCCCAAGCTAATCCGTGCAAGATTTTGACAAATAATGCATTTAAGATTTTGACACCTATACTTCGAATACCTTCCACCCTGTGAACTTTATTGCTCAGACACATACACGGACTCTTATCGACAGATTAAGGAATCGAACTTACCTGATAAAGCCGATCCCTACGCAAACCAGCCACTGCTTCCAATCCAATCTCACTGTTGTAGTGAATTTACCAAGGAACTCGATAATGATTATCTATAAAACAATCAAAACCGCACTATCAGTTCACAGTATTATCTGTATAAAAATAGTGAAAAAATGACACAAAAATGCCACCCACTTGAAGTATTAAGGTCATCCCTACGATTCCCATGAACAGGTGGTTTTTAGTTACTCCACTGAACACATTGCTATCATCAAGCTTCCGAGCATTAAACTCATTAAAGATCTGCAATCGATAACAACCCACCAATTTGAGCCTTATGTCTAGAGATATAATATATAACAGAAAATCAAGATAGCAAATGCCATCCTAATTATTTTCCCAAGTTAAATGGTAAGTATAGACCAAAGGAGTTAAGAGCATGGAAGTATCAAACTGTCGGCATACTTACTTGACAAAGGACAAATGCATTAAATATCACAGAATTCTTCACCATAGTAGCGTGTTGCGTACTTTCATCATTTGACTTAAGTATACTATTCCCCAAGAAATTCAGCACGAGAAGTACGCAAACTTGATAAAATGCCTGCCAAAATAAAAGTTAACTTCAATGTAGAAAATCAATATTATCAAAAGACAAGTGGAGAGAAAATATACCTGTACGATTATATTTCTCCACATTATGTTGGTTATGAGGGGTTCCCTGAAAGAAAAAAAAAGTGGACATCAATGAATAATCTGTCAAAGTAAAAGTCAACCCAAAAAATTATATCCCTAAGTTTTTCCCGCTAAGCATGTTGTTCTCCCTTTTTGTGCACCCATTTGCACATTTGACACCCCCAAGCATCTCTGCGTGTAGAACACATCTTGCAAAACCAAAACGACATGAATTTCTTTTTTCTTAATAATCCAAAGACACAAGTGTAGTGACCCCGGCTACCTAAAGACTCATGAAACGTCCTGCAAGTCCCATGAAACAGTTACATCCAGGCCTTTAGCATGGTGAATCACCTCATTGCCAAATGTGTGTACGCTTATAGAAATGACTGACAGGTGCCACGGCAAACATAAAGCACGCAGCACATAAATTCAGTATCCCAGGATAATAAGAATGATAATTCAAAATCAGCAAGAATAAAAGGTTCAACCATAGCAAAGTCCAAAAGCGCTGACTAGTGCTTTGCATATTGCCGCTAGGACAAAGAAAAAGGTATGTCACAACAAATTGCCAAGAGCAATTGTCTTATCAAAATTCTCAAAGGACCTCTCTTTTACCCAAGTATGGTACAGCATTGAGTAAAATAATATTTTTCAACAGTTTATATGTGGTTCAGACTAAGCAAGAGTACCAGAAGGCATACTACATGAAACACAGAAACTGCCAGATTTTGCATTTCCCTGTTTATTCATATATAACAGCATATTGGAATTGGCCAGAGAGAAAACCTTCGACTAAGTGGAGTTCTATGTAAAAGATGATCTGTCGGAGGTTCTGTAGCCAAGGCAAGTGCTCCAAGAGTATCCATTATCAGGTTAACCCACAGAAGCTGCATTGAGAAGAAAGGCATAATAAGCACCATAGGTCAATAAATTGCATTTCCAGTCAAAGGAATTAGTCAATGGCCATAAAATAGAAGTTATAGGAAATAGTGACACTTTGTCAAGTTGCCCCTTATAGTTTTTCAACAAATTCCATATTTATTTGCAATAATAGAATCAAATACCCAAAAGACAAGGTCTCCTGGTATGCAGAAGAAACAACATCGATTTTCACTAATCCCACAGTTCTAAAAAGAGAATAAGCATCCTTTTCCTTCTGTCCATTCTACACACAAAAATTTCAAGGCACAAGGGAATTGTTCATCTCATACATGTGAGAAGGAAAATGAAAAGGAGTGCTTTTCACTTTGTTATGTAGGTTTAGGAATACCAAGGAAGTAATGTTACCTTCCCTATAGCTAGAACGCGAGACGCTAGCTATGTCAGTCAAATAAAAATAGAAAAAGCCTCAACGCAGCCTGTGATTCTGCTTTAAGGCTCATAGTGGTATGTCGACTAAAACAAAAGGGTTTAAGATGGATGAGTAGGCATAATGCTGAGGGTCTTGACTGCCTGTCAACCTCAAATTTGACAGCTTCTTTCTTGTCTATCCTTCCCCTATTTCATACCCCAATTCCAACATCCAAAATTTCCGAAAGAAGCAACTTTAAGGGCAAAAAAATTACGCAGTTCTGACAAATGTTACTAGTATGGACATAGTTCATGGTAAATAAACAGCAGAGCTACAGACCTGCACTGCATTTAAAGAAGCACCACCAGACGATATCAATGCCACAACATTGATAACCAGTGCTGCAACATTGACTGTCAGTTGAAACTGAATAAATTTCTGAATATTTGCATATACAGAACGGCCCCATCGCACAACCTGCCCAGAGAAAATGGACGTGATTATAAATTTGCTGTCCGCCTAGGTTGAAAAGACTCGAAATTAACTCAACCATAAAAGTCAATCTAGGGCCAAGAACAACTATAGAAGTTAATCTTTTGAAATTCTAGACACAGTCCTCCTCCATCATATTCCTCAGCCTATTACGCAAAAGACGTCAAAATTGCAATATTAACAAGTTATCTGTTGATGTAATAATTAAATCAGCCAAAGTACAAAAATCCCAATAAGCATTACTAGATGTAAATATACAACGATCAGCACTCATTCATATATAGTTGAAAGTACAGGTGCTGAAAACCAATAGGTATAGCAGTCAAAAGAAACCAGTAGTACAGGGACCCCATTTCTGTAGCTGAAGATTGTCTCGAAAGTACATGTAGAGGAAGGTGCTCTTACCTTGCCATTTCAGATCTATGATGACTCAAAGGCCACATTTAGAGATGAAAACACTGTAATATTTACTGCGGATAACCTATGCTAGTATCCTCAGGCCAAGAGTGAACATTTTGCTAACCTTAACGACAGAAGCGAAATCATCATCCAAAATTATGATGTCTGCATTCTCTTTCGCAACTTCTGTCCCTTGAATGCCCATGGCAAAACCAATATCTGCCTAAACAACAATATAGTAAAAATGCAATCACTAAGATAATAAATTACTGAATAAACTAAAACAGAACATTTCAAACTCAATAAGAAAGTCCCACATAATAATGCACCGAGATAGCAAGAGAGGCAAGATTAGGATTAGATCAGATGACCATATTCATCTGTACAAATTCTTCCACAGAGAAAAAAGACCATTTCACACCAATCAGTTGTCCATTTATCCTAATTACTGATTTAGAACATACTTTTGTTTTATAGAACAGGTATTCACCCACGTGACTTAAAATTTAACATGTTTTAGACCTCATCCAACTGTTATCATCTCCCAAACTAAGAGCTAATAAGAAGCAACACACTGGCCCATAAATGACATGTTTTCTCTGAATATTAGTACATGATTATGTATGCAAGCATGCACGCAGGCTTTTTACATCAAGTTGCCTGGTGTCAGACCTCAAGGAGAGCAGGAGCATCATTGGTTCCATCTCCTGTTACAGCAACAACATGACCTCTTTTGCGTAATGCTTGCACGAGTAACAGCTTGTCACTAGGAGAAGACCGCCCCATCACCTAAACACGAATATGGAGTTAAAATGCTCTTACAACCTTACTAGTGAATCTATGAAGTTATCCATACCGTTATTCTTTCCGCACATTGTTCTCGGTCCTCCTCAGACAATTCACGAAATACACATCCTTCAATAACATTAGGTTCAGAGGCATCATCGCTAGGATAAAGTATTCCACACTCCAAAGCTATCGCTTTCGCTGTTTGGATATTGTCTCCTGTGACCATGCGCACCTATTAAACCACATGCATATGGTTACATCAGGTCTCACCACAATTAGGTAGCTGGCACTTATCTTCATTAATTAAGGATCTCATTCTTCATGCATATAGAGTATATAGATATCCTATGCCATGATATATCTCTATCCTTGTGGATCAGGAAGGTGGACCACCGCTAGGCCAAATCCTGTTTCTTGAGTGATTAGTGACAGAAATACTCAGGGTTAAAGAGTTCTCTTCTGATCAATTAGATAGGGATTCCCAGAATCCAGATAATATATGACACTCCTAATTTTAATAAAGCGGCCATATATATAAGACTTGCCTTGACTCCAGCCTCTAAGCAAAGTTTCACAGCATCTTTGACCCCTGGACGACAAGGATCCTGCAAGTGACATCATAGTCAAAAAAAGATATTGAAATTAGGGGTGAGCAGTTCCAAGTTCCATATAGGTGCCACCTGGAACAATTGGAACATATTCCTCATTTTTTTAAACCCGAAACCTATCCTACATACACTGGAACCTGGACCTTACACTATCATAGGTTTCAGGGTCGGTTCTAAGATCTACCTAGGTTCTACCTATATTATTAATTGAACGATACAGTGAATTATCACATTTAATAACTACCACTTACTGTTACAATTCACTTATGAAATATTATCAAAGTAAAAATCTCAATCATAAAATGAAAGCTCGAACTAGTGGTTCCAAATTATGCACTCATCATTGGACATCACAAAATACCGCAAGATCGCGCAAAGATATAGACCAAGAAAAACATAAAAACATAAAAACTTATTCCAAGTTCTAAGTTTTAGGTTCCAAGTTCCACTAATTTGGAACCTGGAATCGACCCATCGAAATAAATTCTCCAATTTTTGGAACCTAGAACCTACCTTACATACCTTTAAACCTAGCCTACAGATTATGTACTCATCATTGGACATCACAAAATATCACAGGATCATGTGAAAATATAGATCAAGAAAAACATAAAAACTTGTTATAGGCTCCAAGTTCTAGGTTCCAGGTTCCACCAATTTAGAACCTAGAATCTACCCGTCGAAATAGGTTCTCCAATTTTTGGAACTTGGAACCCACCCTACATACCTTTGAACTTGGAACCGGACAGGTTTCCACAAGTCCGGTTCTCAAGTTCCTGGTTCTATCTTGGAACCATGCTCACCCTAATTGAAATGCAATTATATGCATCAAAGTTGAAAGCTATAGAAAAGTTAAATCTATTAAATGGCATGCAGATGTGCATAAATATATAACTACCTAATCCACATAGGATGGAAAATCTAGAATGGAAAAGGCAAAGTGATAAGCCAATGATATGATTGTATATGCTATGATATATGCCTGCTTGGTCCGGTTTCCACCAAAAAAAAAATTGATGTAACAATACAAAAACAAAGCAATGGATCGCCAAAAGCTAAGCACGTATTATTGGAACTTTCTCTATATCTCTGTGTCACAGATTAAGAAGTATGCAGCGGCTTCTTATGTGAGCACCAGAAGTTGGTTCAAGTAACTCACTGATTACAGTATTTCTACCTCAAGGTACTCATCCCAAACTGCCAATGTCCGCTCACATGGTGGTACGTACTCCAAAATATATATTCAGAAAACAATGCAAAGGGAAGATCCCTGTATGTAGAGAGATAACTGTTTGTGCATACCTTTATACCAACAATTGCCAGCAAGACAAGGTCATCTTCAGGGAGCACCCATTTGTCAAGACTCTCCTCATCTGCTGGGACGCTGTCAAGATCATGTTGCCTGCAAGCAATCGCAACACAACGCAAGCTTCTTGCCGCCATGTCATCAATAGCTTGCTTGAAGAAATCCTGCAACAATAGGAATTAAAAAGCAAAAGTAACCAATGAAGACTCCGTGCACATTTCATTGCTTTAAACATCAAAGAATAATATATGGATAAAGCATCACTATTAATCCTCCATTCTTAAGCAATAGAATGATGGAACGGCTATTTGTCCATCCAACCTTGTGAAATGCTTTCATAGAGCACAAAGGCGAAAGCCTCAACATTGTTACTAAAGCATCACATGAGATATCGAACAAACTACTAGTCTGAAGCTAACCAAATAAATTTTCTCGCCACTCCATGACATGCACAGACAGGCTCAAAAGTAGCTCAATTTATGCTGAAACAAGCTAGAAAATATTGTTACATACACTAATCCACTGCTAGTCATTTACACAATTAGACAGTATATACAAAGAAGTGACTTAGTAACTGATGTAAAAGAAAATGATGAGGTAGAACAGCAAATATAGGTAGATCACAACCAGAAGATTAACCAAAACTTGTCTTCCCCATACTGTAGTAACTTAATGTATCAACTTGACTAAGGCAAAAGGACACTGTTTCAACCTTTTCTCTATCAATGGGTTGGATCTAAGACCAGTTCTGCTGCTCCCTTCCAATGTATAAAAACTTCAGAGTTATTCTGCAAAAAGACAGGATGATGGAAATAGAATCTCAATAGGTGAGTCACAAAAGCAAAACCTACACTTCCAGAGATTTCAAAACAGCATCTGGTTTCTAACAGACAACATCTTGAACAACAAATTTCACAAGCAAAATTTTATTAAAAAAAGCAGGAGAACAGACTCATGGTTTCTTTTAATCTCTAGATCTACATACAATGAGTTCCCGATTGATGCAATCTCAAACATGCCTAAACTCAAATGCACAAGTAAAAAGCACAAAACAACATAATTTACACCCCACTAGCTCCAAAAAGCCACTATAACCATTTTCCAAGAAAACAAGTCTCTTTGGTCAAAGAATTGTTCAACCATTTTGGCTCAGCAAAATGTCATGTCTTTTGTTTCACAAAGGATCATGTTCATGTTGTTAGATTTATTGATCAAAATGTGACAACATTTTAACAAAACTTGCAAAAAATTACAGTATCTAAACTCAAATTCACCTGGTTGATTAATCAACATTAGATAATTACTAAATCAAGTGTTTGTACTAACATCAACATCACCAAGGATCATGTTTATGTTGTTAGACTTATTAATCAAAATGTGACAACATTCTAACAAAACTTGCAAGAAGTCACATTATCTAAACTCGAATTCACCTGGTTGATTAATCAACTTTAGATATTTACTAAATCAAGCGTTTGTAGTAACATCAACGCAATCCAAAAAAATATAACTTAATTGATGTGTTTCGGTTACATCAAGTGTTAACCACACGATCAAATGCAATAGACTCGAAATCCTAATTCTCCCAAATTACATTATATAGCAATTTTATGAATATAAACTCGTGAACTTGAAACAATAATTCTGATTTAGAAGAGTCTAAAAACACCATTGTACACTTCATCAATAAGTTTTAGAATTGCTAATGACATTAGGATGGAAATAGTAATGTTATTGTTGGAATAATTAAATATCAAACCACGCCTTCATATAATGGCTTAAGCCTTTAGAACAGTCGGCAATGATCTCAAAAATCTCACATGGTATCATAGCCGGAAGTCCTGAGTTCAAATCTTTCTAGGCCCCATTTACCTCCCCAATTAAATATGTCCATGTTTAGTACTAAGCATGGGAGGGAGTGTTGGAATAATTAAATATTAAACCACGCCTTTATCTAACAGTTTAAGTTTTTAGAACAGTTATAATGGTCCCACAAAATCTCATAGTTAGCACATAAGCCAAGAATCTAATTCATTCCACCAAAAAGAAAGAGAGAGACCAGCCCAAGTGCCCTTCCACAAACGAAGAAGAAACATGGAGAACTACAAAAAGAAAAATCAATACTATGCTGGCTAGTATAACATGTTTCAAAGTTTAGTATCCATAACAAATGTAACCATACAGCAGCTGATGGAAAAAAAATACCAAATATTCTCACGCGTTTGATGAATGAGATAAGTACAAAAAGCAAAATCAATTTTTCTTCTCTCTCTCTCGCAATTTTCCCCTCCTCTTTCTTTTTGGCCAAAGATATATGCTTTCTACTTTTAACAATGAGTATCCAACATTATCTCCGTTCTCACAAAGCGTGAAGCTAGAGTGAAAAGATCCTACTGGAAGTGTACTATTCACCAACAACAGCCAAAATTTCTACCACTGGGGAGGATTTGCTTCGTGAATTATTCTTCCCATGCCCGTCAAAACACTGCACTACCAAATGATTTATCAAGTGCAAAACCATACTCTTGACTTGAATTTTCAAAATGGGAATGAAGATGCTCTATTCATCTCTATGCAAAATGATCAATCATCCTATATTCATGTTCCTAGACAAATCCCAAAAGAGAAATTGGCCAAGCTCCTTCCAGAAACCTGGATTACCAACTATGAAAAACTACATCTGAATAACAAGCATTTCCAGTGCTCAGACTCCGGATTCGTCAGAAAGAAAGATGGCACCGTTTCCATCAAATTTGGTAAGGAAAAGGAAGAAAATCCTTCTATCTTCCAGACCCTCTTCATGATTGAATCTTGTGTTCCTGAGTCAATTTCCGAGCCAAATCCCAAAAGGCTTGTCCAATATTTTCAGAGTAATGGAAACCCTGTCCATTACTACAAGGACCGATATGGTCACTGTTTCTGTGACCCATTTTGTCAATGCTCTTATTATACAAATTCTCCCGACGAAGTAGAGCCAAATGCAAGACCCAAACAGAAACACAAAAAGTCAAAGGATACTATCTACCAAAGGTACTTGAACGGAGACTCCTTCGTTAATACTCTTGGTAAGTGTGATAAATTTCAATTTATGGTTTCTTATGCTCCAACTCTACCACCAGAGTTCATTGCTCCACCCTCCATTTCACCAACTCCACCACCATCACCTCCCCCACATAAAAAACCAGTTATTTCCTCGTTTTATTCATCAATCCTAAAGTGGGCAAAAAAACATTCCCACCCACTCGAGACTCCAGAAGAAACATCACCCAGCTCTTCCATCGCCATGTTCCAAGAGGCAGATTTTCCTCCTCTTGTTCGAGAAAGTTCGAAACTTTTGTTCCCTGCCCCAAAAGAATTCATTGACCCACAAGGCAGATATCGACATGTTCCCAAAATACTTGCCCCCACTAATGTGGATGAACATGGAAGACAAAAAAGAACTCCTGTTGCTGAAGCCGTCTTGAATTGGCAATCGGAGACTCTTTTGGCACACAACAATGCGTTCAAAACAATTGACTCTAAAATTGTGGATGTGCAACGAGATCTTCGAAAATATGATGAAACCACCAAAAAGATGCTTTCAGACTTTCAGAAAATGCTTCATGCCTTGGAATCCGGACAACATCTGGGATATCATCATCTCGAGAGCCTCAAGGTGGCAATAGAAAAGCTCAAATGGCAAATCCAACTCCTTGAAGAATGAAGGTTCAATCCTTTCAACCTATTTCCGACTACATTGCGGACAGAACATTCGCTTCCTCCACCATCTCAGCATACGTCTATCTTTGCTGCCCTCACAGAAGCTCCCACCAGACAAGACAAGACAGATGTGGTAGAAATGCGAAATCGCCTCAAAGAAATGCTCAAGCTTTTCTATGGTATTGGAGCCGATCCAAACCTAAAACAAATTTTTCTGACTTCCATCCCCAAAGAGTTATCCCGAAGAGGTTGAGAAATCTTTTCTCAACAAAAAGAAAAGAATTGCGGACATTCCTTTGGAAGAAATACAACAAGAAATCCATTTGTGCCTTGACGATTTGTGTTTAAAGCGCTAAATGGTTCACACTTATATCACGGACAAAAGAGAACTTGATAGAGCTTATTCTCACCAGAAGCTAAAGATCAAATGCTCCAAGTAAGACTGTGACGGTTCTTGCGGAAAGTCTTCTAGAAAAAAGAAGCACTTCAAAAAAATCTGGATAAAGAAATCCAGACATGGATCCAAACACTTTAGGAAAAAGAAGAAATGGCGATTCCTATGTAAAAGGAAAGATCGCTCAGCTGCAAGAAATCAACTCGATGCTTCATTTGCAACCAAAAGGGTCATTTCGCCAAAAATTGCCCCTAAGCAAGAAAATGTCAAAATCATATTATACATCACATAGAGATTGAAACTGGTATTTCACTTGAAAATGATGATATCGAATCTCTATTCTCTACGAAAAAAGAACCATATGAACAAACTCTTTGTGTCATTTATTGTTACCAAACTCCCAACAAAACCGATTGATTCGATTCTAAAGACCTTTTTCACATATCCCTCACTTTTTCAAAACAAAATCCTAACATATTTTCAAGCCAAATCCATTGTCCCCATTTTCCTATGAAAATCTTCACTTCAAAGTTTGCCAAACCCATCACTGTCATTGCTCTCATAGATACTGGTGCAAGTTCTTCAATCTTAGACACTAAAGTTCTTCTTGAAGAATATTGGACTTCATGCGTTCGATATTTCAATTCTACCTCATGAGATACTTTTTCTACGAATGTAAGAACCACCCTAGTAATTGTCCAGTTTTTTCCCCAACGTTCCATAACCACAAAAATCTTTTGATCTAGTCTTCCCAACAAAGATCTAATCATCAGTTGGGACATCATGACTCAGATTTCTCAGCTTTGTATAATTCCTGGAAAATGTCTTAAGTATAAGTATCAATTTTCTGAATTTGTCAATATCCAAAGACTTTTTTTCCATCCAAATGAATCTATTAGATCGATCATGCGAAGTTATTAGAATCCTATTTGGAATTCTCTCGAAATTGTCTCATCCTTTATGGAAAAATCCAGAATTTTTTATTCGCATTCCCTTAAAAAAATGAAGACATAAATCCAACCAAGGCAAGTTATATGGGAATGAAGCCAAAACACCTTATCTCAGCTCAGAAGGAATACTCAGAACTGTTGCAACAATACCTTATTGAAATTTCAAATTCTCAATGGGCTTGTGAAGCCTTTTATGTCAATAAACGTGCCGAGCAAAACAGAGGAAAGATGCGGCTGGTAATAAATTATCTGTTGGAGAAAACTCCTATCAGATTTTGAAGCTGACAAAACTTTGATTCTGAAGAACGCCAAACTTCTGTGTAAGTCTCTCAAAGTCTATCTTACATCAGAAGTCTGCCCACTCTGACAATTCCAGACTAAACGCAAGAGAAAAATGAAGATGTAACCTGACTCGGGATTATCTTTCTTTCTTCAAAACTTCAGTTGGTATGGGATATATATGGCTTTCTGGTTGGCAATATCACCTACCATATTGGTTATCTCTATTGGAATCAATTTGGAAACATCAAATCATTTCGGAAGGCAAGCTTATTTGTAAAGAATCTACTTATGGAAACCAAGATCTTGATTGTATGGGCGACCAGGATTGACGGACTTTCATCACAATCTTCAAACGGCTCGAGATCTCCTTGATTGATTCTGTCCAACGGGTTGATTGGAAGAATTCCTTTGGAAAGTGTCAACGGTCAAAAAGGCATGTAGGAGTATTTAAGGAGGCATCTCCGATTGTTCGACAGAGTGCGTGAAAGAAGAATTCCAAAGTCTGAAGCTTCCCATTTACTTGTTTTTCCTTACACTGTGCTCAAATTTGTAGTCGAGAGAGAGAGAGAGACTCATAGTATAACTTCGTGAGAGCAGTAGAGACTCATCATTGAGAAGTCAAGATTGCAAGATTGTAAATTCTCTTTTGATTCATAGTGGAAACCGGCCAGAAAGTTGTCGGCGTGGGAGAGTGGACGTAAGCTTGATCTAAGCCAAACCACTATAAATTCCGTGTTCTTTTTCTCTTCCCTGAACTCATTTACTTTATTCGTATTTCAATTGAATAGTTAAAGTCTAAACTCTTTCAAAGTCTGTTGTTCATCAAACTCAATTTCAAAAGCAAAATATTCTTATTGCATTTCGCGAAAATTGTCTTCACACCTATTCACCCCCATCTAGATGTTCATACTAGCACTTTCAATTGGTATCAGAGCTCGTGTGCTTACTTATTAAAGTGTTTTACTTCTAAGCTAAAGATCTGTTATGACTAGTATTTTGGCTCTAGGATTGGTTGAAGGTCAGAGCAACACCAGACCTCCTTACTTCGATGGAAAGGAGTACAATGTGTGGAAGAACAAGATGAAGACATTTCTCAGATCCAGAGATCCCCTGGAGTGGGATGTTGTTGAAAAAGGGATCAATCCTAGAGCAACATCAGCTTCAGACAAAGGGAAAGAAGTTATTGATGCTGATGAAACAACACAAGCTAAAATTACCAAGAGATGGGCTCTGACGCAAAAGCAATCTATTCTTTATGCTTTGTGCCTTATCTCCCACTGAATATAACCGAATTTCTTCTTGTAAAATAGCAAAAGAAGTTTGGGACAGATTACATGTTACCTATGAAGGGACTGACCGTGTGAAGGAAACAAAAATAAAGATTTTGCTTGGACAGTATGAAGCCTGGAGAATCTATTACTGATATGTTCAGTCGCTTTACAGAAATTGTGAATGGCCTAGCATATCAAGGTCAACCAAATTCTAAACCAATGAAAGTCAACAAACTGCTGCGTGGACTTTTGAAAGACTGGGATCATGTGAAGACTTCAATCAAAGAAACTCAGAGGATCATGCCTCTATCAATTGATGAACTGATAAGCACGCTTCAATCATACGAAGTGGAGCAAATCAATGAGGAAGAAGATCCAAAAGGTAATAAATCAATTGCTTTAAAGTCTAACATTGATTTTGATGATACAGATTCAGATGATGATATGGACGATGAGGAGCTGGCCCTTATGATTAAGAAATTCAAAAAGCTTAATAGAAAGGGAATAAGATTCAACTGGAAGAAGTAGAGCACGCAGAATTCTCAGAAGAAACCAAAGGAGGACAATGAAACTAGCAAGGATGTAATATGCTTTAAGTGCAAGAAAAATGGGCATATCAGACCAAATTGTCCTCTGTTAAAGAAGAATAAAGGAAAAACTGAGAAGTACAAAAGGCTCTCAAAGCATAAACTTGGAGTGATACTAAGTGTGAGGAAAGTGAAGAAGAATTTGCCAACATATGTCTAATGGCTCATTCAGAATCAGACTCGAATCGAATTAGACATTGATTCAGACTTTGACAAAGAAATTAAGGTTAGTCACTCGAAATTCCTGTTAAAGTCTCTAAGTATATAGATGAACTTTGCCTCAATCTTAAATCCTCTCTTAGAAGGATTTCCGATCTGAAAAAGGAGAATTCTAAGCTCAGGCAACATGATATTTCTTGGAAAGAAAAGTTTGAAAGTCTGAAAAGAAATTTTGATGATTTGAAAGAAAAATCTTATTCTCTTTCAAAGGAAAATGCTTTTTTTGAAAGGAGATATTTCAAGTATTACAAAAAGATTTTCAAAAGGATCCGAAAAATTGGAGAAAATTCTTTCGTTCAAATACCCTATTTTAACAAATCTAGTTTAGGTATGACTTTAGAAACTGTTCCATTAATTGATTTTCCCAAAGTAAAAGAGAGACTTAAACAAAGACCTACAAAGGCATTTTACAAAAATCACTTTCAATTGTAAAACCTGTTGGCCGAAATGCACTCAGATGTTCGAAATGTAACAGCTCAGAACATTTCGAGAAAGAATGTCCCAAGGTTTGGAGACTAGTTAAGAAGGACTAGGCAAAGACTGTCTTTAATACTAACTCTTCTGACCCCAAGAAAATCTGGGTACCAAAGAAAGTTTGAGTTTTTCTTTTGATCACAGGTCACTCTTAAAAGAAAGATCAAATGGTATTTGGATAGTGGTTGTTTGAGGCATATGACGGGAGACTCAAGCTGCTTCATAAAGCTTGTTAGACTAAATGGAAGAAAAGTTTCTTTTGGTGGAAACAACAAAGGTTATTGGATGTGGAACCGTGAAGATTGGAAGTCTGACTATCAACAATGTTTCCCTAGTGAAAGGTTTAAACTACAATCTACTAAGCATAAGTTAGCTTTGCGATATTGGTTTCAAGTTAAACTTCCAAGAAGGCATTTGTTCTGGAACAAGTCAAGACTTCTCTCAATGCTTTACTAGGCGAAGGCATGGCAACATATACCTTCTGGACGTAAATCCAGAAAATACTCAGTGCCTTATTTTTATTCAAGATGAAGCAAGTCTCTGGCATCGGAAGCTTGGCCATGTTAATATGAAGCAAATTGCCAAAGTTTCTTCTAAGAAACTGGTTTCGAGGCCTTCATAATCTGGCTTATCAAAAGTCTGAATTATGCACTCCCTACGTCTTGGGAAAATAAGTCAGAAGTTATTTTAAACCAGTGAATCAAGTTTCTACCAGTCGAGTTTTGCAGCTTCTCCATCTAGATCTTTTTGGACCAACCAGAACTCAAAGTATTGGTGGAAAGAAATATTGTCTAGTAATCGTGAATGATTACTCTCGTTTCGCTTGGGTATACTTTCCAGCAAGTAAGTTTGAAATCTTCTCTTATTTTTCAAAGTTTTCCAAGAAAGTTCAGAATGAAAAGGGTTATATTATTTCTAGCATACGAACTGACCCATGGAGGTGAGTTTGAAAATCAAGACTTTGAGAAGTTCATTAATGAATCCGGTTTTCAACATGTTTTCTCTTCTCCATACACTCCAGAACAAAATGGGGTTGTGAAAAGGAAAAACATATCTTTACATGAGATGGTTAGAACTCTCTTGATAGAGAGCAAAATATCCTCTCAATTTTGGGCAAAAGCAGTATCTACTGCCTGTTATATCATCAACAGAGTATTCTTGAGGCATATCCTAGAGAAAACCCCTTATGAAGTATACAAAGGAAAGAAGCCGAATGTTTCCTACTTTCATGTCTTTAGCTGTAAATGTTTTATTTTGAAGAATGCGAATGATCGATCTGGAAAGTTCGAGGAAAAATCGACAAATGAATTTTCTTGGCTATTCGACATCAAGCAAAGTTTACGGGGTCTTTAACAAGACTCAATCTGTGGAAGAATCTATGAACGTCAAGTTTCAGGATTATGTGCAAAATCAACCAAATCAGATTCAACTTGAAGAGTCTGAATCAGTTCCAGACTTAACAAAGTCTACTTCCCCCGAAGAGGTTCAGACTTCTGGAGAAAAGCAACAAACAGATCGAGAAGATTCAAACGAAACAGAGGATCACCAGACTCTCAGACCAAATAGCAACTGGAAGCACAAGTCAAGTCATCCCACAGAACTCATCATTGGCAACATTGATGAAGGAATTCGCACCAAACCCAAAGGAAGAGAAGAGTTCGATGTTCTAGCACTTGTTTCTGAAATAGAATTAAAAGGAGTAGATGAACCATTGTCGATGAAAGCTGGATAGAAGCTATGCAGGAAGAACTTAGACAATTCAAAGCATCAACAATGTACGGGAGCTGATTCCAAAACCTAAAGGCAAATCTGTGATTGGAATGAAATGGGTTTTCAGGAATAAGATGGATGAAAAAGGAAGAGTGATCAGAAATAAAGCAAGACTCGTGGCCAAAGGATATACACATGAAGAATGGATAGACTATGACGAGACTTATGCACCAATAGTGAGGTTAGGAGCAATCAGATTATTACTTGCTTTTGCTTGTTATAAAAACTTCAGGTTATTCCAAATGGACATCAAAAGTGCCTTCCTAAATGGATTCATACAAGAAGAAATCTATGTGGAACAACTACCAGGATTTGAAGATCCAAGAAAACCAGACTCTGTCTACAAGCCGAAAAAGGCTTTGTATGGACTGAAGCAGGCACCTTGAGCTTGGTATGAAAGATTAAGTAAGTTTCTAACTCGAAATGGTTTTGAAAAAGGAAAAGTTGATACTACTTTGTTTATAAAGAGAGAAGGAAAAGATTTTTAGCTGGTACAAATTTATGTAGATGATATTATCTTTGGTTCTCCTAACGAAAATCTCTGCAAGAAATTTTCAAGATCTATGCAGGATAAATTCGAAATGAGCATGATGGGTGAGTTAACCTTCTTTCTGGGATTGTAACTTAGACAATCGAAGAAAGGTATATTCATTCACCAGGAGAAATATGCCAAAGATCTTATCAAGAAATTCGAGCTGGAAAATTGCAAGAAGATAGAAACTCCTATGTCTAGTTCATCTAAACTAAAACAAGGATGAAGGAGGGAAGAAAGTAGATCAGAAACTATATAGAAGCATGATCGATTCTCTTCTTTACCTTACTGCCTCTAGACCTAATATTTATTTAGTGTGTGCATCTGTGCAAGATTTCAGTCTGATCCAAAAGAATCTCATTTAACTGCTGTTAAGCGCATCATTAAGTATGTTGCGACTTCTCCAAAGTAGGGTCTATGGTATTCAAAAGAATGAGACTTTACTCTACTTGGATATTCTGACGCTGATTTAGCCGGTTGTAGAGTCGACAGAAAGAGCACATCTGGCACTTGTCAACTGTTGGGAAATATGCTGGTATCTTGGTTCTCAAGGAAGTAGAGTACCGTAACATTATCAACAGCAGAAGTAGAATATGTTGCTCTTGAGAGTTGTTATTCTCAAATTCTATGGATAAGATAATAACTAAGAGACTTTGGAATAGAAGAATCCTGCACCGAGATCAGATGCGACAACACCAGTGATATTAATCTCACCGAAACTCAATTCTTAATTCAAGGGCGAAGCATCTAAAGATTCGACATCATTTTATAAGGGATTATGTCCAGAATGGCAAAATTATGGTTCAATTTAATGAGTCAAAGAATCAACTGGCAGACATCTTCACGAAACCTCTGGAGAAAAATTTATTTGAGTCTATTCGCAGCAACTATCGATTAAAGTATGAAGTTGCTCAGACTCAGAACTTCAACTTAAGGAAATCACTTTAGTATGCAATCTCTCTTCAATCCAGGTATTTTAATTTTAATATGAAATTTGTGAACAGGTATGATTTTATTCGAATCATCGCTTGCCTATTTTATTTCTAGAAATTGCTATTTTTCTTGCTAAAATTCGATTTTAGAATTTGTAGCAGATTACCATCTTTAATTTATTCCAAAAAGGCATCGTTTTGTGTTGTTTCAATTACTCGTTTTCGAACCCTTTATATCTCCCAAAACAATTCTTTTCGAGTACAAGCATTCAAAACCCTAATAGCGATTCTCTTCTCCCTCGACTTTTACTCTCAAAATTTCTCTACAAGTTTCAATCTTTTTGGCTCGAATATGTTGATGAAATCCTCCAAGTCTGCATCAATGTCACACCAGAGAAAGTCATCTCGTATAGCAAGTCAAGGTCCATGAAACATGCCAAAAGGACCAACACACTTTGATCTCACTGGTGAAGACTCTCCGCAGAAATATCCGCAGAATCTCCGCGCCAACCTTTGGATGAAGAAGTTGATCAAGAAGCTGTTCCTCTCAAAGTATTGACACCCCGGGTACTCTACAAGCACTATTGTTATCTGAAACAGGGTGGATCTCCGATGACTTTTATCACAAATTTCCTAAAAGGACATGGACATGGGAACGGAACATTGTTCTTAAGAGCCATGGAAAGATTTGGTGTAGCACCGAAAGGCTCGGCAGACAAAGATTTTATGTATTTTCCTTCTGATCCTAGATTTAGTTCTGAGAATCAACCTGAAAGTAAAGATGATGATGAGCGGATTTATACGAACTTTCAACCTCAGATGGGTGTGGCTGCTCACGTCCCTGTAGAAAGAACAAGATTGTTTCGTTCTAAGGAGCGCAAAAAGGTTTATACCCAGATGCTGAACAGAGGGGTGATAAACCCTCGAAGAGTAGATTTTGATTTCTTAGACTCAATCAAGGTTGACTTGAGAGAAAAGCTGGCTACTCTTCAACTTGAGAAGTTTTGTGCTAAGATAGCAGTGACTTATCCTGAATTGACAGCATACTTCTATTCTAATCCGTCTTTCCTTGATCAGACTCACATTCAGTTCACTGTGTGCGACAAAGTCTTTGTTCTGGATGTTCACACTTTGGCTGATATTCTGGGAGTAGAAAGAAGCGGTTTTCAACCGATCAATATCTCCATCAGTCAAGCCACTAGATTTTTTGTGAAGGACAGAATGCCAAATGGAAGTATCACATACTCTCGCTTGCCAGCATCACATGTTCTGTTGCACAAAATAGTCATTAACTGCATCAGACTTAAGGCAGCCTCCAAAACTGATGTGTCCAAATTCGAGGCAAAAATCATGTGGGCTATTTGCAATGGCATTCATTTTTCTCTACCGCACACCATCTTCATGCACATGTACAGGACAGTCATGAAAGAAAAAAGACAATTTCCCTACTCTGCCTTGATCACAAAGTTGTTTCGCCACTTTCAGATCCAGTTTCCCTCTCAACTTTGTTCAAGAACTCTTAGTCCTATGGAGGTAGGATTGAAGATGATCTCCAAAATGAGGCTGAAGGATCTGACTAAGGCCATTGAGCGTTTGAAGAAGGAATCCACAAGATGAACAAAGGAAGGATCGACTGCTGTAAGAAAAAGAAAAGGAAAGAATGTTGCTCAAACATCTTCAAAGAAAAAGAAGTCTATCCTCCTAATGGATGAAGAAGAGGAGGATGATCTGACCATTTCTGCTCTTGCCCTGAGAATGCTTCAAGGAGTTGTTGACTTTGAAGAAACAGAAGAAGAGGAAGTTGAAGCAGAAACAGAAGAAGAAGAACAAGCAGAAGAAGAAGATGAGCACGAAGAAGAAGATGACGCTAAAAAATCAACAGAGAAGGACCATGAAGATGAAGATTCTGATGGTGCAAGTGGTGCAATACCACTATCAGATGATTCTAAGAAAAGAGATTCTGAAGAAAACAGGGAAGACACTGCAACCAAAGGAGAAGACAATCAACAAGGGAAGAGATCTAGTACTGAAAAAGAAAAGGCTAAAGAAGGTGAAGTCTCATCTCAACCTGAAGGCAGCAAATCAGGGGGAGATCATGAGAAAACTCCTTTAACGGCACCTGCTACCAATGATGGCATTAGCAGATCTCCTGCAGATCGAGAAGATGTCTTTGCATCTCACTTCCTTGAGAATGATAATGAAGAAGGAACTCAGCATCAGGACAAGCAAGAACCTGCTCGTGTTCAAGTCGATGTTCCTCAATTTCTTCACACTCCACGTACTCTATTTGCTGAAGCCAGTGTTCAAACCGAAACTGATCCCAACTATCCAAGGATAGTTGAACTCCTTTTGGAGGTTAAAACTCAACAATATGCAATGGAGTACGAGATTCAAAAGCTCTACACTGCTTTAAGGTCTTCTACGGACTTTCTAGATAGGAATGTACAGTCTCTAGACAGTCAAGTTCAGACTTTGAATCAATAGACTTCACAGGCTGTAGCCAAAGTAGAGGAGGCAGTGTAGTCGCTATAGGATTTCCAACTCGTTCAAGCTCCTAGACAAACCTGATGTCTTTATCTTTTTATTCCATCTTTCCACTTTAACACTTTCTCTTTCTTTTTGCTGTTGACAAAAAGGGGGAGAATGAGAGCAGATTTCAACTTTCAACTTGTTTTTGTTGTGTTGAACATTGTTATGTTGCACAATATTCTAAATATTCTATAGTCAATCTTTCGTGGTTGTGATTGGTTGTGATTATGGATTTATATTACTTTTATTGTCAAGAATAATGTGTTTTCTGTGGTTGTATAATTGATGTCATCTAGATCTATGATCTATAACAATTCTTTTATAAGTTATCATGTACTGCTAAAGTGTTGTTTTGCAGGATATAAATTATAAATCTACGGAAAGTTTTGTCACCATAAAAAATGAGGAGATTGTTGGAGAAAACTCCTATCGATTTTGAAGCGACGGAACTTTGATTCTGAAGAACGCCAGACTTCTGTGTAAGTCTCTCAAAGTCTATTCTACATCAGAAGTCTACCCACTCTGACAATTCCAGACTGAACCAAAGAGAAGAATGAAGACGTAACCTGACTCGGGATTATCTTTCTTTCTTGAAGACTTTAGTTGGTACGGGATATATATGGCTTTTTGGTTGGCAATATCACCTACCATATTCGTTATCTCTATTGGAATCAATTTGGAAACATCAAATCACTTCGAAAGGCAAGCTTATTTGGAAAGAATCTACTTATGGAAACCAAGATCTTGATTGTATGGGCGATCAGAATTGACGGACTTTCATCTCAATCTTCAAATGGCTGGAGATCTTCTTGATTGATTCTGTCCAACAGGTTGATTGGAAGAATTCCTTTAGAAAGTGTCAACGGTCGAAAAGGCATGAATGAGTATTTAAGGAGGCCTCTCCGGTTGTTCGACAAAGTGCGTGAAAAAAGAATTCCAAAGTCTGAAGCTTCCCATTTACTCGTTTTTCCTTACACTGTGCTCAAATTTGTAGTCGAGAGAGAGAGACTCATAATGTGACTTCGTGAGAGTAGTAGAGACTCATCACTAAGAAGTCAAGATCACAAGATTGTAAATTCTCTTTTGATTCATAGTGGAAACCAACTAGAAGGCTGTTAGCGTGAGAGAGTAGACGTAGGCTTAATATAAGCCAAACCACTATAAGTTATGTATTCTTTTTCTCTTCCCTAAACTCCTTTACTTTATTTGTATTTCAATTTAATAGTAAAAGTCTAAACTCTTTCAAAGTCTATTATTCATCAGACTCAGTTTCAAAAGCAAAATATTCTTACTGCATTTCGCGAAAATTGTTTTCACACCTATTCACCCCCTCTAGGTGTTCATACTAGCGCTTTCACTATCGACATCTTAACATTTTCCTTCAAGATGACAAATTCCCATTACCTTCCAGAAATTCCCTCTTTACTGGATTATCCAAAGCCCATATTTACTCCAAAATCAATCTCAAAGCCAGATTTTGGCAATTGGGTATTCATCTTGAAGACAGACCCAAAACAGGATTCTATATTTCGAACCGACATTTTCAATGGAAAGTTTTTCCTTTTGGATTAAAGGTAGTTCCATCCTTATTTCAAAAGGTCATGTGTAGAATTTTCCAATCAATCCTGTCAAGTGTAACAGTATACACTGATGACATCCTCCTCTACAACCCTAATGAGGAATCCCACTGCCAACTTCTTAGGCAGTTTGTAGATATTGTAAAAGAGCATGGGATTACGCTTTCTCAAAAAAAGATGAATATTGCCCAGACAAAAATTGAATTTCTTGGTATGCACCTTAACAAAGAAACATACTATCCAGGGCCACACATTGCTCGGGAATTGCTAAAATTTCCTGAAGAAAACTTCACGACAAAGCAAGTTCAGTAATTTCTGAAAATAATCAATTATCTCAGAGATTTTTTCCCAAACATTGTAAAACTGCTAATACCACTACAATCAATACTGAAGAAGAATCCTTCACCTTGGGGAAAATCTCAAACTAAAGCAGTCGATGAACTTAAAGAGGTCATGCAAACTCTTCCTCCATTGCAAATCCCATCAACAGGAAAGAGAATTCTCCAGACTAACGTTAGTGATGAATATTGGGCAGCCATCCTGTTCGAAGAAATTGATGGTAAGAGACACATGTATGCTAATAAAAGTGGAAAATTTTCTCAGGTTGAAATGTATTATCATTCCACTTTCAAAGAAATCTTGGCAGTGAAAAATGCAATAAAAAAATTCAAATTCTATCTCATCGGCCATCACTTCCTAGTAGAATTGGATATGGCATCTTTTCCCCAGATGACCAAGTTCAAACAAAAGCATATTCCACATTCCCAACTACTTTGATGGGCTGAATGGTTTTCAAAATACTCTTTTGAAACCAAACACATTGCTGGAAAGAAGAACATGCTTGCTGACTTTTTGTCAAGACCAAAAACACCAGCAGAAATCAACATGTATATCATGAGGCATGCTTTCCATACTTTTCACCACAATGAAAAGTATAAAATCGAAAGAATACGAGATTGGCCAAGCTGGCAATACCCCTAGGAGATTGTTGAATAAATACAGAATGACAGCCTCACTGAAAATTTGGAAAGCCTTATGTGGCAATGCCATACATATCTATTCAGACTCCATGGAGGCTCAATTTTTTATCTTTTTGGATTAAATTCCAACTATCTGTTCATACACCCTCCAATCTGGAAGGAAGATGACTTCCCTGATTAACTCCGATGGTTATTATGGTACTTAACCAATGAGTACTTAATAGCTATCGAAATTCCCACCAGAAGGTTTATTGCCAACTTAATCAGGATATTCGGGCTCGAATGAAACATTGAAAAGGAAAGTGATAGAAACCTCTTGGCTTTCTTCAATTGGTTTTATCCTCCCACTCACTGGAAGCATCTTCTATAGCAAGAACTGAGAACTGTCTAACCAGATTGTTTTATTCTTCTGACGACCATGGGCTTTTGTAAAAAATAATGGCATCATCACCAATGCCCCCACAAAGTATAGGAATCACATCCTATAAACCTCAGCCACACCTTAAGGAAGCTCGGATTTACAAATCATTTCCAAGACCTGTTGGTTGCTGTGAATACCAGTACCGAGAACTCCAAAGAATTTTGTGCCAAGAAAACAAAACCATTCTTGAAGATGTATGGAATTATAATGTACCCAGTGCATGGGATCATTATAGCATTACACCAAAAGCCAAAGAAACACTTGAAGAATTCAGACATGCTGCATGGACAATTCCATCATCACATGAGCAAGAAATGACAGATACAGATGACCCTGCACAATCATCCCAAGACCTCTATGCATAATGGGGGGGGTCCTCTCTCTCAAGACCTCTATGATCAAGGACCCATGTCCTTATCTATAGGGATGGATACATTTTACTATGCTCAACCATCCAATTGGCCTCAGCCAAGCATGTCTAGCAACACTACGGGATCCTTTAGGAATCATGAATAAGCATCTTCATCAAACGAGGCAAATACTCGAACTCTCTCTGAAGATCCACTTGCAGGACTTGAGCAAAAATATGAAGAATATCTTCTAGCGGAAATGCAAAGTTCTGATGACTCAGATTACAACTACAATGCCCATGACAGAAGAGATCACTGACTGTAGGTTGGATCTAAGTAAGTTATAAACACATTTAACACTTATGTTATTTTGGGTTTCATCATTCTAAATCCATTTAAGACCCATCTATAGAATATAAATAACTCATACAACAACTCGGCCTATAAATTTATGACCCATATTGACAGGATTAGTTAACAATAATGTGATTGATGGTAATGTGGTGGTGAGAACATTTGACAAATGCCGCTTGATTTTAGGTGCATTCATGGCGAGTGATCTGGTCCTAATAGTTCGGAACTAACAATCAAACCAACCTGTCATAGAACGAGTCGACGTTTAAGGACCAAAGTTTTATCTTATTCCCACGAAAACTTGTAACTTCAAAATTTCTTCAAACCTCATATTCTAAATAACGACGCGTGAAATTAATAATTCAATATCAGATTTCCATTAATATTGTCAAATTATATTTAAGTCAAATAAATTATGTTGCTTAATTATTAGGATTTGCCCCAATGGTCACCATTTTCACAGAGAAAGAGAGAGGTAGGAGGTTTGAATCCCCACTTTTTTTTTTTTTTGGTAAGGAATTGAATCCCTACTTTTTTAGAGAGTTGAGATGGGGATAATTTAGCATCTAGTGTGAGTTTCGACTTCCACACCCCATAATGAGATAAGACAATTAGACTATGATTAGAGTAGGATCGACAAAGACTATGAATAAAATAGGATTAACAAAAAAGAAATTCGATTTTACAACAGAACTAATCTAAGGGGTTCAATCGACAATTCCGATTGTAGAAAAGGAATAGGGTTATGCTCAAGCAGCGTCCAATTCCTGCCATTAGGAACTTCAAAATAAACCTCAAATCGAATCGATACCGTGAAAAAACTGAACGGTCACACTTCGCTTACCTCGTGCATGGAAGACAAAAATCGTAGTACTAAAAAGAATTAACGAAAAAATCACATGCCGCTGTCGTTATAGAGAAAAAAATAAAAAAGTAAGAAAGCAAAGGCGCGTGAATCCTCATATGGAATTGGACGGCGGTAGATGAAAGTAAGTGCACGCACATGTGCTGCTCTTTGACTTCACTCGCCGGCCATGGGGCCAGCCCCAAAAAAAAAAAACTTACGTTTCCCGCGTGAAGAAAACCGATGCTTTACGGGGGCGCGCCGCCGAAAGTTTTCACACGCTTTCTTCCATTTGAATCCCCCGCGTTCGATGAGTTAGGAAAGCCAAGTTGACGGGGAAAAGAAATGTCCATTAACTCTAAAAGCTGCCGGAGGCTAATGTTAGGTGTAGCTTGCATTGGGGTTGGGAGACTATATGACAATTTTGAACCGAATACCTCTCAAACTCCGTTTCAAAGGCATTTGGAAGTCCCAAAGACCTTTGCGTATGCTGAACTGAATGTAGCCGAAACGAGAGAGGAGAGTGACAATGGATTAATTAGAACTTCGTAACAACATGTGATGTCGACACCCTTCATTCAGTTAATTGTAGCGAACAAGCATCCCAATGTAAAAAATAACTCTTCATAACCTTTTACAAGGGAAAATAATACATACATAATGCCAAACATCGCAATTTAAAAAAAAAAAAAACCGAGTAAGTCATAATATTTTGGCCATAAGCAAGCGAGTTAAATTATAAATTGTCCCGGAAGGATTTGTGAAGCAATCGAAATAAGGCAAAGTTACGAATTTCACATCAATTATTCTCACAACAGGCAATCAATATCTCAAAAATCGAATATTTATTATCAACTGTGTTTATAAGTGCTCATTAGTCATGAACGACACCCAGAGAAAATTATAAGGCTTGGGCCACAAAGGGGAATTGATAAATTGGCGACATAGCAACACTAGCAAGCCCCCTGAATGGAGTGCTCAGCCCAAACTTCCCCAAAATTGCAGTTTGCACCACCGCAAAACCCCATTTATCCCGAAAGAAAGGGACCAAAAGGGAAAACGTTCTCTTCAACAGGAAGCCTTTGAATTGGGCTTGAGGCCCAAATCGGCCCTCAAACCAACGTACGCACAAGATACGCCTTCGGGACACAGGGCAATCCAGAGCCGTCCGATTACTGACTTCCCCCGACCTCATTAAAACCCGCTACAAAATCCTAGAGGCGACTAGGGGTGAGCGAACCGGGAACCGAAGAAACGAACTGAAGGTTCCCGGTTCTAAAGGGACCGGTTCCCTGGTTCCCTTTTTCTGGGAACCGGCATCAGATGTTGGTTGCCCTCGACGCCACCGCCAAACGTTGGTTGCCCTCGACGCCGCCACCGAACGCCAGTCGCCCCGTGTCGGCTCGCCCTTGCCTCCCTTGACGCCGTCACCCCTCGCTTGCCTCGCCGCTTAGCCGCTCACCGTCGACGCCGCCGCTGACGACGCTCGTCCCCCCGATGGAGGCCGCTCGCTCGCTCTGATGGCTTCTGATGGCTTCTGTTCACTCTGATGGATGTAATTTTTTCACAAATGCTTCTTTCAGCACTTCCACAAATGCCTCTTTCGGCACTTTGCCTATTGATATTTCTCTGGGACTTCCTCGCTGATTTTATTTCTGATGTGCCTTTTTTATGTTGATGCGAAGTTACTCTCCAAGCCCAAGAAGAATACCCGCCTGATATGCAATGCAAGGACAAATTTCTTCTTCAAAGCACCATTGCGCCCTCTAATACTGATGGCAAATAACTTCCGCCTGATACTGTGAGGATCAATTCTCTAACAATTGACCTTGGTTATTAACTCTGGAAACTGGATAATGGCATTCTTTCTCTCTGTTGACTTGATATTTATGTCATATCCAGTTCAATAAGGGTGGTGGAAGATTAGTAGAGGAATGCAGACTCGGAGTTGTCTATATTTTTCCCAGCTCACCTCAAGAAAAGTCCGGAGAGGAAGCCTTTAGGGGCTTGATACAAAGTTTTGATGATGATACGGTGAGCTCATTTTTCTCCTTGTGTGGTTAGCTTTTAAAGGTTCTAAAGGTTTAAAAAATTTTGGTCAATTTGCTAGTCACGTCCTGAAAGATTGCTACCTCCAAACCGAGAACAGCCTTGATCTAATAGAACATTGAAGTATGCACTCTCATGGTTAATTTGCATAGACATTTGTCTGAAGTGTAATTAGATGGTGAAATTTGCTCATAGGCATCATTTTGTTTCAGTTTTGGTTACAGCAGAAAAAGGATGCCTTCATGAGATATCAACAATTTCAGAGAAACCACAAGTTACCGATATTGATTCTAATCCTCTGTTATGCAGCCTTTATGCCACAAACATCTACAGCAATCTATGCGTGACAGAGGTTTGTGCATTAAACAGTGTGTGCTATAGATACTATGATCCCATATCACTTCAAAACTGTTGGTCATTTTTTGGTTTAACATGAATCCTGTAGAGGGAGAAGTTTTAAGAGACTAATACAGTAGTTGAATAGCAAATTCTCTGTCTGCAAAAAGCTTGAACCACATGACTAATTTTTGAGCTGAAAATTAATAGATTAGATGAAAAATGTTCATACAAAATGTTGGCTCCACTTTGGGAAAAAAAGGCTTCATTTTTGTTTTAAGCAACTTCTCTATGTTAGAATGCTTAGCTCCACTTGACGCAGCTTGTAGAAACCTTAATTGGTTCTTCTGAAGCTGACAGTGCTCTAATCCTTGCTAATTGCTGACGGCAACATATCCCTGCATGTATGAAGATAATGGTTGCGTTTGGGAACTGCTTTCCCAAGGATCTTTGGGGGGCTAAAGGCCTTTGGGCCAAATATTTAGTGTTTGGCAAGTTTTTTTTCACTTGCCTTTGCCAAAGGCAAGCCTTCCCAAGGCTGAAAGCCCAAGGCAGGTTGGGGGCTGCCTTGGGCTTTTTTGGCATGCTAGCTTTGAGGTTAATAAAAATTTTCTTCCGAAATTGTCCTCGTTAATTTTTTGTTTTTCCGGCTTTACCCCGATGACTATTTATCATCTTCATCTTCTTCCCTTCTCTCTATTGAACATGACCAACATCTACGCGCGGTCGCTAGCAAAGTGTAGGTGGTCCGACGAAGGGCAGGCGATGCGGCGAAGGATAGGTGGTCTGACTAGGGTCCCATGACCCTCCGACAAGGATCGCCGTGCGGAGGACGCTGGCAACCCAAATTGCGTGCATATTTGGTCACGCATATTTGGGTCGCAGTGACCAAATCGCGGGCGTCGGCGACCTTCATGGCATGGTGGGTCGCACGACGATGTGGCGAGGGTCGATCTGGTCGCACAGATCCGGGTCGCGGCGACCAGATCACGGCGCCGGTGGCCTCCGCGGCACGGTGGGTCGCGCAACGGCGTGGCGAGGTGCAACGGCGTGGCGAGGGTCGCCGCGACCCTCACCACGCCATGTCCTCCGCGGCATGGCCGCAACCTCGCCGCACCGTGTCCTTTGCGGTGTTGTGGGTCACACGACAATGCGGCAAGGGTCGTGTCCTCTGCACGGTGACCGTAGCCGAACGTTGCCCTTCGCTATGCTGCCTCCCCCTCGCCGGACCGCCTACCGTTCGCCGGCGGTAATCGGCGAAGCCCTTGGCCAGCCAACTCTCCTTTTTTTCTTTTTTTTTTAATAACAATTTTACAAATTTAATTTATCCAAATACTATTTTGCTCAAAGATACTTCACAATGGACTTTCACAAATACGATTTATCAAATACACTTAATGTGAGATTGTTGGAGAAAACTTCCTTACTTGTTTTGATGTCGACAAAATATTTTCAGTCTAGTCTGAAGACTTGCAGACTCACTCAACAAAGTCTGAAGACTCGCAGACTCTTCCGTCAAAGTCTGAAGATCGTCAAAGTCTGAAGATCGTCAAAGTCTGAAGATCGCCAGACCACCAGACTCAAGATGTAAAGTCTGCCCTCATTGACAGTTTCTAGACCGACGAAGAAGATTTATCCAGATTCAAGTATTTCTTTAGGGATTTGATTCGAGCGGTTATAAAAGATCTCACGGCTGGAGATAGCACCTCAAGATCGATTATTCGGTTTGATTCAAATTTGAATAAATTGGATTCGTTGATTGGCGAAGTATACTTGGAAGGTTCTACTTATGGAAACCTAGATCCCGATTGTATGGGCGAGCGGGATTGGTGGGCTATCTTCACATTCCTTAAAGTAACGCGAGATCTCCCTAATTGATTATGTCCAACGGGTAGATTGGAAGAACTCCTTTGGAATGTGCCAACGGTTATGAAGGCATGGAGGAGTATATAAGGAAGACGCTCTGGTTATTTGAGGGTGTGCGAGATAGATAAATTCCAAAGTCTGAAGCTTCTTGTTCTTTGTCAATTCAATTGTTGAGCGTAAACTTATACTCAAAAGAGAGTTTATACTTTTGTGAAGCCTTGAGGAAGTGTAGTAGAGTCTCTACACTATGGAATCAAGGAAGTGATACTCGTAACGACTCTTTTGATTCATAGTGGAATCCAGCCGGTGGGCTGTCAGTGCGAGAGAGTGAACGTAGGCTTGGATTAAGCCGAACCACTATAAATCTTGTGTTCTTACTCTCTTCCTTAAATCCTTTTACCTTGATCGTAACTCTATTTAATTGTTAGAGTCTAATTCCCATTTTAAAGTCTATTGCTAAACAGATTTGAAATTATAATTTATGGTTTACTTAGCAAAAATTTGTTTTCGCACCTATTCACCCCCTCTAGGTGCTCGTACTAGCGTTTACAGAGATTACGGCTAATCCCAGATTCGGTGCTTCCACCAACTTGTTCCGTACAGATTTCTGGTATTTTCCACTTCTGTTCATACAACATGCCAACTAATCCTGCGTTGTCGCTACCTTCATTCTTTTTAGGATGTACATGTTCGGATCCTGAGATTTTGCGATCCATCACCCGATTTCACATAATTGCTGATTTCTTTTTTCTTTTTCTTTTTTTCCGACTTTAGTTTAATCACGGTTAACCATGAAATGACCATGAGCTCAGTGGTACTGCTGTAAACTAGCTGGAGAGGAGAGGATGTATTTAGCTCAATGTAATCTGGAAACAAGAAGCCTCGGCTTTATTGCACTCCTTTCATATCCATTTCCACTCTAGTAATTGTGGTAATATAAAACTAGTGAAGTATATATAGCTGTGAGGATCTCTAAGCATTCTAAGAATTTAGTTATGAGACAATCAATGAGGGCTAAGCTTGATAACCAAGAAGCAGGAAAGAGTACAACACTATTTCACAAAATTTTCCCGAAAAGGAGAAAGTGACTAGGTCAAGGAGCAGAAATCAAACTCTCCACTACTTAACTTGAAGAAACCACTAGTCTCATCAATCCCTTCACATGACAACAAATCAAACTTGTGGAGGAACAATGAGAACCCAAGAAGGTGCAGGAATAGAAACCTTAAGGATGTGGAGAACACACCTTGAAGAAAACTGGCATAAGTAGCATTGCATAAAGCCCAAGGGCAAGTAACTTTGTAATCCACCAATAGCCTAGCTGGACAACATACATGAAGACAAGCACTTTATGAGAAAAAGCATACAATGATAAAAAAAAAAAAAAAAAAAAAAAAAAAAAAAAAAACAAAGTCATTTCCTACTAGGTGGAGTTGGCAGTTAATGCTAAATTGCAATATCAAAGCATAATGAATCTTCAAATACTAGAGAAGAAGGGGAAAGGAGCTTTTTTTCCTCCCTTGACATTTGGTCCAAAGTAACTTTGTACCATCATCATTCTATGTATGTATGTATGTATGTATGTATGTATGTATGTATGTATGTATGTATGTATGTATGTATGTAGTTGACTCTGTAGACTTTTAAGATCAGTGTAAGTTAGCCATTGATTTCTTTCAACAGAACAACTTTATGATTAAGAGCCTGTGTAGGGTTGGCTTCTTTTTTTCTTTTTTGAGTCTTTAATACTTTTGCATCGTCTTGTTCCTTATTTGGCTTTTGTTAATAGAGATGCTACAATTATCTGGAATTCTATGGTACTAGTCTTTTGAATTAGACCACAGAACTAGGAACAAGAATTTGCTAAGACTTGCATGTTGCGCTTGAAGGGGACATTTGATTTTGTGATATGTTTGATAGCCAGAATGCATTATTTTAGTTTCTCTGTGTTGTAATGATTTATGGTTGGTCTCACGCTGATATTCCCATCTCCAAGTTATAGGGTTGAACCTTTCTTGCATCAGT
This sequence comes from Eucalyptus tenuipes, assembly GCA_014182365.1. NCBI lineage: Eukaryota > Viridiplantae > Streptophyta > Magnoliopsida > Myrtales > Myrtaceae > Eucalyptus > Eucalyptus tenuipes. The sequence continues at coordinate 31,430,945 of CM024546.1, forward strand.
AGTCTTATGACTTTGTTTGGTGAATGCTGAACATTTTATCATGGGTATGGGACCCTTATGGTGACCCTTATGAGGGTAGTCACTGCCGGTCATGCCACTATCGCTTTCTCTCTCCACGTCTTATGACTTGTTTGTTGCATAGTTTATTCTGAAAACGAAACCAAAAAAATGGAAAAAAAAAAAAAAAAGAGCTCCAGGCTTTTGGTTTTAACGGGTAGGTTCTAGGTTCCAGACGGAACCTGTGAGGAACCGGGAACCGCTCACCCCTACTAGTAGAGGCTCCTCCTGAGAGAGAGAGAAAGAGAAGCATCTGCCGTTGACCACCACCGCCGAGTCGTCTTCTTCGCAGAGATACAACCCGGTGCGTAGCGTCGACTTCGTGTTTCCAGGTTGATGGATTCGGCATGTCTTGGTTACAAGCTTCGTATTTTGCAGTCTTGCGATCAGTCCGACTCCGCGGCGTCATTGCCCTGCTTTTTTTTTTTTTTTTTCTTTTTTCAATTGCTTGCGTATTGTTTTATAAGCGCCCAGTCGGTGGCTCGCCTGATGATTCGTACATACATTCGGGTTGCCGAGCTCAGGCTACTGGTGGATGAGTGGAATTGTCAATGAGCTCGTGGTTGTACTTCAATTTGTCGCATTTTTCTGGTGCGGCAAAGTGCAGTTAGACTCTGTTCTCTTTGATGTTCCTTCTCAGGGTTGAATATGGGAAGTGTAGGAATTCAAGTCGGCGGAAGACGACTTACCTTTATCCGATGCGCAAACAACAATTAACCCCGAAACAAACGTTGAATTTATAGATGAATCACAAACAAAAATACTTCACGTTGGTCTGAATGCAATCACGAGGAAAGCACCCGATTTCCACAGCGTAACTGCCGATTGTTCTTGTAAAGGAGAAATGGAACGCCTTCTTTCTTTTTGATGGAAAGGAGAGAGAAAGGGAAAACTATTTCTTTCTGAACGTACGTTCTGCCAACCATCTCAATGGTTATCTTCAGGAGTCTTTTATATGACTCACTTACACCATTTCAAAAGGGTGTCTTTCCATCATAGCGTATCAAGACGAAACGGTACGTCCTCATCGCACCCCATCATAGACGTACTAATTAAGTACAATAGGAAGAGTCAAAATTTGCCCGAATCCGATGCCTATCAACTAGTAATAGTTAAAAGGGATTGTAGTTGTCGGGTTGTCGCTCCATTTGCAAAGCTCATTCTCAAGGACTCTTTCAGTTGCTTGCGGAGCATCCCGATTGCGAATTGTGATCATGAATTGGATAGGATACACTCGTGAATTTTCACCATTTTGTCCTTATTCCGTTGTTTGCCGCATGTAGCTTGACGAATGACTATTTGATGGTGCAACCTCGAGAACAAAAGGATAGCTGATATTTGTTGTTTCAACAGTGAGTGCAGAGAAATGGGCGGGGAAGAAGTCAAGGCCATCGTTCCCGAGTCGGTGTTGAAGAAGCAGAAGAGAAATGAGGAGTGGGCATTGGCTAAAAAGCAAGAGCTTGAATCCGCCAAGAAAACTAATGCTGAGACCAGGAAATTGATCTACAATAGGGCAAAGCAATATACCAAGGAGTATGCCGAGCAGGTATAGACATAGACATAGACATAGACACTAGTTTTCATAAGGTTGTTGGACAATCCTGTGTTTCCAACCATGGAGCTGACCTTTGGGTGTTGGCTTTCCAGGAAAAGGAGCTGATTCAATTGAAGCGTGAAGCAAAGTTGAGAGGAGGATTTTACGTTGACCCGGAAGCTAAACTTTTGTTTATCATTCGCATCCGTGGGTATGTCTTCTGCGTCTTACAAATATGAATATAACACTTCCCAGAATTTCTTATGCGAGTATCTTTGACTTTCAGTATCAATGCCATGCACCCAAAAACGAGAAAGATCTTGCAGTTATTGAGACCAAGACAGGTAATCTTTCCAAGTCTTGAATCACTTGTTGAGATCGGTCTTTGCATTGCTGGAGGCATTTGAAGAAGTTATTTCAGCAGTGAAAGAGCCTTACGTGAAGGCTCGGTTGTTGTCATGGCTTAATTTGATTTGATGTGGTTCCAGCGGTTTTTTCTTTTTCACTAGGATCTGATTGTCGATTGGTGTTTGTTACTAGTAATCTGTTTTTAAATTACCTTTCTATTCTTTTGGCTATAAAGTTATCTCTTTTTGTGCGGTGGCTAGAAGCAAAGTGTTTTTAATTAACAAATCTATTTGTTACCTTTGTCTTGACTTATTTTTCTTTGGATATAGATCTTCAATGGGGTGTTTCTCAAAGTCAATAAAGCAACCGTGAACATGCTTCACGGGGTCGAACCCTATGTGACTTATGGGTATGTGGTTCTCTTCCATAATTTGGATTTAGATCAATGTTGCCTGTCAGGCCGCTGAGTGAATATGCATGTTTTCAGATATCCTAACTTGAAGAGCGTGAGGGAACTGATATACAAAAGGGGCTACGGGAAGCTCAACAAGCAGAGAATTGCTTTGACGGACAACTCCATCATTGAACAGGTCCATTTTTGTTCTTATCTCATCCCGTGCCTTATGACGTCTATGCTTCTCCGGACTTATGAGAGATCTGGTTCATTCTTTTCGGTGAGGAGGCTTTGGGTACATATGGAATTATCTGCGCGGAAGATCTCATCCATGAGATAATGACAGTGGGACCTCATTTTAGGGAAGCCAATAACTTCCTATGACCCTTTAAGCTCAAGGCACCATTGGGTGGACTAAAGAAGAAAAGGAATCATTATGTTGAAGGTGGAGATGCTGACAACCGTGAGAACTATATCAACGAATTGATCCGAAGAATGAATTAAGCTTTTTTATAGCGTGATCAAATTCAATGTGGAATTTTGAACGTTTGGTTGGTTTTACATCGTTTTTGAGTTAAGACTGCTCAGTTTTGAAATCAGAGTCTCAAGTTTGGAGATCCTATCCTATGACAATTGAGATACATCCTTTGCTTTGCTTTTGGCTGTTACATGTTTTCCTTAGTACTTAATGGTAAGTTGCAGATGGTTTAGAAGATTAGAACTGGCACACAATATATCGGAGAATTATCGTGCTGAGTACATATTGGATGGTTTTCTTAGCCGCGACAGGATGCTCTTTGGTGGCCTCATTTGTCATCCCCAATTTCACGAATCCTATAACTGGGTTTATTGACCCTTTTGCAAGCTTGCCACCAATGTGTGCATTAGCATGACCGAGTTGTTCTTTGTCCTGATGAGACAGACCAAAGAGTGAGCATTGCAAAGTTCTCATTGCTTGCGCTAACAAATTCACGAAGCCATCTTGTGGTAACCAGATTTTTGGGTACATTCTCTAGCCGTGATGAAGTGTGGGAGAAAAATCTTCAGCTCCTTGCTAGTGCCTGCTGCCTAGTCTTCCGAACCATATGCATATAAACCGCTAATTCCATAATTTATGCCGTCACGTATAAGCTTTAGTCAATATTAAGTCAAGACTGAGTAGAAATTGTTTTTTCAGTTCTTGGTTTTCTGCAAGAAAATTTCCCCGCGGCTAGCTTTGTTTCTTTTTTTTTTCTTTTCTTTTCCTGAGTAAAAAGGATGGGGGCGGCAACACTATTTGGGTGTTACCATAAAAGTTCCATTATGGCGATCGAACATTTGATTGGAGCTCTTGCTATAATGCATGTTGAGTGAGCTTGTCACCACCGCTCCACCAAGGTGCTAGTGTGCTAGTGTGAGTAAAGTCAAAGTGATCTGGGGATTTAAACGAGTGACTTGAGATCTAAATCATTTGATAGTAACCCCTAAATAATTGTAAGCGATCCTCGTCAGTGATAGGATAAGTATTGCTATCACTTGAGTTTTGCTTTCAAAAAATCTCTCAATATATTTTAATTATTTTGGGGCAGTTGTGATTTGAATTTGGCATGTATATTTCAATTTTTGGTTTTGTTATAGCTTATAATGACGACCGACAAGCATACTCAAATACATAATAGTGTGACATTTGATTTATTTCAACATGCATTCATGGTTCTTCATTATTTGGGGCTACAAGTTTGTCGGTTGGATACCATTATCTATAATTAGTTGCCAATTAAATGGTTCCCAAGATTATGTACAATTTATCATTGTTTTTGTATCTTTCGACTATGAAGGCCTTATTTTATCACTAAATAGAGCAACGGACTAATTACAAATTGCTGCGCTTATAAACTACAAAAAAAAAAAAATCTACTTTGAATAAATAGAGGATATTAGGAGGATTTCTAATCTCTGTTAATCCCAGCACATACGCATTCGAATTTAGATGATCAAATGTAGTCAAAGAAATTAGAAATGCACATATAGAGAGACTCTCCAACAAATAATGCATGATTATTCTACAATCCATAACTTAAACATTCCAGAGTTACATATGAATTATGACGGGAATGTGAACAGATTATAGTGACATTAACGAGATAGATTAGCCATAAATTTCCAAATCTAGTAAGAGAGATAAATATGGTCACTCACTATGATGATTTCAAAAAAGACAATGTCTCAACTTTCTTCCCTTTTTCGTGAAGCTTGGACATGAAGCAAAGATGCACGAAGGAGAACGGGCTTTAACTTTCCCATTGCTTTCATGAAGTTTCAACATGATCCAAAAAGCTAAGCATGAGTCATTAAGTTTTAATGTGAACCAAAATTACAAAATAGAAGAAAAGGGAGGATAACTTTTTATGTTACAGACGTTAGAAATTCTTTGCACATTTATCTAATCTCTACCGGTGAGATCTTATCTTGTTTTGGATAGCTCCAAACTTAAGACGGGAATAGAGGGGGAAATGTCCAATCAGTCTTAAATTTATTGCACAGATGTTAATTTAGTTATAATTTTCTTAATTTTGTCAATTTAGTTTGGGATATATGTACAATATTTCAATATAATCATTTCAACCAATTTTTTAAAGAAATCACTAATATAGCAATGTAATACATAACATAAGGCAGGTAAAGATAACTAAACTGAATTTGTTTCCATATGATAGGCTGATGAAATAATCATATCTTGAGTACCAAACATAGTATTGCTCTCTAAACAATTTGTCAATTTTTTTCCCCTTTCTCTTTATAATGATTTACTCGTGCTTAAAATATCACAAGAGAGAACAAACAACAATCAAGGAGAATCGCATGACATGAAGTGAGCCAAGAAACTTCGAAAAAGGGCCCAACTTTTCTTGTATTTCAGAAAACCCTATAAAGGGGAGGAGAAATCCCAGCCCCCTAATTTCATCAGTTTCACCACCTGCATCCGGCAGCTGCGCAACTCCCCTCTGGTTTCTCTCGTAAGCAACCGTGTTTACCTCTCGCAAAAAGAAGCCATCTCGCTCATTCCATTTCCTGTCATTGAGCTGAATGGCTGATCAGTTTGCTACCCTCTTTGGCTGATCAGTTCAGTTAACATACTGGACATGAAGGTGATTCTGGCAATGCGGGTGTGAAGGAGGAGCCTTGCCTTCGAGGAAGGAAGGCTGTGAAGAAACATGGACGGGTCTCGTGGGGGCGATGATGGGATGGATGGTGGTGATCCGACCCACGATCGGCATCCCATGCAACCCCACTACCGGCATCATCATGGGTTGCGAGCGCAACCGCATTTGAGCAATGGGAATGATATGAACGACGATCACGATCATGGAGGCGGCGGCGGCGGCGAGGGCGTTGGGGATGTCCCCTCTGACGCCGGGAACGATTCGGACAATCGCGGAGGAGGCGATGATGCGGACCAGCTCACTCTTTCTTTCCAAGGCCAAGTTTATGTTCTTGACTCCGTGCCGCCCCCAAAAGGTAGGGACTTGAGCCCATCCCTTGTTCCCTTTTCCTTTTTGATTAGCCTCTTTTGGTCTGTCATGATGAGGCTTGGTTTTCCATGTTAAAATAGCCTCGTGTAACGTTTTTCGACAGACGATGGTCCTTTGTGACTGCACGTGTTGAGCAAACATAGAGAGGTTGCGGTTGTTTTGCCTCTTGTTCATTCTTCACTTGGTTAAAATTTGAACTTTGAAGTAGCTGCCGTGGTTGACATGAACTCTTTGGATGTCCAAAGCTAAGAACTTGTAGTAAAAGAGAAGTCCGATACATTCTGGCTAATGCCTCTTTGACAGCTTGTATTGGAGTTTTTCTGCAGTAGCATAAGCATCCATTTTCATTAAGCTGCCATCTGTTCTATAAATTCTTGATTGAGGTCATGCATTACTTTCTTTTGCACACTTCAGGTACTAGCAGTGCTGCTGTTACTTGGCACGAGAGAAGTGACGCCTAATCCACCTGCAATCCCAGTAGCCACCAACCAAAACCAGGTATCAGAACTTTTCCGAAGAATACTTATTTTAGTGGTCTTTGTCGCCTTTGACATTAATGAAGCATTTTACCAGGATCTTATGGGTACTCTTCAAAGATCGAATGTCCCACAGAGGCTGGCTTCACTGATTCGATTTCATGAAAAGAGAAAAGAACGAAATTTTGACAAGAAAATTCGCTATGCAGTCCGTAAATAGGTGGCACTTAGGTATGACACAATTTTTGATAATTTTTTTTGTTGTTACTCTCTCTAATCTAACTTTTGGTAGCTGGCCTCAGATTATTTTCACATGCAGAAGTAACAATCCTTCTACCTTTCCTACTGTCTTTTCTGACATGGTCTTAGGATGCAAAGAAATGAGGGTCAGTTTTCATCTTCAAAATCCAACAATGATGAATCTTCTTCAGCTGTGACGACATGGGAATCAAACCAGAGTTGGGGACCTGACAGTAATGGATCCCCGCATCAAGAGATCCCATAAGTTACGAGTCTGTAATGTCGTCAGTGTTTAGTGTCTATAATAAAAGATCATGCCTCTCATCCCTAGAAACAGTAACACCCGAGGATAAGAAATTTCACATTGAGTCTGATCTCTGGACATGCATACCATTAGTTTCCTGAAGCATGATAAGGTACTCCATAGAAGATTCTCTTCTCATTGGACAACTGAATTAGGATGGGGTTGAGTGGTGAGCTTGCAGCTGTCTTCAGGTATTAGGCTAACCAGAGCTTCTGCTCTTCTCATTGATGGATCGAGCAAGAGTGGACTCAGAAGAAGAAACATAAATGTGAGAGAATTAAAGAAGAAACACAAAAAAAATTTACGTGAAAAACCCTTCAAAATGAAAAAGGAAAAAATCAATCTTTTTACTATCAATATTAAGTTACAATTACAAGAGAGATTCCCTTATATATAAGAGGAGTTTAGGGCGTACAAAGTTACAGTAGAAATTCATCTATACCCTTTTTACATAATTTTTCTCTATCAGACTCCACGACTTTGTCAATCTCCCACTTAGAGGCTGACAGTCTTTCATAATCTTCTCTGGTCTTTATGACCCAAATTGTTCAAGTGCAGTGGCACCTTTTTATCACTAACCATGGAGGCCAATTAAGACAATGCACAACCTCAGTTTCTCCATTAGTGACACCCTTGGTTAATATATCTATGGGATTCTTTGCACCGAGGATTTTCTTCAATTACAACGTCCTAGCATTTGTCAGCTCAAATATACGATACTTCAATTGAATGTGCTTTGTTCTTGAGTGAAATACCAGATTCTTTGGTAGACAAACAGCACTGATAGTTATTGAAAAGAACACTTCTATCCTTCTCCTTGCTTATCTCTTTCAGAAGATTCTTCGACTAGATCATCCCCTTATTAGCTGTAGATACAACAACATACTCTGTTTTAGTGGTTGAGAGGGGCACACAGTTCCCAAAGTCTAGACATCCAACTTACTGTAGTGCCTCCTAAGGTCAATACATAACTGAGGTGCTCTTGCTATTGTCCATGTCAAAACCAAGATCTGCATTGACAAAGCCTTGTGACGTCACATTGTTTCCATGAAACGTGTAATATCTAAGGTGCCTCTTAGGTATCTTAGTAGTCACTGAGCTTCCCAATACTTAATTCTTGGATTAGCCATGTGTCCACTCACAACTCTCACTAGATGAGCTACTTTTGGTGTGGTACAAACTACACACCATAACATACATCAAACTGTTGACAACTGACAGATAAGACACCTTAGCCATGTAATCTCTGCTCTTGATTTGTCTTTGGTGATTGCTCCTTCGAGAGGTTGAAGCAACTTCTTATAGGACTTCTTATGGACTTTGTATTCCAAACACTATGCTTGTCTACCGCTTCCTCAATGTACTTTTCTTGAGACAACTTTAAAATTCCTTATGTTCTATCTCGCATGATCCTCATCCGAAAAATTCGATTTCTACTCCCAAGTCCTGCATGAACTCCTTTGGCAATTGCTAGTTCAGTTTGTTGATCTCTTTCGCGGTAGGTTGTGTAATGAGCATATCATTCACATACAACGTCAAAATAAATGTTTAGTGGACCCATTAACACAAATAAATGTGTCGAATTTCCTGTACCACTTCACTCAAGTTTGCTTCAAATCATACAAACTTTTCTATAACTCACACACATAGTTTCTTTGCCAGGAACTTGAAAACCTTCTAGTTGTACATTATAGATATCCCCCTCCAAGTCACCATATGCAGTCTACGCATTAAACTATTCTAGATGTAAATTCTCAGCAATTCCAATACTCAATACTAACCCAATAGTGGTCCACTTTACCAAAGGAGAGAAAATCTCTGTGTAGTGAATTCCTTTCTTTTGCAAAAACCTTTCAGTACCAATCTTGCTTTGTACCTCTTTCTGCCATCGGGTTCTTCTGGCTCTATACACCCACTTTTCTACAATGCCTTCTTACCATCCAGTGACTGAGTTAGCAATTGTAACTTGTTCTTCTTGAGTGAATCCAACTTATTCAACATTGTCAACTTTCACTTAATAGAATTTATATCTTGCATTGCTTCTGAAAAATATTCTGGTTCCCAAGCATCAGTCAAAACCATCACTGGATATGGTTCTGATTATGACCTTATTAATTGCTTCTCCCTCTACCTTGAGTACTAAAGGCAGTGCCCGAAGATTCACCACACTCTTTTCTGTGAATTTTCTTTCCAAGAATCAAATCTCTCTAAAGCTTCAACCTCTTCTGATTTGACGAACTACTCCCCACAGTCATAGTTGTGCTTCAGCTGAAGTAGAGGAGATAATGGAATCGAACCTTTTACCTCATCATTGAATTTGATTTCCATTGAACTCAATTAAGTCATGATCACATTAGATTTGTTGATGTGTAATGTCACAGAAGCACCTCCGTCAATCTTTAGATTGAAGAGACAATGCATCAGATATACCTTGTTTAAGGCAGCTTCTTGTACATGTTGCAAATCGCTCATCAATTCGGCTTTCGTCTTCTCGTTGGCAATGTTAAAGGCAATGTCCAATGCCAGCATGAGCAATTACACCTAGGACTTGCTGATCTAACAATTCCCAGTCTTCTTGCTTCATCAATTCTAGTTTTACTCTCAATGGAGGCTAATGGAGGTTCTTCTAATACACCAGAGTCCTCACCGTTGAGTTGATCGATCTTCACCGTCCATTCGTCCATCTTCATTGCTTCAGCTATTCCGTTGAACCAGAGCTCTAACTACCATCTATTAAGAACAAGCAATGTAAAAGAGAAGAAATCAGAGAAGAAAACACACAAATTTTTACATTGAAAACTCTTCAAAATCAGATATACCTTTTTTACAATACTTCCCTCTATCAGACTCCACAACTCCATCATCACTAAATTACCTTAAACTCACACTTCATAATGGGGGATAGTCTCTTTGTCGCTGTTATGTCAGAGCCATTATTTGAATGTTGCATTGGCTGTTTAATCGTCATAATCTCCATTAATACTATAGAACCAACAAATATTGATGTGTCAGATTCTAACCAGCCTTTGGTAAGCTAAACATAATGATACTTACGTTAGAAAGTTACTCAAGTTAATGCAGCCTGTGTATACTTATGACAAGTGATCTAGAAAAGTTTGACTGTTGCGAAGAATTTTACATGCATAATTTAACAGAGTTATGCTGACTATTCCGCAATTCGAATTGACTTGTTCATGATAATTAATGGTGGATTATCTCATAACTTTCTGAAAGTGGGAGCAAATTCTTTCTCTAGGATTTAATCTAGGGACATGGGAGAAGGGAGGCGTATGTGCAGTCCCTTCTGATTCTTGAAGCACTACCTTATCCAAACAATGGTAGCCTGTTAGCTCTTCATGTATATATGTTTTGATGATAGCTTAATTGCTGCCATCAGGTAACATACATTGCATAAGTTGAGCCTTGCATTGCATTTAGTTTTTGATAAATCTAATGCTTGTCTGAAAATCTGTGGAGATGTCATCACTGTGGGATTAGTGAGAAATCTACTCCTATATGCGACGTGGCCCTGAAGGACCAAGGACCCTTTGCAATGCATGCAGATTGATGTGGGCAAACAAGGTGAATGCTAGAGTCTAGTTGTGATGTGGTTTTGAGTTTGTTCAAATCATATTTTTCCTGTTCTAATTCTCAAGATACAATATAAACAATGACTATGGCACAAATACCATGTTAGGAAATATTTTACTGCTATAAGATTTAGTATGTTATAGCTGATCCTGTTTAGAAAATTAGGCGATCTACTTGATTTGTTTATTTGCCACATTGGTGAAGCAAAGATGACTGATGCTGTTTGTGGTAATGGTATTCTTTTGAGACTTTACCATTGGCTAGGGTAGACACTATGATATTGTTTGGCAGGTGTTGGTGCAGTAAAAGTGATGCCTTAGATTCGTATCTTTTACATTAGTATCCGCATGTTCACTTGCAATTGCTTGACCAAGTTTTTGCTTTTAAACAAGAAGAAATGTCTTGACTTGTCTCTATGGCTTTTCAGTCTAAAAGATTTTGAAAAGCATTTGCTTACTGCAGAAATTTCTTAATGATCTTTAGGGAACTTTAAGGGATCTTTCGAAGGCAGCCCACCCATGTGGACAAGTTTCTTCCTTAAACAGGAATGAGGTGGGCCAACCAGTTGCTGCTTCTGCTAAATTATCTGAGTCCTTTAGAGTTGTTGTTTTTCTGCTTGGGGATTGTGTTCACTTGTTAAATCTCCTCTCTATGTTGATAGATGCAGAGCGCAAATCTGGGGGCTGATTAAGTGGTCCTTAGAATCACTGAAAATGCTAGTGATTCATCATAACTACAGTCCTTGGCCCAACCAGCAAAAAGATATCGATGTTAGACAATTTGAGGGAGCACACTCGGAGGTTTATAAGAGACTTCCTTTCGGATGGTGACATACTCAATTTACTGCATAGGACGTCCTTTCTGGCTTTCCAGATGGATGCAGGTCTTGGAAAATTTCCCTATACGCTGGCCAAGCAACTACTGGGTTTTGGGATGGTTTTCCTGTTGTTAGGTTTCAGAGGAACTGCAATTTTCCCTCGTTTTGTATATCTTGACCTAAACTGTGTATAAATAAGCGAGATGGTTCTTCGCAGTCTTATCTAGAGTTTCATTACTCGAAAGTGCCCTTTTCTGTTAAATGGCTGAACAATAATGTTAATCACTTCCCGATCCTACGCATTTTCTTATAATTCCTGATCGCTCGTTCTTTTTTATTGTATATATATTCCGAAACCAGCTGGATGTATAGGTTCTCTCTTGACTGTTTTATTTTTGTAGTTATCTCTAGTGTGGTAATGTTTAGATTTGATCCTTGGAACTTCAATTTCATGTTCAAGTTTTACTACTGAGAATATATTCATATAATGCTTGCAATTGACCCTGTCAGTTTGTTCTCAATTGAACAGAGAAGCAAGAAATGAAGGACAGCCTAAGAACATTTAGAAGCCAAAGCAACGACATCAGACTTTTGTTAGGAGATCAACTTTCTTTTTTTGTTTTTTTTCCAGCCATTATGAAGGGCTACTTGACACCAAAATAATTCAAGTCTTGACTCAAACCATGTAGTTATCTCGAATTCGAATGGGCATTATCATTTTTTAAATCTAAGAAGCGAATATTAGTCCTAAGTGCGAGACTAAACATGGTTTTGACCAAACATGATTTGATTACCCATGTCTCCAATATTCAGATGGGCTTGTGTTTCAGAGAGGCTAACAAAGTTGCTGATTTGATCGCTACGACTCAAAGATAATTTGTCTCCCACGAAATTGGCGCTCTAGCCCACCAGAAGCTTTATGGGTGTTGCACTGTTCTGTAATGAAGCTTCTTCAATGGGCTCTTTTGGTTTTGCTTAGCATTCGAATAAAGTTTTATTCCGACCAAAAGAAACAAACAGATGTGAATATCAGTCCTTAAACATGGGATGGAACTCCATTTCTGATGGATTTCATATGGCCAGAGAGGGTAAGGCCAATTTGAAACGGATTGACGTATTCCAGACTCTTCACGTGCCTCGGACATCATCAGTATTAACTGATATGATCAGGTGGGTCACATTTCCTGGCTCGGCTCCTGTTCAGAACATCTCCGGTTCGGCCAAAGACCCAGGACTCGCCGCAACAGTAAATCGGACTCAAATGATCCCCCACCACGACAAAGTCGGCTTGAAAAAGAAGCGATCAGAGCTAGGCCCAGAAAAGAGGGAGAGAGGACCAACTTGGAGCTGCAAAATCCACAGATGCGCTCCTCAAATCATGCCAGCCTCTTCCAATTTTCCTCTCGCCAAAAAATAAATGGGAAATTGAGAAACTCTACTTTATGGGGGTATCGTCAGATCTTTCTCATGAGCGCATGTGATTGTTCATCCGAGTCCACTTATTATAGATTCTGTCTCTGTCCCCGTTTCTCGTCTAAACCTGCCCCAATATCTAAATAAACAAGAGAGCACGTATTGAAAATATAAAAAATTTGAGAAATCCTCTCGTCTGCCACAATAATAACGGGGCCTCAAAAATATAAAAAGTATAAAAAGAAGGATCGAAAACAAGAGATCACGTGATGGACCCGGAATTCATATGACCATCTGGTCCACGCCTTTGATGGATGTGTTGATTGATTACTTGATTAGTGATCTCTGCTGAGGTCTTCTTGATCCACCATGGGTTTCCTTCTTCCCCCTTCATCAATCAAATTGACGAAGAAGGTTGAGCAGTCTCGGTCCTCTAACTCCCACTGACATTGTTCTGATGGATCCTTTTTGGCCTGTAAAATCTTCGAGCAGGAAGGGATAATGCCAGTAGACAAGAAGTCCAAGTTCCTTGATTCAGAAGCTTCAGAATATGAGAAAGTCATTGACTACTACATATGTTCTCAAAGTGACATTTTTGTACCAGCGATCTCAGGCTTGTTTTACGCCAATGTAGCCGGTAACAGGATTGCATCTGGAAAGACTCAGATACTTGTTCCAGCCAACATTGAGGGTTCGTCTGCATCAGCCGCCAATTATATCTCCACCTACTTTTCGAAGAAGAACCATTTGGCTTATTCATGTTTTTGCTAGGTCTCTGTAAAAAAAGAAGACACAAGACAGAAGGAAGCCCTTCAGACATGGTCTTTTTGTGCGTGTGCCTCATCAGTTTTTCTATAAGCAGACAGAATGATTGGTTATACTGTATGGTCCCCTGCAATTGTACCAAGAAACCCTTGTGAAGTCTTTGTTAAGGTGATTTTGTCAATATGATCTTCAAATATTTAGTGATACCCAATGACAGTGTGCTCCAACTCTATACGATGTGCCAGAGCCTCTTACGTGGTTATCTCTGGCACCAACCATTATGTAATTTGAAATAGAAAGGGGACTTACAAGATGCCATTTCTTTGATTACTTGGGAGTTGAGACGTTACCAAGGATTATGCCATTTCAGAAGAAATAGCTGGAGTGTAGGGCCTTGCAATCTGACTAGATTAAACCATCCTTGAGCATTTTGAATACTTCATCTCTTCAAAGTTGAGCTTACTCCTACTCTTACTACAAATCTTCTTTCCTTAAGATTGTGAGGTCATCTTTGCTCATCTGGAAAGGTCGGTGATATTTTGATTCCCCATGCGGCGATATGTACGTTGTCGCTTATGTTCATCTGCCGGTTTGAGTCACGTACATGCTTTACTTTTCGAAGCAATTCGAGGTTCGTATAGCTGGAATGAAATAACAATTTCACGTGACTAGCAAGTAGTGACTCGATGTAGCTTTTATTTTGTGCATGTTAGCGGAGAAATAACACTGCCGGTGTAGTAGGTTAAGGTAAATCTCTTGATTCAACCTTTTCTCTGGCTATGGCTGAAAACTCACGTCATGAACCGACATGCGCCCAAATCAATTTCCTTTTCTTGCTCGAGGGAATCCACTCGTCTTGGTTTTACCGTTATCTCTCTCTAAATATACAATGCACCTGCCTTGGTATGATTGGCTTATCAACTTTCATCATTTGGAGGAATTTGTGTCAAATTGCTTCCATTTCCTCACCACTTTCCATACATCTGCTGAGGATCTTTCGAAAAAGTAACCGTTTTCACCTTCCATGTTTGCATCAGAATTCTAAAATGACCAAATCATGAGATGGATCTACAATGTCCAGTCTTCTTTAATACTGAAAATCTTCATGGGAATCACCACACCATCATTGCCTTCTATCATTATTGTTCTTCATCGGGATTCATAACTAAATCTACAAACATTCTTGTAATAATTTCCCCTCTGTCCACACACCCCCTCCGACCCACATTCCCTCTCTCCATTCTCCTTCTTCTTCATTTTCTCCGTCCTCCCCAACGTCTTCCTCCTCGGTTTTGAGTTGTGGAGGCTGTTCCTTGGAGAGCGAACAGTGAGCAAGCAAACCCGAACCACCACATAAGGAAACAATGGGGTGCTAAGCTCGAGTTACCCATCGGTTATTGAGAGAGGTGCGGATCGAGCGGGTCAAGAGCGATTCTTGTTCTGATGATTTTGTTTTTGGCTCATTTGGGTTGGTCGCGGGGTTGAATGGGTACTCAGTGACTTGCATGTGAGGCTCATGGACGGTTTGGTATGTTGGATATATTGTTAATATAATCCAAAAATCATATGTTCACATACAAGTCCAATAGGTGAAAGCACGGTTATTTGGGTCTATATGGGCCGGAGCCCAATAACCTTCATATAAAAACTCTAGGGTTCCCTACGCTGAGTAACACTTTGTTGGCGTTCCAAACTCGATGTCTCTTGGTGTAATACTTCAAGAACCGCTTCTTCTTTCTCAAACCTATTACCTCCAACAATCTTGAAGTATTATGTTCGTGTGTTGGATTTGAGCGAGTAAGGTGTCTTCTTGAAGATTTCGTCAAGACGAACTCACTGGTGTATTTTACTTTCGATTTCGACGGTGGTATTGGCCGAGATCTGAGTTTAAAGATTCGGGTGACCGAAATCTTTGATTCAAAAACCCAAAAATTATAGCCAATTTTAGAGGGTGAAACCACTTGGACTTTGTTCTACTCATCGATACGAACGTTTTGAGTGGTCACTCACGTCGATCGGAGGTTGGACGGAGAAGTTACGGCAACCTGAAGTTTCCATCTGAATTTCTAGCGAATTTCGGGGACGAAATTTCCAGCGAATTTCAGCGGCGAAAATTTCTAGCGAGTTTTGACGACAAGGTCAGTCCATCTTAAGGTTTTTGGGTGCTCCAGATCTGTTTTTGGGGTTTGTTTTGGCAAATTCCATCTCTACAGAGCGGTTTGATCAAGGTTAGGGGAGTTATTCGACTTTGTGGCTCTAAGGTACACTCTTTCTAACACTTTACTCTGATTAAAATGACAAAGCATAGTTCCTATGATATTATAAAGCTGCAATCGTTTGATGTTACTGAATTTCATGATTGGAAATTACATGTTCAATTTGGCATGAAAAAACGTGACATATTCAATACCATATTAAGTGATTTTACATCTACCACTAAAGATGTGGATGAATATCAATGAAACAAAGATGAGGATTTTTGTAGAGATTACTTGTTGAACCCTCTAAATCCTAATCTAGCTATGACTTATAGTGAGTATAAGACGGCGAAAGAGATATGGGATCACTTGAACGCTCGGTTCAAAAACAAGAGGGGCTTCTAAAACTCTCCTAGCGGAGAAATTCTTTGATTTTAAATTCACTATGAATTCAAGCATCACCTCTCGCTTAGTTGAATTTGAGAACATGAGGAACAAGTTGAAAGATGATAACTCTGATATGTCCGATAATCTCTTTGTTGTTCTTGTGTTAAGCAAACTACCAACTGAATGGAGTTCTTTCAAGACTGAAATGCACAGACTGAAGGTACAGATGGGACTGGATGAATTAAAGAGGTATATTCACATTAAGGATCAAAATATTACTAGGAAGAGTTTGGAACAAATAGGACAACAAAAGTCAGTTGCCAACTTAGTTTCACACTCTAATAAACCTCAGAAAAAGTTCAAGTCACCAAAAGGTGACTCCTCTTTACAATTAGAGGCCAAAAAGACTATCTTCCAAAAGAAGAAGAAGGGCAAGTGCCATAACTGTAGAAAGTGGGGTCACTGGGCAACAGAGTGTAAGTTACCAAAGAAGTCAAAAAATGACATACCACAGAATGAGGCCAATATGCTAATTAGAGGATCTGAGCCTCAAGCCTTCATTGGAATGATGAATAAAGGAAAGGCCAGCGTCTCTTCTAAGTGGTGGTTAGACAGTGGCGCTACTTGTCATGCTACAAATGACAAGAACTTACTCACTGAGGTCACAGAAGTGAAAGACACTGTGGAAAATTGCAATGGTGGTGAGGCAAAGGTGACTCATGCTTTGGAGGAACCGCAAATTTGGTGCTTTCTTCAGGTAAATTACTAACTCTAAAACATGTTAGAGTAGTACCTTTACTTAAAAAGAATTTAATATCTATGAGTTTACTTGATAAAGTTGGTATGTCTTTTTCAACTATGAATGGTAGAGTAACTTTATCTGTTAACTCATATTATTTCGGTTGTGCATTCATGGTTAATGGTATGTATAGGTTGAGTTTAAATATTGATAGCATAAACCATGTGAATTCTACTTTGATTGATCCAAAGTTGCTATACAATAGACATGGACATGTGAATTACAAGAAAATGCAATATCTAGCTAAAACTCACAACATTCCATTAGATACTTCTATTCGATTTAACAAGTGTGAAGTGTGTGCACAAACTAAAATCACTAGAAAACCCTTTAAGTTGGTTTCTAAAAGCACACAACTTCTTAAGTCAATACATTCTGACATTTGTGATTTTAGAAATTACATTACTAAAGGTGGTCGGAAGTATCTAATAACATTCATAAATGATTTTTCTAGATATTGTCATATCTATTTGTTGAAATCGAAAGATGAGGCTTTTGAAAAATTTAAGATTTTTAAATCTAGAGTAGAAAATCAACTCAACTTGAAAATTAAGAGGTTTAGGAGTAATAGAGGAGGAGAATATACTATGTCAAGGTTCAAGGAAGTTTGTGCTTCAGAACGTATAATACTTGAAACCACTGCTCCTTATTCACCCCCAATCAAATGGTGTTGCCGAACGTAAGAATAGAACGTTAACTGAAATGTTAAACTCTATATTACTTATAGTTTGCATGCCTTCCTCCTACTGGGGAGAAGCAATTCTAACTGCTAATCACATCTTGAACAGGTTGCCGCGCTCTAAGTTGTCCATGACACCTTATGAGATATGGTATAAGCGCCCTTGTAGATATGATACTCTTAAGACTTGGGGTTGTATTCCTTATGTAAGCATACCAGATCCTAAGAAACCTAAGGTGGGATCTAGAACCATTACTTGTGTATATCTAGATAGTGCAGAAGATAGCGCTGCAAATAGGTTTTTAGATCTATCTACTAACACAGTGATAGAATCTAGAGATGCAGTGTTCTTTGAAAATAAGTTTCTCGGAGATCAAGGCTTGAATGTTTCTGGATCTACATATATGATTTCAGAATCTCCTATAGAATCTAAAGCAGGCCCTTCTGACACTAATCCCACACGGTTGGCTGTTGAACCAATTCCAATTAGAGTATTTACAAGAGAGAGAATTCCCAAAAGTTTTGGTGAGGACTTTGTTGCTTACCATCTTGAGGATGATCCATTCTCCTCTCAGAAAGCAATGAGATCTAGGGAATCTCTACTATGGGCAGAAGCCATAGATGATGAAATGAGCTCTCTGCTGCAGAATCACACTTGGCAACTAGTAAATTTGCCAAAAGGGGCTAAAGCTATAGGCTGTAAATGGGCGTTGAAGAAGAAACTGAATAGTGATGGATCAATAGCCAAATACAAAGCACGTTTAGTAGCTAAAGGCTATAAATAATAGAGTGGAATAGACTATTTTGATGTCTATTCACCTGTGTGTCATCTATCAACTATAAGAATTCTTCTTACTTTGGCATCTATTGAACACTTTGTAGTACATCAAATGGATGTAAAAACAGCTTTCTTAAATGGGGAGTTAAATGAGGAAATTTACATGGAACAACCGGAAGGATATGTTATGAAAGGTCTTGAGGACAAAGTTTGTAAATTGAATAAATCCTTGTATGGACTTAAACAAGCACCTAAGATGTGGCATCTTAAAATTGACAAAGTGGTAAAGAGTTATGGCTTTCAGTCTAGTTATTCAGATAAATGCATTTACCATCGTTCTATGTCAAATAAGATAGTCATCATTTGCTTGTATGTTGATGACATGTTAATTCTTGGTTCCGATCATTCTGTAGTGAGTGACGTGAAAGCTACTTTAGCTAAAGAATTTGACATGAAAGATCTTGGTATTGCTAATACCATTCTTGGTATGAAAGTAAGCTTTAAACGGTAAGTCATCTCCCTTAACCAAACTCATTATATTGAGTAGCTACTTTCTACTTGGGGATACGATAAGTGTAAACCGAGTGAGACACCATGTGATTATAATAACAGACTGAGTCCTAATGAAGGGACCAACATTGATCAGCTAAAGTACTCGAAACTGCTTGGTAGTCTCATGTATGCTATGAGTTGCAGTAGACCCGACATAGCCTTTACAGTTGGTATGCTGAGTCGTTTTACTAGTAATCCTAGTAAAGAGCATTGCGATGCCCTTGATAGGCTAATGAGATACCTTAAAGGTACTAAAGATTATGCTCTCTATTATTCTGGTTATCCTCCAACTGTGGATGGATATTCTGATGCCTCATGGTGTTTAGCTATTGGAAATAGTAAGTCCACTAGTGGATATGTATTCACTTTGGGTGGAGCTGCTATTACTTAGAAATCCAAACGACAGACTTGTATTGCATTGTCGTCTATGGAATCAGAACTTTTTGCTTTGGCCTCAGCCTACGAAGAGGCAAAGTGGATAAAGAATCTAATTATGGATATTCCTTTAACTCGACTAAAGATTAATTCTTTGAGCCTATTCTGTGATAATCGAGCAGCTGTCCAAGTCGTCAAGAATGCTCTCTTTAATTCAAAGAGAATACATGTGAGACTAAGACATGCGTTGTTGAATTATTTGAGAGAATAAGGGGTTATCACCTTGATCAATGTGAGATCGAAGGATAACATAGCCGATACTTTCACCAAAGGTATGCCTAAAGATCGATTATTCAAAACAGTGGGGGAATTGGGGTTAAAGACTATATAGGCAGGTCTTAACTACCATTTACTTACCTTTTAATTGTGTGTTTTGAATTATCGAATCTTCCTTTATTGGCTACAATGATAAGCACAATTTATATGTTTCATCAATGTTCACAGTTGCTGACTAATTTGAAAAGGGTGAGTTGTCTCATTCCAAACTTGATGAAGATGACTTTGACCTAATTCAAATGTTCTATCGAGGAGACTTGTGTCATTCCAAACTTGATGATACAATTCAAGTAGATTGGACTATCCCTTTGGTTAAATGATCTCATTCCAAACTTGATGCTAGATTATTTGACTTTAAGGAATCAATAACTGTGACATTCCAAATTGAAACATAGAAACAATTGTTTACTTAAGAAGCCTGTTGGTCTTGTTCTTAATTGAAACTTGATATTACATGACTAGGTTATTGTAAGTGACTTGACTATTGGTCATGTTCTTTGAAACTAGACAATAGTTATTCTCTTACAAATAAACTTAAGTTGATGGCTCTTTGTAAATTACATTGTTTAGGTCTTGTTCATAATTTATGAAACTGGCTTGATGCTTATGAACATGATATTATGATGCTTTATGACATCAATATATGTTCTTCTCTGCCTGATAGAATGGTACTAAGTTTTTAATTCAAATGATTGAAGTCATGATAATATGAAATTCATATTTGACATTCTACAGGGGATGGCAGAGATGGAGGAGAGCTTAATGAGTGGGATCCTAACCAAGATGACCTACTTGATGAATGAATATATATCATTTTGAGCATGTGGGGTCTTGACAGTTTACCTGCTATTGCCTATTTTGATGAAGTCCATTTACTTGAGACTTGCATTTTGCTATTTCTATTTTGTGAACATTATTATGCATATATTGGTTGTGAACTAAGTCTGAGATTTATTTTGGGGATTTGAATTAGTTTAGATTGAATCTAAAACTCCTAATACTTGCTTTTGATTTGTTGATCTCAGAACAGATTCATGATAAGAATGATTCACTTATTTAGATTGCAAATAATGATTGAGTTTAATACTTTACTGCTGAAAACTCTTTGACCGATCCGAGTTGATTGTCTTGGACTGATTGTGGATGATTCGTGTTTGTCTGAACATTACACTGACCGCCTTATTGGATTATGCTGTATGGTGAACATAGGAGGAGATTGTTGGATATAGTGTTAATATAATCCAAAAATCATATGTTCACATACAAGCCCAATAGATGAAAGCACGGTTATTTGGGTCTATATGGGCCGGAGCCCAATAACCTTCATATAAAAACTCTAGGGTTCCTCTACGCTGGAGGTAACACTGTTGAGCGTTCCAAACTTGACGTCTCTTGGTGTAATACTTCAAGCAACCGCTTCTTCTCTCTCAAACCTATTACCTCCAACATGGTATAGGTCAAGGCGAGAGGGAAGCTATGGTTCGTCGTTGCTGGGTTGGACAGCCAGATGAGTTGTGAATTAGGTTCGCATGTTGGCTTGGGGAGGCCATGGGTTCGGTCATGGCTTTGGATGAGATTTTCGAGTTGTTCATGAGGAATAACTAGTGGTCAAGGCTCATTTTGGTGTTGTGCATGTGTGGTCGAGGCTCAAAATGTGGTTTGTAAGAGAGATAAATAAGTAGGAGTGGCCAAATGTAGACTTTGGAGTCCACAGGTGATCTATTCGGAAAGGAAAGCTCACGGACGTTGCTGGTTTGTGGATTTTCTGTCATCAAATGTGCTAGTATTTGGACGAACTTGTCTCCTTAAAGTTGTTCTTAGAATCTTAAGCTACAACATGCCATTTTTGCGGAATTTTCTTGTAAGAGTTGGCTAGTGTAGGAGCGAAAACTGGTTGAACTAGTTTTCTGTCATAAATTTCGCGTCCAAGGCTTAGTGTGTTCTGTGATTTTTTAGAAATTTCAAGACACTTTAGGTCTTACTCATTTCATGAAAGTCGTAAGGCACATTCTTGGGGATAACATATTCTGACCTAGTCTGAATTCTTGTATATGTTTATAGTCCTCTTGTTTAAACTTTTGGCGACCCTTTGGAAGTCTTGTAACCTCTCATACATTGCTAGTTGATGTGTGTGTCTATATATATATATATATATATATATGTATGTCTCTCTCTTCCTTACTTGAAATGAGATGACCATGAGTTGTTGTTAGTCGAATCTCGTGTGCGGCGAGTGAATTATTTTATGAGATTGCATGTACAAGTATTGGGTTTTGGTTTAGAGTGGTTTTGTGCATTGAGTGGATAAGCATGCTGCTATGATGTTATAATTTTAATGTGTGATGCATCATATGTGTGGAATAAACTGAATGTAAGATATTTGTAAGATATTTCCATCAATTTTGCGATACTAGTGATGCCCCCAAGGAGTGGGATGCCCATGCCGTGTGATCTTGAATGTCTCGGTTGAGTGAGAAATCGGGATGTCTCGAAATGAGATGTCCTTACCATATGATCATGGGATGCCTCAATTGTGTAGTACTGAGATGTCAGAGTGGGATACCTTACCATATGATCATGGGATGCCTCAGTCGTGTAGTACTGAGATGTCTCAGAGTGAGATATCCATGGTAAGGAGTCCCTGGAAGTCCAGATAAGAGACTCCGAAAGTGACTCGATTAGATCGACTTATGGTCCCATGGGAAACCAATTCGAGGGTGGATATTGAAATACATAATAAATTAATTTCACTTAGCATGTGTGTTTATGTGTGGCTTGCATCATATCCCAATTTTGGTTAGTTGCATGAAACTTGTTTGCTGATATTGGTATGCTTTGTACGTGGTGAATTGGAATATGAATCTGGGTGACAATGAAGTTGTCTATGTGATGATTTTGATCTAGTCTATGTATAATGTTATGTGTCACATCTTGCATTTCCTTAAAGACTAATGAATTATTTAGTTTAGGACCTATTTTTTTGTAGTGGGCATTACTCATTCTTTATCTTTTTAAGATTGTTAGAATAGATGTTGCCCCAATGGCACGGTACGGGATCATGACTTACATAGATGTATTTTTCTGTGACTTGTTTAACCCTAACATCAAGATGACCTACACCCAATACGAAGCCACACTTTGGGTGGACGATGGATGTGTCAACTGGATATCGATAGGTTTGAAGCCCAGTTCGTAAACCACGAAGGGGAGTTGTTCAGTCCTCTTCGGTTTGGCAATGGCGGAATGGAGTCGGGACGGTGGTGCTCAGAGCAGAGAGTTCGTGTGGCAGCTTAACACTTTCGTTTTTTTTTTTAAAGACGTGGATTAGCGTAAAGAATAGCGAAGCAAGGTTCCCATCTGATCCCCTTTCCCAGGCTAGATGCATACATCTTTCGGCGATGTCATGTAAATATTTCTTATGTATGCGCTGAACGTATAAGCTTCCAGGTCGATGTAAGTAAGAAGCCAATGATGACTCTCACAGAAGCCAATGATTACTCTCGCAGGAAATGAAATGATGCACTTTCATGACCTTTCATGTATGTTATAGTCAAATGGTTGATAAGGTAAAGACAGGATAGGATAATCATGCCTTAGAAAAGTTTGGGACCATGTAATATTCATGTTATACATGCCAATCAATTAGGTCGGAATACCTTAACGTAAATATTGATTAAGATAGCTCCTATTGTGGTACCAATAAATAGCTTCCACTTGCATTTAGTATGTGACAGGGCGTTACAACTACTGTACCTTTAAGTTCACCTAACAATCGGCGCAAAGGCTAAACATATACAAACATAATGCCAGATAAATATGAAAAAGGACCCTGTATCACGTTTGCTGTCTAGAAGAGTGAGCGTCTTCAATCACAAGCCTTCACGCCATGCACACAAACCAACAAGAACGAATTTCACCGTTTCAAGCACGTCTTCATCGGCGGAATGGCCTGACAAAGTACTTCGCTAGAGGAGTCTCAGGAACCGGAATGAGTTTCCCGACTATAGCAAGTGGCCAGCTGTTCGTTGTCAATAAGAGATTCAGTGAAATGAACAGATATATAGTTAATTTTACTGAGAAAGGAAAGACGATGAACTGGAATTCAATTATCTAGCACGAGAAGGACAAGTGAAATTTCCCAGGTCCCTAATGTTCAAACTCAGGACAAAAATTTTAAGTTACTCAAAATTGGCCTGTCTCGAATATTTATTAACTTCTCTGAAGCATGTCTGAAATAGTAAGAAGAATGTTCAATCTCCATCTTAATGGGCTACAATCACCGAGCTTTTGACAAAGCCTTTGAAAAGAATAACATCCCAAGCTAATCCGTGCAAGATTTTGACAAATAATGCATTTAAGATTTCGACACCTATACTTCGAATACCTTCCACTCTGTGAACTTTATTAGTCAGACACATACACGAACTCTTATCGACAGATTAAGGAATGGAACTTACCTGATAAAGCCGATCCCTACACAAACCAGCCACTGTTTCCAATCCAATTTCACTGTTGTAGTGAATTTACCAAGGAACTCGATAATGATTATCTAGAAAACAATCAAAACCGCACTATCAGTTCACAGTATTATCTGTATAAAAATAGTGAAAAAATGACACAAAAATGCCACCCACTTGAAGTATTAAGGTCATTCCTACAATTCCCATGAACAGGTGGTTTTTAGTTACTCCACTGAACACATTGATTTCATCAGGCTTCCGAGCATTAAACTCATTAAAGATCTGCAATCAATAACAACCCACCAATTTGAGCCTTATGGCTAGAAATATAATATATAACAGAATATTAAGATAGCAAATGCCATCCTAATTAATTTCCCGAGTTAAAGGGTAAGTATAAACCAAAGGAGTTAAGAGCATGGAAGTATCAAACTGTCAGCATACTTACTTGACAAAGGACAAATGCATTAAATATCACAGAATTCTTCACCATAGTAGCGCGTTGCGTAATTTCGTCATTCAACTTAAGTATACTTTTCCCCGAGAAATTCAGCACAAGAAGTACGCAAATTTGATAAAGTGCCTGCCAAAATAAAAGTTAGCTTCAATGTAGAAAATCAATATTATCAAAAGACAAGTGGAGAGAAAATATACCTGTATGATTAAATTTCTCCACATTATGTTGGTTATGAGGGGTTCCCTGACAGAAAAAAAGGTGGACATCAATGAATAATCTGTCAAAGTAAAAGTCAACCCAAAAAATATATCCCTAAGTTTTTCCTGCTAAGCATGTTGTTCTCCCTTTTTGTGCACCCATTTGCACATTTGACACCCCTAGGCATCTCTGTGTGTAGAACATATCTTGCAAAACCAAATCGACATGAATTTCTTTTCTCATAATAATCCAAAGACACAAGTGTAGTGGCCCAGGCTACCTAAAGACTCATGAAGCATCCTGCAAGTCCCATGAACCAGTTAAGTCCAGGCCTTTAGCATGGTGAATCACCTCATTGCCAAATGTGTGTACGCTTATAGAAATGACTGACAGGTACCATGGCAAACATAAAGCACTCAGCACAAAAATTCAGTATCCCAGGATAATAAGAATGATAATTCAAAATCAGCAAGAATAAAAGGTTCAACCATAGCAAAGTCCAAAAGCACTGACTAGTGCTTTGCATTTTGCCGCTAGGACAAAGAAAAAGGTATGTCACAACAAATTGCCAAGAGCAATTGTCTTATCAAAATTCTCAAAGGACCTCTCTTTTACCCAGGTGTGATTTGGTTAATAGCAATCCAGCATTGACCGGTAAAATAATATTTTTCAACAGTTTATATGTGGTTTGGACTAACCAAGAGTACCAGAAGGCATATTACATGAAACACAGAAACTGCCAGATTTTGCATTTCCCTGTTTGTTTATATATAACAGCATATTGGAATTGGCCAGAGAGAAAACCTTCGACCAACTGGAGTTCTATGCATAAGATGATCTGTTGGAGGTTCAGTAGCCAAGGCAAGTGCTCCAAGAGTATCCATTATAAGGTTAACCCACAGAAGCTGCATTGAGAAGAAAGGCATAATAAGCACCATAGGTCAATAAACTGCATTTCCAGTCAGAGGACTTAGTCAATGGCCATAAAATAGAAGTTATAGGAAATAGTGACACTTTGTCAAGTTGACCCTTATGGGTGTTCAACAAATTCCATATTTATTTGCAATAATAGAATCAAATACCCAAAAGACAAGGTCTCCTGGTATGCAGAAGAAACAACGTTGATTTTCACTAATTTTACAGTTCTAAAAAGAGAATAAGTATCCTTTTCCTTCTGTCCGTTCCACACACAAAAATTTCAAGGCACAAGGGAATTGTTCATCTCATACATGTAAGAAGGAAAATGAAAAGGACTGTGTTAGAAGTACGAAGGATAAACTGGTCTTCAGCACTTTTAGGGTTTATTTTGATATATATATTAAACTTTATTGAATAATATAAAATTAATTTTTCTCCACGTGGTATCAAAGCCTAGGGGCTTAACCCTAGATGACGGAGCAGCTACCCGCCGCCGTCGACTCGCCGGAATAGTTGGCTGTCGCCGCCGCGGCTTATCACCATCAAGCGTCCCTCTCTCTCTCTATCTCGCTTCCTCATGCGACACCTTTCCTCGAGTGACTTCTGTTGCACTGCTCGCACGGCTCGAGTGGCTCGCGCTGCTTGCAGGGCTAGCGTTGCCCACACCACTCGTGCTGCTCGCATGGCTCGTGCGGCTTGATGGGTCACTGGCTTTGGTTGCGCAATTCCATCGCGTGACTCATGCAACTTGCTGGGTTGCTGTTTTTTGGTCACTGACTTACTGGATTCGTAGAGGACCAACGCCATCAGGTACAACGTGAAGAGCAAGGACCGACGCCACACCAAGCGTGGGTTCTGAGGTGTTTTCATGGGAGAAGATGCTTTTGCGGGAGAATTTTAAGTTGCTGAGAAAGGGACCTCAATTTTTTGGCTGATTATTTGATTCGAGACTTGTGATGAAGCAAAATAGTTGCTGCTTGGATACAGTGCACTTATTTGTTACTCTCAACCATTTTTTTTATATTTGATGATCTGCAAGTTGTGATAGCTTCTATTACTTCATATGGGTGGTGAAGATTTTATGTGTGGGGTAATATCGGGTTATTAAATTATTGAGGCTGAGTTGTTTGAAGGAAACTAAGGTTAGAATTTTCTTATTATTATTTGGAAAATGGACAATCCCTCGAAGAGTACAATTGAAGTAGATCCTGAGAAGAATAATGTTGTGATGACTGAGGTGATTTCCTCTTCGTCTAATCGAATTACTGATAAGAAGCTTGAAGGTAGTGCTAACTTCCACCAATGGAAGAAATTCGTGAAGCTTACTTTGACAGGCAGGAATCAACATAGACATTTAATTGAGTCTAAATCCAGAGATGATGTAACTTGGGATGCTGTTGATGCATGTATTCTTGGTCAAATGCTAAATTCTATGGAGAGTAATTATATTCTGGCTAAAATAACTTGTCACGGATTTATGAGTTATTGCAGGAGTTTTATTGGTCTGAAAGGAAGGGGCGTTTTATTACGTAGTACTTTGCAGATTTTAAGAGAATGTATGAGGAGTTGAATGATGTTCTCCCTATTTCAACTGATGTTCAACAAATGCAACGTCAGAGAGAACAATTGGTTGTAATGGGATTCTTAGGAGGCCTTGGTTCTGAATATGAAACTATTAAGTCTTAGATTCTTGGAGGAGAGAATATTGCGTCACTCATAGATACATTTGCTCTAGTTCTTCGAATATCTCGTGATACTTCTCAAAATACTACATCTATAGTAGGGAGTTCAGCTCATGTCTCAGACTCGAACTGGTAGTGGTAATAGGAGTGATGGAAGAAACTGTGGCGGATATAGTGGGCG
Organism: Eucalyptus tenuipes; assembly: GCA_014182365.1. NCBI lineage: Eukaryota > Viridiplantae > Streptophyta > Magnoliopsida > Myrtales > Myrtaceae > Eucalyptus > Eucalyptus tenuipes. The sequence goes on from CM024546.1 coordinate 31,458,396, forward strand.
TGGTGGCTGAGGAAGAGGCCGAGGCATAAGAACAAGGAGAGGTCAAGGTCATCATCATCTTTATGGACAATCCCACGTCTATTGATAACTGGGGGACTACATGAATTTGTCATTACTAAGGCAAACCTGGTCATATTCAGAAATTTTGTTACAAGTTACATGGAAGACCAGGGCAGCAACACTAGTTTGCAAATACGGCTTCTAATATTGACTCTACTCCACAATCTTCTAAAGGCAAGGTAGTGATTATGTCTGATGAGGAATATGCTTGGTAGAACCAATTTCAAATCTCACAACCTGTTTCTTCCTCTGCTACTTTGGTACAGTACTGCATGCCTTTTGGCTACTTCTCGTCCTTGGATCATTGATGCAAGGGCTTCCGATCACATGTCAGGTCTTTCAGGTATATTTTCCTCTCTTTCTCCATCTTCATTCATAGTTTCCCTAGCCAATGGATCATCTACACATGTTAAGGGAATTGGCACAATTCATCCAACTCCTCCATTGTCGTTGTCCTCAATCCTTTATCTCCCATAATTTCCATTTAACCTCATGTCTGTTAGTAAATTAACCAAAAACTTTCAGTGTTTAGTAACATTTTATCCTGATTCTTGTATTTTCCAAGATCTGGCTACGAAGAAGACGATTGATAGAGGACGTGAGGTAGAGGGGCTGTATGTACTTGAAGATGCTCCTTCAATTGCTTGCTCAAGTGTGCGTCCCCACATCAAATCCATTGTTGTCTTGGTCATCATTCTCTACGTAGTCTTCAAAAGTTGGATTCTAGTTTTCAATCTCTTTCTAGTCTAGAGTGCGAGTCATGCCAACTTGGCACATTACATCGTGTTAGTTACACACCTCGAGTCATTAAACGAGCAACATCTCCTTTTTTGTTAGTTTATTTAGATATTTGGGGTCCATATCATGTGGTTTTTTATTTGAGTTTCAGATATTTTGTTACTTTTGTTAATGATTATTCCAGAATTACTTGATTATACTTAATGAAAAATCATTCAAAATTATTTTCTATTTTTAGTGCATTTATATCTGAAATTATACTCAATTTGGCGTGCATGTTAAAGTTATGTGTTCTGATAATGCTAAGGAGTACTTTTCCACATCTTTTTCTGATTTTATGACTCAAACATGGTATAATCCATGAATGTTCCTATCCTAATACTCCACAACAGAATGGTGTTGCTGAAAGGAAGAATAGGGGCAGAAGTATAACCCAAGTGCCAAAACTTGGCACAAAGGGACGCGTAAGTGTCAAAAATTAGGAAAGTGACACTTAAATGCTACTTTTTTTAAAAGTAAGACACTTAAGTGCCATCTCCAACAAACCCCGCCAAAAATTTTATATGGCAATTTTTTATTATTTTTTTCGTTTACATGGCTCGCCGAAATGCCGACCCAACAAAAAAGGCAAAAACGACATCGTTTTTTAGCGGATTCAATTGTTAATATGAAAATTAATTTAATTAAACTATAACAAATAAATAATTATTATTTTAATTAAATTTAAAAAAAAAATGGGGAAGGGTCGGCGATGGAGGGGGAGGGTCGGCCGAGGGCCGACGAGGGCCCGCAAGCCTTTGCCGCCGGTCGGCGGGGGCCGACGACCCCCGCCGACCCTCCCCCTCCGTCACCGGCACTTGCCGATGACGGCGAGGAGGCGGCAAGGGCCTACGAGTCCTCGCCGGATCTAGGTGAGAGCTGCAATCCTCGCCCCAGATCTGGGCGAGAGCTCGCAAGCCCTCGCCGCCGGTCGGCTAGGGGCCGAGGTCGCCCTCCCCCTTCGTCACCGACCCTTCCCAACGACAGTGGGGAGGTAGCGAGGGCTCGCGGGCCCTCGCCGCCAGTTGGTCCGCCGAGGTCCAACCGCGGACTCCCCCTCCGTCGTCGGCCCCCCTCCGTCGTCGGCCCTTCCCGGCAACGACGGCAAGGGCTCAACCCTAGGCCGTTTTCCTCCCGCCTCCCCCTTTAATATTTTTATTTTTATTTTTATTTTTAAATATTTTAAATAAATTTAGTTTTAAATTTAATTTTATTAATTTTTCTATTAATTTTTTACCACATCGAGATAAAATGACGTCGTTTTTGCATTTTCTAGCCACATCAGCGTGCAAAACGTGTCGTTTTGCACTTACCTCACCAGAAAATCGCCATGTCAGCATTTTAGCTAGATTTTGGCCGGATCGACACTCAAGTAATCCATTTTGCTCCGATTTTGACACTTAAGTATCACTTTCCAAACTTTTGGCACTCCAAGTGTCCATACCTCGAAGAATAGGTATCTATTGGAAGTTACTAGATCCATGTTATTTAAGATGAATGTCCCCAAAATCTTTTGATCTGATGTTCTAACTGCATGTTATCTCATTAATCACTTGCCTTATTTTGTTCTGCAAGGTGATATTCCTTTTTCTACTTTGTTTCCTAACCACCCCATATTTTTGGTTGTATATTTTATTCGTGATCATCCACCTGGAGTATCAAAGCTTGATCCCATGGCAATCAAGTATATATTTATGGGTTATTCCCGCACTCAAAAGGGGTATCGTTGTTATTCTCTATTACCGAGAAAATATTTTATAACAACCGATGTTTCATTTTTTGAATCCATTCCTTATCATGATGTTCCAATTACTGTGTCTAAATTGGATGAAGACTTGTATGTGACCACCATTCGGTCAACTATTCCAACTGTTTTACTAGTATCTACAAAGGAACTACCTCCTCTCTAGGTTTATACTCAATGTCCGCATGTCGCCGTTGTCCCCCCCCGCTCCTCCCATCATTATTACGTCATCTTCTACTCCAGATCCGCCATTCGTTGACCCTCCTCTTGTATCTAATCTTGATCTTCTTATTGCTCATCGCAAAGGTACACGTACTTGTACTCAACATTCTATTCCAAATTTTATTTCACTCTTCTGAGTCTCCTACTTTTTGGGCTTTTTTAACTATTGTTGAACAATATCCTGTCCCCAAGTCTATCGCTGAGGCATTACAAAGTTTTGGCTAGAGGACAACAATGGAAGAAGAATTAAAGACTCAAGATTAATCAAACTTGTGACTTAGTATCACTTCCTCTAAGCAAAACTACTATTGGTTGTCGATGGGTATATGATGTAAAAATCAACCCTGATGGTTCTCTTGCTCATTTAAAAGCAAGATTTGTTGCCAAAGGATATGCTCAGGTGTATGGGGTTGACTATCTCGACACATTTTCTCTTGTTGCCAAACTTACTTTTGTTTGTATTTTGATCTCTTTTACTGCAACATATAACTAGCCTTTGTTTCAGCTTGATGTCAAGAATGCTTTCTTGCATGACACTCTTCACAAAGAAGTTTATATGGAGTAATCTCCGGGGTTTGTTGCTCAAGGGGAGTCTAGACTGGTTTGCAAATTAAAAAGGTTTTTATATGATTTCAAACAATCCCCATGAGCATGGTTTGGAAGATTTTCTAAGGTTGTATTGTCTTTTGGGCTGTCTAGATGTAAAAATGATCATTCTTTCTTTTATAAACAATCAGGGGGAGGCAAAATTGTGTATGTTGATGATATTATCATCACAGGAGATGATTTGGTTGGTGTAGCTGAGCTCCAAACCTATCTTCAGCAATAGTTTCAAACTAAGGACTTAGGAAAATTGAAATATTTCCTAGGAATTGAAGTGGCACAATTACAAAAAGGTATTATGTTGGGATCAAAGTCTCTTGATTCACCCATAGAACAAGGGGTTAAATTGGTTACTAATGGAGGAGAAATTCTTAATAATCCCGAGAGATATAGAAGACTAGTAGATAAACTGAATTATCTCACAATTACTTGACCAAACATTGCTTTTCCTATTAGTGTGGTAAGCCAGTTTTTTGTCTTCCCCTCGTACATTTCAGTAGGATGCAGTTATTCAGATATTGAGGTACTTGAAGAAAGCTCCGAGGAAAGGAATTGTTTACCAAAACCATGGTCATATCAAAGTTGAAGGATTTTCTTATGCTGATTGGACTAGATCTCCATATGATAGAAGACCAACTACTGGCTATCGTACCTTGGTCAGAGGAAATCTAGTATCATGGAAAAGTAAGAAATAGAGTGTTGTTGCCTAGTCCAGTGCTGAGTCAAAATATAGAGCTATGGCACAAGTGATATGTGAATTAGTGTGGATTTGACAGTTATTGACCAAGTTAGGCTTTAAAGATTTAATACCCATGACTCTATGGTGCGATAATAAAGCTATAGTACACAGCTTCCAACCTCGTGTTTCATGAGAGAACAAAACACATTAAGGTTGACTGTCATTTTATCTGAGAAAAGTTGCAAAGTAGAGTGATCATTCCCAGTCATATTTGAACTAGCAAACAACTTGCAGACATCTTCACTAAATCTTTGGGTAATGGGAGGATAGAACATATTTGTAACAAACTGGGACTGATTAATATTTATGCTCCTGCTTGAGGGGGAGTGTTAGAAGTACGAAGGATAAAATGGTCTTTAGCACTTTTAGGGTTTATTTGGATGTATATATATTAAACTTTATTGAATAATATAAAATTAGTTTTTCCCCAGAGTGCTTTTCACTTTATAATGTAGGTTTAGGAATACCAAGGAAGTAATGTTATCTTCCCTATAGCTAGAATGCAAGACGCTAGCTATGTCAATCGAAGAAAAATAGCAAAAACCTCAACACAGCCTGTGATTCAGCTTTAAGGCTCATAGTGGTATGTCGACTAAAACAAAAGGGTTTAAGAAGGCATAATGCTGAGGGCCTTGACAACCTGTCAACCTCAAATTTGACAGCTTTCTTGTCTATCCTTCCCCTATTTCATACCCCAATTCCAACATCCAAAATTTCTGAAAGAAGCAACTTTAAGGGCTAAAAAATTACACAGTTCTGAAAAATGTTACTAGTATGGACATAGTTCATGGTAAATAAACAGCATAGCTACAGACCTGCACTGCATTTAAAGGAACAGCACCAGACGATATTGATGCCACAACATTGATAACCAGTGCTGCAACATTGACCGTCAGTTGGAACTGGATAAATTTCTGAATATTTGCATACACAGAACGGCCCCATCGCACAACCTGCCCAGAGGAAATGGACGTGATATTATAAATTTGGTGTCCGCCTAGGTTGAAAAGACTTGAAATTAACTCAACCGTAAAAGTCAATCTAGGGCCAAGAACAATTATAGAAGTTAATTTTTTGAAATTCTAGACAAAGTCCTCCATCATATCTCTCAGCCTATTACACGAAAGATGTCAAAATTACAATATTAAAAAGTAATCTGTTGATGTAATAATTAAATCAGCCAAAGTACAAAAATCCCAATAAGCATTACTAGATGTAAATATACAATGATCAGCACTCATTTATATATAGTTGAAAGTACAGGTGCTGAAAACCAATAGGTATAGCAGTCAAAAGAACCCAGTAGTACAGGGACCCCATTTCTGTAGCTGAAGATTGTCTCAAAAGCAAATGTAGAGGAAGGTGCTCTTACCTTGCCATTTCAGATCTATGATGACTCAAAGGCCACATTTAGAGATGAGAACACTGTAAGATTTACTGCGGATAACCTATGCTAATATCCTCAGGCCAAGAGTGAACATTTTGCTAACCTTAACGACAGAAGCGAAATCATCGTCCAAAATTATGATGTCTGCATTCTCTTTCGCAACTTCTGTCCCTTGAATGCCCATGGCAAGACCAATATCTGCCTAAACAACAATATAGTAAAAATGCAATCACTAAGATAATAAATTACTGAATGAACTAAAACAGAACATTTCCAACTCAATAAGAAAGTCCCACACAATAATGCACCGAGATAGCAAGAGAGGAAAGATTAGGATTAGATCAGATGACCATATTCATCTGTATAAATTCTTCCACAGAGAAAAAAGACCATTTCACACCAATCAGTCGTCCATCAATCCTAATTACTGATATGGAACATACTGTTTTATAGAACAGGTATTCACCCACGTGGCTTAAAATTTAACATGTTTTAGAGTTCATCCACTGTTATCATCTCCAAAACTAAGAGCTAATAAGAAGCAACACACTGGCCCATAAATGACATGTTTTATCTGAATATTAGTACATGATCATATATGCAAGCATGCACGCAGGCTTTTTATATCAAGTTGCCTGGTGTCAGACCTCATGAAGAGCAGGAGCATCATTGGTTCCATCTCCTGTCACAGCAACAACATCACCTCCTTTGCGTAATGCTTGCACGAGTAACAGCTTGTCATTAGGAAGAGACCGCCCCATCACCTAAACACGAATATAGAGTTAAAATGCCCTTACAACCTTAATAGAGAATCTATGAAGTTATCCATACCGTTATTTTTTTCGCATATTGTTCTCGGTCCTTCTCAGACAATTCACGAAATACACATCCTTCAATAACATTAGGTTCAGAGGAATCATCACCAGGACCAAGTATTCCACACTCCAAAGCTATCGCTTTCGCTGTTTGGATATTGTCTCCCGTGACCATGCGCACCTATTAAACCACATGCATATGGTTACAGTAGGTCTCACCACAATTAGGTAGCTGGCACTTATCTCCATTAATTAAGGATCTCATTCTTCATGTATGCAGAGTATATACATATCCTATGCCATGATATATCACTATCCTTGTGGATCAAGAAGGTGGACCACCGCTAGGCCAAATCTTGTTTCTTGAGTGATTAGTGACAGAAATCCTCAGGGTTAAAGAGTTCTCTTCTGATCAATTAGATAAGGGATTCCCAAGAATCCAGATAATATATGACACTCCTAATTTTAATTAAGCGGCCATATATATAAGACTTGCCTTGACTCCAGCTTCTATGCAAACTTTCACAGCATCTTTGACCCCTGGACGACAAGGATCCTGCAAGTGACATCATAGTCAAAAAAAGGCATTGAAATTAGGGGTGAGCGGTTCCAGGTTCCATATAAGTTCCACCTAGAACCTAAAACCTATCCATTGGAATAGATTCCACATTTTTTGAACCTGAAACCTACCCTGCATATACTGGAACCTCAAACCTACCCTATCATAGCTTTCAAGGTCAATTATAAGGTCTACCTAGGTTCTACCTATATAACTAATTGAACGATACAGTAAATTATCACATTTAATGACTATCACTTACTATTACAATTCACTTATGAAACATTATCAACGTAAAAGTCTCAGTCATAAAATGAAAGCTTGGACTAGTAGTTCCAAATTATGCACTCATTATCAGACATCACAGAATACCGCAGGATTGCGTGAAGATATAAACCAAGAAAAACATAAAAACTTGTTCCAAGTTCTAAGTTCTAGGTTCCAAGTTCCACTAATTTAGAACCTGGAATCCACCCGTCGAAACAAGTTCTCCAATTTTTGGAACCTATAACCTACCCTACGTACCTTTAAACCTAGCCTACAGATTATGTACTCATCATTGGACATCACAAAATACCATAGGATCACATAAAAATATAGATCAAGAAAAATATAAAAACTTGTTCTAGATTCTAAGTTCTAGGTTCCACCCATTAGAACCTAGAATCTACCCGTCGAAACAGGTTATCCAATTTTTGGAACCTGGAACCCACCCCACATATCTTTGAACTTGGAACAAGACAGGTTTCTACAAGTCCAGTTCTCAGGTTCCCATGCTCACCCTAATTGAAATGCAATTATATGCATCAAAGTTGAAAGCTATAGAAAAGTTAAATTTATTAAATGGCATGCAGATGTGCATAACTATATAAATACCTAATCAAAATCTAGAATGGAAAAGGCAAAGTGATAAGCCAATGATATGATTGTATCTGCTATGATATGCTTGCTTGGTCTGGTTCCCACCAAAAAAAAAAAAAAATGATGTAGCAATACAGAAACAAAGCAATGGATCACCAAAAGCTAAGCACGTATTATTGGAACTTTCTCTATATCTCTGTGTCACCGATTAAGAAGTATGTAGCAGCTTCTTATGTGAGCACCAGAAGTTGGTTCAAGTAACTCACTGATTACAGTATTTCTACCTCAAGGTACTCATCCCAAACTGCCAATGTCCGCTCACATGGTGTACATACTCCAAAACATATATTCAGAAAACAATGCAAAGGGAAGATCCCTGTATGTAGAGAGATAACTGTTTGTGCATACCTTTATACCAACAATTGCCAGCAAGACAAGGTCATCTTCAGGGAGCACCCATTTGTCAAGACTCTCCTCATCTGCTGGGACGCTGTCAAGATCATGTTGCCTACAAGCAATGGCAACACATCGCAAGCTTCTTGCCGCCATGTCATCAATAGCTTGCTTGAAGAAATCCTGCAACAATAGGAATTAAAAAGCAAAAGTAACCAATGAAAACTCCGTGCACATTTCATTGCTTTAAACATCAAAGAATAATATATGGATAAAGCATCACTATTAATCCTCCATTCTTAAGCAATAGAATGATAGAACGGCTATTTGTCCATCCAACCTTGTGAAATGCCTTCATAGAGCACAAAGGCGAAAGCCTCAACATTGTTACTAAAGCATCACATGAGATATCGAACAAACTACTAGTCTAAAGCTAATCAAATAAATTTTCTCGCCACTCCATGACATGCACAGACAGGCTCAAAAGTAGCTCAATTTACGCTGAAACAAGCTAGAAAATTTTGTCACATACACTAATCCACTGCTAGTCATTTACACAATTAGACAATATATACAAAGAAGTGACTTAGTAACTGATGTAAAAGAAAATGATGAGGTAGAACAGCAAATATAGGTAGATCACAACCAGAAGATTAACCAAAACTTGTCTTCCCCATACTGTAGTAACTTAAAGTATCAACTTGACTAAGGCAAAAGGACACTGTTTCAACCTTTTCTTCATCAATGGGTTGGAATTGACCATTCGAGTCAACATATCTCGTACATGAATCTAAGACCAGTTCTGCTGCTCCCTTCCAATGTATAAAAACTTTAGAGTTATTCTGCAAAAAGACAGGGATGATGGAAATAGAATCTCAATAGGTGAGTCACAAAAGTAAAACCTACACTTCCAGAGATTTCAAAACAGCATCTGGTTTCTAACAGACATCTCGAACAACAAATTTCACAAGCAAATTTTTATTAAAAGAAGCAGGAGAACAGACTCATGGTTTCTTTTAATCTCTAGATCTAGATACAATGAGTTCCTGATTGATGCAATCTCAAACATGCCTAAGCTCAAATGCACAAGTCAAAAGCACAAAACAACATAATTTGCACCCCACTAGCTCCAAAAAGCCACTATAACCATTTTGCAGGAAAACAAGTCACTTTGGTCTAAGAATTGTTCTACCATTTTGGCTCAGCAAAATATCTTGTCCTTTGTTTCACAAAGGATCATGTTCATGTTGTTAGATTTATTGATCAAAAAGTGACAACATTTTAACAAAACTTGCAAAAAGTTACAGTATCTAAACTCAAATTCACCTGGTTGATTAATCAACATTAGATAATTACTAAATCAAGTGTTTGTACTAACATCAACATCACCAAGGATCATGTTTATGTCGCTAGACTTATTAATCAAAATGTGACAACATTCTAACAAAACTTGCAAGAAGTCACATTATCTAAACTCGAATTCACCTGGTTGATTAATCAACCTTAGATATTACTAAATCAAGCGTTTATAGTAACATCAACACAATCCAAAAAAAATATTTAATTGATGAGTTCTGGTTACATCAAGTGTTAACCACACGATCAAATGCAATAGACTCGAAATCCTAATCTCCCGAATTACAGAATATAGCAATTTTATGAATATAAACTCATGAACTTGAAACAATAATTCTGATTTAGAAGAGTCTAAAAACACCATTTTACACTTCATCAATAAGTTTTAGAATTGCTAACGACATTAGGACGGAAATAGTAATGTTAGTATTGGAATAATTAAATATTAAACCATGCCTTCATCTAATGGCTTGAACTTTTAGAACAGTCAGCAGTGATCCCAAAAATTTCACATGGTATCATAGCCGGAAGTCCTGAATTCAAATCTTTCTAGGCCCCATTTACCTCCCCAATTAAATATGTCCTTGTTTAGTACTAAGCAAAAAGACCAGACTAAGCATAAGAGGGAGTGTTGGAATAATTAAATATTAAACCACGCTTTTATCTAACAGATTAAGCTTTTAGAACAGTTGCAATGGTTTCACAAAATCTCATCTTTACCCAAAAAAAAAATATATATATATATAGTTAGCACATAAGCCAAGAATCTAATTCATTCCACCAAAAAGAAAAAGACAGACCAGACCAAGTGCTCTTCCACAAACAAAGAAGAAACATGGAGAACTCTACTATGCTGGCAAGTATAACATGTTTCAAAGTTTAGTATCCATAACATATGTAATCATACAGCAGCTGATGGAAAAAAAAAAACACAAATATTCACACACGTTAGATGAATGAGAACTACAAAAAGCAAAATCAATTTTTACACTCTCTCTCTCACTCGCAATTTTCCCCTCCTCTTTCTTTTTGGCCAAAGATATATGCTTTCTACTTTTAACAATGACTATCCAACATTATCTCCGTTCGCACAAAGCATGAAGCTAGAGTGAAAAGATCCTACTGGCCATGTACTATCAACAACAGCCAAAATCTCTACCGTTGGGGAGGATTTGCTTCGTGAATTATTCTTCCCATGCCCGTCGAATACCATGTTATTTGGGAAATTACAATCCATGTGTAAACTCTATCTAACATAAGGTCTAAATTGTGATCATTTCACTGCTTTTCATTTGGCTTGTTGAAAGGCATTTTTGGGAACTAACCATGTCCATTATTTTTTAGAGAGCTCTACTTATATACAATGGGTTGAGGCTTCAAAGTTGTGCTAATGAGTGCAATAGTTGCAGAAATGCCTTCTCAAATGACAATAACTCCACAACTAAACGAATTTCTACATAACCCCCATCTGCTCAATAGTCATATCTGAAAAGCACCTCATGCCACAAGACCAGACATAATTCCAAGGAAAGATATTTCGATGCTTTAGCCAGCTAACATTCCTGGATCTATAATATTTGAGAAAAAATAAGGAGCAGGAACCACACACAGATTACCAATAACAAAGGGTAACAATGATTAAGGAATACCCTTTTGATGGCAACACCTCCGCGTTTCTTGCATGAGTTGAATGGGACAACTTGGAGAACTGTAGACTCTGATCTGCTTACATCAAACTTCATCCCCAACTGCACCATAAATACAGACACCCTCAATAAACTCCCAGGTAAAGCATAGCAGAGACAAAAACTAAAATGCTAAACATCATACCTTAACTGCCCACAAAAGAATGGCTTTTTCTGTGGGTGATCCAGAAATCTCAACATCCTCTCCACCCTACAAGTAATGAGCTTGAATATATCAAGTTTGCTGATGCAAAGTTACACACGGGATGCTATCTCCTCTCTAGACTGTTCCTCTCTGGTTATTTTTTAATTTCAACTCAAAGTACATTTGGCAAAAGGTCCCTCTCAAATACGATACAGCATGAGGAAAGCTTCATTTTTCTAGTACTATAGTACTGGCCCCTCTTAAATCAATCTACATACGGACAACACAAAAGCTGTAGCAGTTTCAAGAAACCCAGACCCAGAATTAAACATTAATCAGCTGTCCATGCTTCAGTTCAAAAAAAAAAAACCGTTTATTTTGGCTAAAGAAAATGGAAGCAGAAGGATGTTGCTGCAAAGTAAAATGGAAAGCCATTGTCTCATAAGCACTTCCAGAAGCAAGCATAAACTTTTTCCTTCACAAGTAATGAAAATCTAGCTCATGCCCATATCACAGCTGTAGGACTTTCTTCACTTACATGAACAATATTGCTTCTCCAAGTCTCATGTATAAAAACAGGTTTTTCATCAGTCATTTCAATTCCAGCTTCTTTAAGATTTAACAAATGTAAGCATGTGTTTGTCTGTCGACTGGGCAACACTTCCTATCATGTCATTAGAGTAAAACCAGACATAATAAGCTAAAGGAAAGCTCCACAAAAGACATTAACGGAACAAGGAAATGGGATAAATTGAAAGACGATATTGCGAGCTTCTCACAATTCCTTCTTAACCGGCAAATATAGCTAACACCAGAAAAACAAGAACAAAGAAGAATAGTCATAAATGATTGGCCCTATTTGAATAATTATTAAAGTGAAAATGACAAATAGAACATGTCAAAAAAGTTAAACAGCCTGATAAAATTCACAAGCAATGATTTTGTGGTATTAAACTACCTTCAATAAGGGGGAACATCTCATTGTATATTACAACTGGTTCCAGATAAATAGCCATACCTTTGGTACAAATACATTGCCTTGAGTATTTTGTGCAATACCCTCGTATAACAGAGATGTGACCACTTCATGCAATTTTGAGGAGTCATTTGGTGGATCCAATTTCTTTCGACCAGCATAAGCTTCAACCACTGTCATCTACAATAACCAAACTGCATATTAATCCTCATATTATACATGATAAGGAAGCTGAAGATTACTCAAAAATGTTCTGATCATCAGAGAACAAAAGTGTGAGATTTTGTGGCAATAACCAAACTGCATATTAATACTCATATTATACATGATAAGGAAGCTGAAGATGACTCAAATATGTTCTGATCATCAGAGAATATAAGTGTAAGATTTTGTGGGACCACAACCGACCGTTCGCGCTTAGTCTAGTCTTTTTTGCCTAGTACTAAGTATGAAAATTTTAATTGGAGAGACAAATGGGGCCTGGAAAGATTCGAACTCATGACCTCCAACTCTAATACCATGTGAGATTTTGTGGGACCACAACCAACCATTCTAAAAGGTTAAGCTGTTAGATGAAGGCATAATTTAATACTTAAGTATTTAACAAAAAGAAAGGAAGAGGAACACAAACAACCCCTGCTCCCAAAAAAATAATGAATAAATAAATAAAGAAGCAAGAAAAAACACACACATACACAAATAAAAAATGCACCCTAAAGGTAAAGGAGGACAAAATTTGAGGAAATAAGTAGATGGCGTCAAAAGAAGGATTCCAAAGCTAACCTGATTTAAGGTCAATGTCCCAGTCTTGTCGCTGCAAATGGTTGTAGCTGATCCCATAGTTTCACAGGCTGAGAGTCTACGAACCTATGGATATGATACTGTCAATAACTGTACTATTGAAGCAGCACTCCCATCTATAATCATTAAGAAAAGGAAAAATCACTAGTGTCCCAGGGAAATTGGACTTGCCAGGGCTTTGTCAGCCATCATTTTCCGCATCGAATACGCCAATCTGATATACAGAATCAATTGTGCAATAAACCATAGTGAGAATTTAAAATACTAAAAATAAAAGGGGAAAAACAGGAGCGACAATCCCTTCTTGCTGATAAGTTTCTATTTGTCTAATAGCAATTCATACTTACGTCAAGGTTACAGCCAAGGGAAGTCCTTCAGGCACAGCGACCACCACAATAGTGACCTGAATACAGTTTGTCAGTGAAGTAACTAAACAGAAGTAATATATGCACATATATAGATGTTATATATGAGTGTATTGATAAACAAAAGAAGAACGAGGCATTGTACTTACTGCAATAGTAACAATCTTAATGATGTCATCCACAACATGACTGATGCTGGTGCGTCCCTTAATAAATTGGACATTTCCATTAGCATCTTCCGTATTTCCAGTAAAGTACCTGAAAACTCATATCATATTAAAATCAGAAAGCTTACGAAAACTTGATATTTCCCAACTAAATTAAGAAATTTGACAAACTATAACTGACCTCACCACAAGGATTACAAGCACAGAAAGAGCAACTGCAAGACCAACAATGCCTATAAATGTTGCAACGCCATTCAAGCGCACCTAGTGAAGGACATTTAAAAAACACATTAGGATGGGATACAAGTATATTAAAATAGAGGGATTGCCTATTTGCTAAATTAGGATAAATGCTAGAAAACCTGTAATGGAGTCTCTTCACCAGTATCCTCTGAGATACTTGCCATTAACAATCCCCATTCAGTATTGATTCCAACACCAGTTACCTGAAGACAAGTTAAAGGTCAGAAACGAAAAAAAGGAAGACCTGAAAGAATATCTAGTGAACTTATCTTAGAAACATGAATGAGATGATAGTGCAAACAGAACCTACGAATACCACATGCCAGTGGCACAATAAGAAGGCAGGTACATTACCCAATTCTAAGATAAAATAATTGTTATTGCAAGATCAAAATGGTTCAACAACAATAAAAACAGCAAAATTGTTTCTGCCCAAGCTGGCCCATATATTTCGGTTAAATCAGCAAATAGATCTGTTTCAATTCATTATTTTGACTGAAAAACAATCTTCACGGAATCTTGTGTAAAAATATGACTCCGTCTATCATTCTATGGCACAGGAAATTGCTCACGCACACAAATCTCACTCGCATGCACGCACGCACTAATGCATGGCGCACATACAGAGTAATGATCAAAGTGACTGCTAATGATGAAAGGGTGAGAAAAAAGGCACTTGGTCTGGCTTATAAACACTACTAGAACCGGTAGATGGAAATGCAAGTAACAATAAGCCACAGCAAACTCGTAGTTATAAGTAGTGGTATGTGCTATTTTGAGCATATTGTTAATAAAGAGGATGATATCAGACCATTAAACAGACTAAAAAGAATTTATAGTGCAAAGGACCCATAGTTAAATCAATAGTCACCGGACAAAGGAGACTGAAATTCATTGCAGACCACCTTGGCTAGTAGAATGAACAAGATTGGCAAAACAGATGGTACTTGCATCAACTTCCCCCAAATGAAATCATTAATAAAAAAAATTGTGAAATATGCCATTAGGTTGAATAGATCTCCAGTTAATTCAATAGCTTGTAACTTTAAAGCCAAGACAACATTGAGAATCTGGTGCTCCAACAAACAGCATGACTTGTCAATCCTATTGTTGACAAAAATTTTCAAACTTCTACTTGTGACAGATCGAGGGGAAGCCCGAGAGCTTGGAGCTTCAGAATGCAGTAAAGAGAAATCTGCAAAACTAGTACAACGCCCAATTCATACTGATAATGTGAGATTCAGAAAAGCTTTACCCACTTTGAAGAAACTCTTGTACGATTTCACCAATGAAGCTAAATGAGAAAGAGCCAGACAAACATGAATGTAATCAGCAATTTCTATGCAGCAACATAATCATTCAATAGAAAATTTTCATTCTCATATTTGACAAGCTTGTCAACCAGTCCGCTTTGGATTTCCGGATAAACATTCTAGAGATAAATTTCTCATTTTATTCCCAATACTCCTATCCATCAACCACTTCATGACCACAAAAAAGCATCATGGGTCTTGCAAAGAGGAAATTGTTACCAGCATAGTGCCAACACCATCAGCTACTTTGCAACCGGATATCAAGAAAGGTGCTTTCTGATCCTTGTGAACCTGCCAAAACAACACATTTAGAAAAATACACTACAAAAGTTCCTAAGAAAATGCCAAGATATGCATAGCTCACATATTCGCTTTCACCAGTCATGCTAGATTCATCAATTGCAAGAGAGTGACCACTGACTAAGATTCCATCAGCGGGAACCTGGAAAATCCAGAGACAAATTGAGTAGAAATTAAAGGCTCATAGCTGAAGGATGTCATAGATGCACCTAAGGCGCTCACCTGATCACCTGTGTTCAGAGGGACAATGTCACCAACAACAAGGTCATGTATAGAAACCTTGATCATCCTACCACCTCTCATTATCTGTGAAATTTTCAAAATGTATATCAACCATCATCGAGAATAGAAACAATTAAAAAAAAAAAAAAAAACCATAAAATGAAAGATGTACCTCTAATTGGATATTTCGTTTCTCCTCATTTAGATTTTGAAACAGTAGAGATTGTCGATAGTCACTGACAGCTGATTTAGAAAACATGGAAATGACCATTTGACTATAAGTGTACTGCTTTAATGGTAAAATATGCTGTGAAAGCTAAAAACACTCATCTTGGGTAATTAACAAACTGCAATACCATAATCAAATATACTGACACCCTAAAACTCTAGTCCAAAGAAGAGTTTCCACACCTGTTACAACAATTACAAGAAAAACGGCAAAGGCAATGCTTCCTCCATCATACCAGCCTTCCTTTATACCCTGTCAAGAGATCATAATGAGGAGCGCATACATGAACGTAACTGCATGTGCAGGAAAAATGAAAAAGAACACATATTCCATACATATGGGGGCAAAAAAAAAAAAAAAAAAAAAACCTCTTACTAGGACCCCAATAGATAGGAGTAAAAGAGATCAATTTTTTTAAACGGTTTACACTTACTTAACTTCTGTAGTAGGATAAACTGATAAACCACAAAATCATAGTGGAAATATCTAGCATAAAGCAATACATAAGAACAAAGAGAAATCAAAACTCCCTATGCAGTGTCATTCCATATTAGCAATAGACTGCTTTTTCTTGACATGCATCAATTGTTGCCCCTATATTAAGCCACAAGTAGAAAATTCCCAAAACCATTGCAAAACCTTGAAAGACAGTTCTCTCTGATAAAATATGACAATTCATTTAATGAAAAATAATGAAAGGATCATAATAAGTTCACCTCCCATCTTCCAATACTAGACTACAGACCATATTGATGTAAAATATCTCCAAGAGAAAAATATTTCATCTTTTACAGAGTCCCATTTAGTGTACTCTCATACCAATTACCCAAAGCCATGAGCATTGTCAAGAGTATGTATTGGCATGCGAAAAAATCAACAAGAACACAAGAAACCTGCAAATAAATAACATGTAGTAGAATATGGTTCATATGGTCACCATAATAAGAAAAAGGTTTATCGTATAAAAATAACCAAGCTCCTAAAAATAGAAAATATTGCCGTAACATCTATTCTAGGAAAAGCAAAAAGACCAAGTTTACCTCAGTCTTTATTCCAAGCGCCAACGATGCTGCAGCCGCTACTATCAGAATGATGAGAGTCAAGTCTTGCCAGGCTTCCCAAAGGAACCTCTAGAGAAGAAAACAAATGTTATGACACTCTAAGAGGCGAAATCCACTCCTCGTAGAAGTCCTCAGGAAAATGTAAAGGATAAGAACCACAAGCGAAAGTACCAGGAAACTCCGTCCCTTCTTTTGAGGATATGTATTGGAACCAAATGCATTCCTCCGCTTCAATATATCAGTCTCATCCCCAGAAATTCCTCTCTCTAAATTTGTCTTCAACATATGGGATAAACCCTTAACCTGATGAAGTGGCAATTGACACATCAACAAACTGAAAATATTGGCTTCAGAAAGTAAGAATTGTAAAAGATGAACTTGCCCCCCCATATTGCTGCAGAGCTGAAAAATTGTGGTCACGAGTCATGGATGCAAGCTCCTCAAGTCCAATTCCATAATCACCAATTGCAGTAGGAGGTGTCACATTTGGACCTACCCCTGTATTGCAGTAGATAAATGAGGATTTCAGCAATCACAAGGTGTAAGAAAGAAAAGCCATGCATAACTGTTTAGATTTTAGGATCACAAAAGAGATTGAGCAAGAAATCACAAGTGACTATGTCTTTGCTTAATCGACTTAATGCAAGACTAATTAGAAGCTCTTGTTATAGAGCACAGAATTTGATACACCAAATCCTAACTACATTAATTAACATTGAGGTACCAACTGATGGCTCACAGAACTAAATAAATTTGCGATAAAGAAAGTTTTCAGTCTTGGTCCTCTGACCACTTTCGGGCAGGAGAGGAAGAGAGAAGCAGAAAGCATTTCAGGGGCATACAGCTTGATGCATCTTGTCCTAGAACAGTTGGCCATCCACAGAACAGCTGGCTGTCCACACCATTTGCAGTTCTGACACACTGAATAGCTTCTTTATAACTGAAGGAGCTATTTTCTGACTAAAAGATCGTCCCGAGGTAGATGATTATTGCACTATGCTAGGTGCCTCATACAACAGCAGTAACATATGTGGAAAGCCCATATTAAAGTCAACACAATACTTCATATAGATAGCCATTATCTTTCACTGAGAATGGCTCAGAAGACATAATTCTTATTTAGAATAAGTCTGACCAGTGACTGCCAAAATGTCGTCTTCTCAATTACCAGCAAATTCCAGTTGAACCACATGCAAAGTCAAACTTGTTAACATAAAACCTTCAGAAATAGATGTGGGGATAAGCAAAGAGAGACTTATTTACCAATCTGTCGTTCCCCTGCCAATCTGAAAAGCACAGCTGCCTAATGCAATTTGTAGTGGATGGTTAGAACCAAAATCCATCGCACACATCAAAGGAAACGTTAGTACCAAATTAATCTTACTCTTATGACTTGTGCATGGGCTCTAATCATCCTTCGTCGTTGCTCTTTGTCTTCTTCCTTTCTCAAGTCTAATGTATATCGAAACCGCCGAGATGCATTCAACACTAGAGCTGCTTGCTGCAAAGTTGAAGGACCTTCAGTTCAAATCCGTTCATCTCAAATCATCTCATGTAACTTGTTTATGGATTATATAATGATGCATGTAGTCTCCCTTCAGCTAACGGCCTAAGCTTTTTTATTGGATTTTCTAACAAAGCCATTAGATGGAGGCGTTAAATGCATGTTGTTACTGCTATCAACTACTTTTGGTTTAACCACTTTTAGGAAAGTTGATATTTTTCAAAATAGAAGAGCTATTTGAATTGAATGAAAGAACAATCTTTGCTCTCATTTATTTGAAGATGCCAAAACGTGCGGCCAGAAGGGTTGGTCATTAGGGGTGTGCATAAATGGACCACCTGAACTGAGAACTGCCCGGACCAGACCGGACCGGCCAGTTTGGTCCGATTCCCGGGAGTGTCAATCCGATTTCCGGTTCCTAAAAGTGGAATCAATGTCTGGGCAATCCTGTTCCCAGTTCCAAGGAGAACAGGACCGGACCGACTAAATATATTTTTTTGTTTTATTATTTATTCAAAAAAATTAGTAAAATGTGAACTAAACACTATTTCGGTCCGGTTCCAAGTAATGGAAAAAAAATAAGTGATTGATTCCATTGGACCGATCCAGTCCCCAGTTCTCGATTCCACCGTGGAACTAGACTCGACCGGAAACCGATCACCCCTATCGGTCATGGCCTAGAAGTGAACAAGACTTAAGGTCACGGGGTCAAGGTCATGAGGCCATAAAAAGCAAGAGAAATATTTTCACTGATTTTTGAGATTGGAAAATATAACAAAGTTTCGCATCGAAGACTTGTTGATTTACTAGTCGATGACCCCCACCAACACTACCTCAGGTATGCCTCTGGCGGCCATACTAGGAACTTATAGAAGGCAATCATTCGATGTCACTTCGCCTCTTGGATTTTTCAAACAAAAATATTATGTAACTTCAATAAATTATGCAAAAAAAAAATCTAAATGACTCTACTTATCACTATTTGTATTTTAAGGATTTCGGTTTTTGAAGTTAATACAAGTCAAACTTTAGACGATACAAGAAAAGGAAAAAAAGAAAAGAGCAAGAGATAGAAAGCAAAAGTGTCGCCACACACACACCCTTAATCCTCAACATGAAGGCAACTAAAAATGCTTTCAGTCTAGCTACTATGGTGTAGTACTATGCGTGTTAAAACTACAACCAACTTCTTGCATTCTATTTTCCTTATCCCCAATGTCAAAATTCCACTTACACACAATTTGGTCTAACTCTCAATTGTGGAGGATGTATGCAAGTTGGCAGTAACACCCTTTGATTATGGTTTTAGCTAAACAAGGAAAAAGAACCAATGTGCACTTCAATCCATAGCTATGGCAAAAGAGCTATTTTCTCACTTAGTTAGGTCAAGGACTTGGATCTAATTATGCCATTGCACTTGGTCCTCCATCCAAGTGTTCAACCATCTTTCCTTAGAGTATCCATCGACATATTTTTCGACTTTCTCCAAACATCTCCATTACATCATCCTCCCAGGCCGTCCATTGTTTCACATCTCCCAATCTATCGTACTCGGATGAGTTTTTTATCCTCAAGTGAAGCCATGCCAACTTTTCCTCAAATGTAGTCATTCCAAATTGTATGCCTTTTTGGTGTATGCAAATCCAATGGAGCATTTCTATTTCTACTAACTCATTTTGTGCACAAATTGATACTTGACAACTCAAAGCTTCAAATTGTACAGCATTGTCAACCTTATTATTTTGGGATAAGTGTATTGGAAGTCCTAAAATTTGTCATGAAAATGCAATTGAATCCTAAAACTTTTAAAAATTATAATTAAGTCCTACAACTTGTCACAAAATGCAATTAAATTCTAAAACTTTCAAAATGTACAATCAAGTCCCAAAACTTGTCAAATTGATCAAATTTAAGTCCTTCCTTTGATTGCATTTTTTGAAAGTTTTAGAACTTGATTTAACTTTTTGAAAGTTTTAAAACTTGATTTAACTTTTTGAAAGTTTTAGAATTTGATTAAATTTTTGTGATAAATTTTAAGATTTAATTGCATTTTTTGAAAGTCTTAGGACTTAATTACATTTTCATGACAAGTTCTAAAACTCCCAATGCACTTATCTCTATTATTATTGACTTGAAAAAATTTTCTTCATGCGTAATTGAATTGATTGAATTCAATTCACCGCTTAATGAATCAAATCTCTTGAACAAGCACGTAACGAATTTGTTGGAATAACTAAATATTAAATCACACCTTCATCTAACAGCCTAAACTTTTAAAACAGTTGGATGTAGTCCCACCAAATTCTCACATAATAACAGAGCTAGAGATCTAGAATTCAAATTGTTCCACGCCTCATTTACCACCCCAATTACATATGTCTATGCTTAATACTAGATAAAAAGACCAGATTAAACGTAAGGGAGATTGTTTGAATAATTAAATATTAAACCACGTTTTCATCTAATAGCTTAAGCTTTTACAACAGTCGACTGTGGTCCCATCAAATTCTCACAAGATTGAACAACATCTTGAGCTGGTGTAAAACCAATATGTTTCATTTAATCACTTTGAAGTTCATGCGTAATCTTCGGTACCTCTAACCAGTCCATTTGGACAATGCCAACTACAACAATGAAATGAATTCATTCCTAATATTTTTCTATGTTCTTATGCTCCAAAGATCTTGTTTGGAATTTGCATGGATACTTCAAGGATCTTCGTCAGCCCAACTCTTTTTCCACTTGAGTCAATCTCATAATGTTGCAATTTCTTGTTGTGCAGCAAAAAATCTGTCATCTTACATGTCCAAACCCCTTAGAAGATGTCCTATATCTTAAACACATATAGTGACACACCAACTTTCAGATAGTCACTGACTGATCAAATCTTGCATATTTCCCAAAACATACTCATTTTGGCTATGAGCATGGTAACATGCATGGGGAAAGAGAAATAAAGGAGGCACAAAGATGGTCCGTACATTAACACAAAATCAATTAGAAGTCTAGTCAACTGTGCAACATTGATCGTATACTCCTTTAGATTAATACCTCACCATTAAGTTTCATAGTCTTATGAGACTTATAAGTAAGATTCATAGTTCCTAGATTTGGTTTGTGCAATGCTTATGTGCAAATACTTAAGGATTTTCAAGCTAATCCAACTCAGCCCTCATCAGTTCCCTCAGCAACCAAAGTGTCTTCATCTAATTTTTGCCCATGGAAACATTTGCATTCCTTCTACAAACACAGAGAACTCGAAGCTAAGGAACAAGTTCCATACAGACGCTCTTCAAAATAATCACATGTCAAATTGCGAAATAACCCTATACAGTCATGTTTTCCTTTTTCTCTACCGAATGGATCAGTCCCCTGAAATAGGAACTACAGCAACATGTCAATAGGTTCTTCAATACAAAGGCCGATGACCCCACAAGTACCTGAACATTTATCCATTTTACAATCAACTACTTGAACTTAGTTTTTGTTCAATCATGAAATTTGACTCAATATGAGGCCTTTTATAAAGTAAGCCGTGTCATGCGATTTTGCTAAGGTGGCTTGCTTTACAAAGGTTAAGCCCCACTGCTAACATGGCTCGCCTACCAAGCGAATATGATTTTATCTACATATACATGTTGGGTGATGAGGAGAGATAGAGAGAGATAGTGCTGACTTGGACGATCTTTGCCGTCCAATATGTCCCTAATGACATGGCATTGTTCCAAGAGACCACGTCAGACATGATACATATAGTCAATGGCAGCATTCCTTCCGTGGTTTTAATAGGAGTTTCCATATTGATCCACATTTGAAAAGTTGAGGTACTCGATTAAATTAAAGAAAGTTTGGGTGCTCTATTGTATGATGGGCAAAAGTCCGGGTACTTGCGGTGTCATTAACCCCTTAGCTAACAAGCAAACAACGAGTGTTATATCATAATTCGCACTTACTACGCTCCCATTGCGTTGTGAGACATTGCAATTGAATGAAGATGGTATTGCATTAGCCTGAAATAGCAGTAACCTACATGCAGTGTACTGAGCATGAGGTGCACAAGTAGCGATTCATACAAAATGTAAGCAAATGAATGAGTTTTGACCATTTGCCTAGTCAGGTAGATTGGCTATATAATCGTAAGTTTCGCATCGATCGGACTGCAACCGTTGGAATGGATTTCTCATGGCACTCTCCAGCACAATAGCAGACAAATTATCATCAGGACAACGGCATATAGAAAAAATACGTACACATCATGTACATCGACAACCACCACGAATAAAAGAGGAGCAGCAAAATAAGAAATGAGGGGTTACCCTCCATCTTTTGAGAGTCTCTATGGAGGCATTCTTGGTATGCGTGATGTCGAAAGGACCATCATCCTTGGTGGAGCACCGGCCCGCCTCCACATCATAATTCAGGCCGGAGGCTGGCAAGCCGGGGAAGGGCCCGTTCGACGACGGGGTACTCATAGTGATAACGAATCCGAAAGCTAAACACTGTCGCAAGGAGAGATGGCACGCCCCAGTGAGAAACACTAGGGGCTCATCCAGGGCCACCACCTCGTGACGAAAGAAGCACGAATCAGGATCAAACGCAGACAAAAGATAGGGAAAAAAAGACTAGTACAACTACAGACAGCAGGAGCAGAAGAAGCAACGAGGCCCACGGAACGAGCACGGCAAATGCGCAAAGGCGCAGATGTCTGATGATAGCAAACGAAGGTGATAGCGGTGCAATCGGGCCAACATTTGGCGGCAGCGACCAGCACGAGGAGCCACCCCCCCAGTTTTTTTTTAGGGTTCGGAGCGAAAATAGGAGCAAACAGACTCTCGAACAAACGCACGCACGCACAGGAACAGCACATAAAAACCGAGCTGAGCTGCCGCGAGGGCGGGGGGTACAAAACCACCGCCGACGAGAATAACGGAGGACGAGGAGGTGGAGATTACCGTAAACGGAGGAGAATTCCAGGTCTCCGGATCGGAGGAATGGTTGGCCAAAAGAGATGACGATCCACCTGCTCTTGAATTTATCTCCGAACGCGCTTGAACCAAAGAAAAGAAAGGCCAGCATTTTTCCTATAGCTTTTGCAGGTGGGCAGGCGAGTGCGAAGCTTCGCGGGAAGCTTCCGCGCGCCAAATCATCGCGCGTCTCTTCTATCGTCTCACTTTTTCTATTTTTAAATCATCCGTGTCTTGTATTGGAATCGCGACGTTTTAATCAATCAAATATGTGTAGAGTATAAAATAGGTTTAAAACGTCGACATTCTTGGTCTTTTTCTTCTTTTTTTCTTTTTGTAAATGCGTTCTGGAACTTAAATAATACGGGGCTCGTTGTCAAAGGTGGGTCAAATGAGAGACCTTAATGTAAAATCCATGCAATGAGAATTACGTCGACCTCCCCACCCCCCAGTGGGAAACAACAAGTACTAGAGTGTCCCCGTAACCTGCGGTGTTGAAGAGCCCGGGCCCCTTTTGTCCCTAAATCCGGCCTCGTTTCCAGAGGCTGACCTCAGATTTTCCGCCCGATAATAAAATACTTCTTAAGACACGGTCGACAATAAAGAAATGGACCTATTTTAATTTGTTTCATACCCCATCCGGTCCATATAATTAAAATATATCTTATCTTAATCAAGAAACACTTAGATCCAAACGGAAGTGAGAATGCAAATTAAGTGAGCAAGTGCAAATTGAATAAGGGAGAGAGAGTCATGAATATAGGTCGGATTTGAGTAAGTTATAAACACATTTTATACTCGTGTTGTTTTGGGTTTCATCGTTCTAAATCCATTCAAGACCCATTTACATAATATAAATAATTTATATAATAACTCGGCCTATAAATTTATGACCCATGCTGACAATATTAGTTAACAATGATGTGATTGATGGTAATGTGTGGTGAGAACATTGGACAAATGCTGCTTGATTTTAGGCACATTGAGTGATCTGGTCCTAATAGTTTGGAACTAATAATCAAACCAACCTGTCATAGAGTGAGTCAATGTCTAAGGACCAATGGTCTATCTTTTTTCACCGACCAAAAAAAAAAAAAACGTCTATCTTTTTTCCATGAAAACTCGTAACTTGAAAATGTTTTCGGACCTCGTATTCTAAATAATGACGCGTGAAATAAATAATTCAATATCAAATTTCCATTAATAATGTCAAATCACATTTAAGTCAAATCAATTATGTTGCTTAATTCTTGGGTTTTACCCCAATGGTCATCATTCTCACAGAGAAAGAGGAAGGTAGAGAGTTCGAATCCCTTTTTTTTAGAGAGTTGGGATGGGAACAATTTAGCATTTAGCATAGGTTTCGACTTCCACACCTGACAATGAGGTAGGATAATTAGACTATAAATAGAGTAGGATCGACAAAGACTATGAATAGAATATGATCAACAAAAAAGAAATTCGATTTGTTCTAATCTAAGGGGTTCGATCAACAATTCCGAATCGTGGAAAAGGAATAGGGTTACGCTCAAGCAGCGTTTGATTCCCGCCATAAGGAATCTCATAATAAACCTCGAATCAAATCTGATAATGTAAAAAAACTCAACGGTCACACTTCGCCTTCCTCGTGCATGGAGGACAAAAATCGTAGTACTAAAAAGAATTAACGACAAAAATCACATGCCGCTGTCGTTGTAAAGAAAAACATGAAAAGTAAGAAAGCAAAAGCGCGTGAATCCTCAAATGGATGGCGGCAGATGAAAGTAAGTGCACGCACGCCTCTTTGACTTCAAAAAAAAGTTGCGTTTCCCGCGTGAAGAAAACCGATGCTCCACGGGGGCGCGGCACCGAAAAATTTGACGCGCTTTCTTCCATTTGAATCACCCGCGTTCCATTCGATGAGTAGGAAGGCAAAGTCGACGGCGAATAAAAGAAACGTCCATCAACTCTAAAAGCTGCCGGAGGCTAATGTTAGGTGTAGCGTGCATTGGCCCGTGAGACTTTGAAGATGACAATTTTGTATAGAATACCTGGACTCCATTTCAAAGGCATTTGGAAGCTCCAAGGACCTTTGTGTTTGTCGAACCAAATGCACCGAAACGAAAGAGGAGAGCGATGATTGAGTAATTAGAACTCCGTAACAGCATGTAATGTCGACACCCTTTATTTGGTTAATCCTAGTGAATAAACATCCCAATGTAAAAAGTAACTTTTTATAAACTTTTACAAGGAAAAATAATACATACACAATGCCAAACATCGCGATAGAAAAAAAGAAACTGAGTTTGTGAAGCAACATAGCAACACTAGCAAGCCCAGTGAATGGAGTGCTCGGCCAAACTTCCAGAAATTGCAGTTTGCACCACCGCAAAACCCCATTTTATCCCGAAAGAAAGGGACCAAAAGGGTAAACGTTCTCTTGAACGGGAAGCCTTTGAATTGGGCTTGAGGCCCAAATCAGCCCTCAAACCAAGGTACGCACAAGATACGCCTTCGGGACACAGGGCAATCCAGAGCCGTCCGATTACTGACTCCCTCCGACCTTATAAAAACCCGCTACAAAAACCCTAGAGGCTCCTCCTGCGAGAGAGAGAGAGAGAAGCATCTGCTGTTGGCCACCACCGCCGTGTCGTCTTCTTCGCAGAGATACCGCCCGGTGAGTAGCGCCGTCTTCGTGTTTCGAGGTTGATGGATTCGGCGTGTCTTGCTTACAACCTTCGTGTTCTGCAGTCTTGCGATCAGTCCGCGGCATCATTGCCCTGCTTTTTTCTTTTTTGGTCTTTTTTCAATTGCCTGCGTATTGTTTTCTAAGCGCCCGGTCGGTGGCTCGCCTGATGATTCGTACGTGCATTCGGGTTGCTGGTGGATGAGTGGAATTGTCGATGAGCTCGTGGTTGTAGTTCAATTTGTCCCCTTTTTCTGGCGCGGCAGAGTGCAGTTAGGCTCTGTCCTCTTTGATGTTCCTTCTTGAATATGGGAAGAGTCGAAATTTGCCCGAATCCGATGTCTATCGACTAGTGATAGTTAAAAGGGATTGTAGTTGTCGGGTTGTCGCTCCATTGGCAAATCTCATTCTCAAGGACTCTTTCAGCTGCTTGCGGAGCATCCCGATTGCGAATTGTGGTTATGAATTGGATAGGATACACTTGTGAATTTTCACCATTTTGTCCTTATTTCCTTGTTTGCCGCATGTAGCTTGACGAATGACTATTTGATGGCGCAACCTTGAAAACGAAAGGATAGCTGATATTTGTTGTTTCGACAGTGAGTGCAGAGAAATGGGCGGGGAAGAAGTCAAGGCCATCGTTCCCGAGTCGGTCTTGAAGAAGCAGAAGAGAAATGAGGAGTGGGCATTGGCTAAAAAGCAAGAGCTTGAATCCGCCAAGAAAAAGAATGCTGAGAACAGGAAATTGATCTACAGTAGGGCAAAGCAATATGCCAAGGAGTATGCTGAGCAGGTATAGACAGAGACATAGACATGGACATAGACCCCGTATTTCCAACCATGGAGCTGACCTTTTGGTGTTGGCTTTCCAGGAAAAGGAGCTGATTCAATTGAAGCGTGAAGCAAAGTTGAGAGGAGGATTTTACGTTGACCCGGAAGCTAAACTGTTGTTTATCATTCGAATCCGTGGGTATGTCTCTGTGTCTTACAAATATAAATATAACACTTTTTTCCCAGAATTTCTTATGCGAGTATCTTTGACTTTCAGTATCAATGCCATGCACCCAAAAACGAGAACAATCTTGCAGTTATTGAGACTAAGACAGGTAATCTTTCCAAGTATTGAATCACTTATTGAGATTAGTCTTTGCATTGCTGGAGGCATTTGAAGAAGTTATTTCAGCAGTGAAAGAGCCTTACATGAAGGCGCGGTTGTTGTCATGGCTTAATTTGATTTGATGTGGTTCCGGTGGATTTTTTTTTTTTTTTCACTAGGATCTCATTGTCGATTGGTGTTTGTTACTAAGTAATCTGTTTTTAAATGACCTTTCTATTCTTTTGGCTAGAAAGTTATCTCTTTTTGTGCTGTGGCTAGAAGCAAAGTGTTTTTAATTAACAAATCTATTTGTTACCTTTGTCTTGACTTATTTTTCTTTGGATATAGATCTTCAATGGGGTGTTTCTCAAAGTCAATAAAGCAACCGTGAACATGCTTCACAGGGTCGAACCCTATGTGACTTTTGGGTATGTGGTTCTCTTCCATAATTTGGATTTAGATCAGTGTCGCCTGTCAGGCCGCTGAGTGAATATGCATGTTTTCAGATATCCTAACTTGAAGAGCGTGAGGGAACTGATATACAAAAGGGGCTACGGGAAGCTCAACAAGCAGAGAATTGCTTTGACGGACAACTCCATCATTGAACAGGTCCATTTTTGTTTTTATCTCATCTCGTGCCTTATGACGTCTATGCTTCTCCGGACTTATGAGAGACCTGGTTCATATTGCAGGCCTTGGGTACATATGGAATTATCTGCGCGGAAGATCTCATCCATGAGATAATGACAGTGGGACCTCATTTTAGGGAAGCCAATAACTTCCTATGGCCCTTTAAGCTCAAGGCACCACTGGGTGGACTCAAGAAGAAAAGGAATCATTATGTTGAAGGTGGAGATGCTGGCAACCGTGAGAACTATATCAATGAATTGATCCGTAGAATGAATTAAGCTTTTTTATACCGTGATCAAATTCAATGTGGAATTTTGAATGTTTGGTTGGTTTTACATCGTTTTTGAGTTAAGACTGCTCAGTTTTGAAATCAGAGTCTCAAGTTTGGAGATCCTATCCTATGACAATTGAGATACATCCTTTGCTTTGCTTTTGGCTGTTACATGTTTTCCTTAGTCCTTAATGGTAAGTTGCAGATGGTTTAGAGGATTAGGACTGGCGCAATATATATGAGAATTATTGTGCCGAGTACATATTGGATGGTTTTCTTAGCCACGACAGGATGCTCTTTGGTGGCCTTATCTGTCATCCCCAATTTCACGAATCCTATAACTGGGTTTATTGACCCTTTTGCAAGCTTGCCACCAATGTGTGCATAAGCATGACCGAGTTGTTCTTTGTCCTGATGAGTCAGACCAAAGAGTGAGCATTGCAAAGTTCTCATTGCTTGCGCTAACAAATTCACGAAGCCACCTTGTGGTAACCAGATTTTTGCCTAGTCTTCAGAACCATATGCATATAAACCGCTAATTCCAGAATTTATGCCATCACGTATAAGCTTTAGGGCACGTTTGGTAACGATTCTGTTCTTGGGAATAGATTCTGATTAGAAATGATTATTTTTTATTCTGTTTCCGAGAATAATTTCTAAGCATTTTAAGTCATTTGGTAACTGTCCAAAATTTTTTATTCTGGAATAGAATTGCATTTGATACGCGTCTTTTATTGATTCTGTTCCAAATCAATTTCTTTTAATTTTTAAATAATTTTTTTTATTTTTTTCTTTTCTTTTTTTCCTTCTCTCCTATTTTTCTTCTTCTTCCGGAGCGTCGCCGGCTCTCGTCGGCCGAGCCTTGCCGGTGGCTAGGTGAGCATCGCCGGGGCTGAGCGAGGCTCGCGTGGCCATCGGCGAAGCTTGGCCTCGCCAACCCAGCCCCGGCGAGCCTTGCCGATGTTGGGCGAGGCCCGCTGGCCACTGACGAGCTTGCCGGACCTCGCCTTGGCCGGGCGAGCTTCCAGCAAGCTTGCCGGACCGGTTGCCGGTGACCGGCGGAGGACGGCGGCGGACGGTGGTGCGGGATGGCGGTCGATGAAGAAGAAAAAAAGAGAAGAAGAGAAAATGGAAGAAGAGTTGGTTTTGATTTTTAGATTTGTTTCCGGAATAAGAATCAATTTTTTTTTTTTATTCTTGATTCTGATCCAAATCTACTTCCAGGAACAAAAAAATAGAAATTTGTTCCCGGAAACAAAATTTTTACTAAACGCGATTCTGTTTCAAAACTACTCTCGGTAATAAAAAATCAGAATTGGGTACTATTTGGCACGTTGCCAAATAGCCCCTTAGTCAATATTAAGTCAAGACTGAGTGGCAATTGTTTTTTCAGTTTTTGGTTTATTGCAGAAAAATTTCCTGCGGCTAGCTTTGTTTTTTTTTTCTTTTTTCTTTTTTTCTTTTCCTAAGTAAAAAGTATGGGGGCAGCAACACTATTTGGGTGTTACCATAAAAGTTCCATTATGTCGATCGAACATTTGATTGGAGCTCTTGCTATAATGCATGTTGAGTGAGCTTGTCACCACCGCTCCACCAAGGTGCTAGTGTGCTAGTGTGAGTAAAGTCAAAGTGATTTGGGGATTTAAACGAGTAACTTGAGATCTAAATCCTTTGATAGTAACCCCAAATAATTGTTAGTGATCCTAGTCATTGATAAGATAAGTATTGCCATCACTTGAGTTTTGCTTTCAAGAAATCTCTCAATATATTTCAATTATTTTGGGGTAGTTAAGATTTTGATTTGAGATGTATATTTCAATTTTTGGTTTCGTTATACTTTATAATGACAACTGGCAAGTATATTCAAACACATAATAGTGGGACATTTGATTTATTTCGACATGTATTCATCGTTCTTCATTATTTGGGGCTACAAATACGTTGGTCGAATACTGTTATCTATAATTAATTGCCAATTAAATGGTTCCCAAGATTAAGTACAATTTCATCATTGTTTTTGTATCTTTCAACTATGAAGGCCTCATTTTATCACTAACTAGAGGAACGGACTAATTACAAATTGCTACGCTTATGAATTACCAAAAAAAACACTACTTCTAATAAATAGAGGATATTTGGAGGATTTATGATCTCAGTTAATCCCTTCACATTCTCATTCGAATTTAGATGATCAAATGAAGCCAGAGATATTAGAAATGCACAAATAGAGACTCTCTCTAACAAATAATGCATGATTATTCTACGATCCATACCTTAAATATTCTAGATTTACATATGAATTATGACAAGAGTGTGAACATATTATATAGATTAGCCACAAATCTCCAAATCTAGTAAGAGAGATAAATATGATCACTCACTATGATGATTTCGAAAAAGATAATGTCTCGACTTTCTTCCTTTTTTCGTGAAGCTTAGACACTAAGCAAAGATGCACGGAGGAGAACGAGCTTTAACTTTCTAGTTGCTTTCATGAAGTTTCAACATGATCCAAAAAGCTACGCATGAGTCATTAAGTTTTAATGTAAACTAAAATTACAAAATAGAAGAAAAGAGAGGATAACTTTTATATTACAGACATTAGAAATTCTTTGCACATTTATCCAATCTCTACAAGCGAGACCTTATCTTGTTTTGGATAGCTCCAAACTTAAGATGAGAATAGAGGGGGAAATGTCCGATCAGTCTTAAATTTATTGCACGGATGTTAATTTAATCATAATTTTTTCAATTTTATCAATTTAGTATGAGATATAATCATTTCAACAAATTTTTACAAGAAATCACCGATATAGCGGTGAAATACCTAAGGTAAGGCGAGTAGCCATGATTGAATTGAATTTGTATCCATATAATAGGATGATGAAATAATTATATCCCAAGTACCAAACATAATATTGCTCTCTAAACAATTTGTCATTTTTTCCCCTTTCTCTTTATAACGATTTACTCGTGCTCAAAATATCACAAGAGAACAACAACAATCAAGGAAAATTGCACAACATGAAGTGAGCCAAGAAACTTCAAAAAAGGGCCCAACTTTTCTTGTATTTCAAAAAAACCCCATAAAAGGGAGGAGAAATCCCAGCCCTCTGATTCCATCAGTTTCACCGCCTGCATCCGGCAGCTGCGCATCTCCCCTCTGGTTTCTCTCGTGAGGAACTGTGTTTATCTCTTGCAAAAACAAGCCATCTTGCTCGTTCCATTTCCTGTCACTGAGCTGAATGGCTGATCAGTTTGCTACCCTCTTTGGCTGATCAGTTCAGTTATCATACTGGACAATGAAGGTGATTCTGGCAATGCGGGTGTGAAGAAAGGCTGTGAAGAAACATGGACGGGTCTCGTGGGGGCGATGATGGAATGGATGCGGGGGATCCGACCCACGATCGGCATCCCATGCAACCCCATTACAGGCACCATCATGGGTTGCGGGCGCAACCGCATTTGAGCAATGGGAATGATATGAATGACGATCACGATCATGACGGCGGCGGCGGCGGGGAGGGCGTTGAAGGGGATGTCCCCTCTGACGCCGGGAACGATTCGGACAATCGCGGAGGAGGCGATGATGCGGAGCAGCTCACTCTTTCTTTCCAGGGCCAAGTTTATGTTTTTGACTCCGTGCCGCCCCAAAAGGTAGGGACTTGAGCCCATCCCTTGTTCCCTTTTCCTTTTCGATTAGCCTCTTTTGGTCTGTCATGATGAGGCTCGGTTTTCCATGTTAAAATAGCCTCGTGTAACGTTTTTCGACGGACGATGGTCCTTTGTGATTGCACCTGTTGAGCAAACATAGAGAGGTTGCGGTTGTTTTGCCTCTTGTTCATTCTTTACTTGGTTAAAATTTGAACTTTGAGGTGGCTGCCGTGGTTGGCATGAACTCTTTGGATGTCCAAAGCTAAGAACTCGTAGTAAAAGAGAAGTATGAAACATTCTGGCTAATGCCGTCTTTGACAGCTTGTATTGGAGTTTTTCTGCAGGAGCATAAGCATCCATTTTCATTAAGCTGCCATCTGTTCTATAAATTCTTGATTGAGGTCATGCATTAGTTTCTTTTGCACATTTCAGGTACAAGCAGTGCTGCTGTTACTTGGCGCGAGAGAAGTGACGCCTAATCCACCTGCAATCCCAGTAGCCACCGACCAAAACCAGGTATCAGAACTTGTCCGAAGAATACTTCTTTTAGCGGTCTTTGTCGCCTTTGACATTAATGAAGCATTTTACCAGGATCTTATGGGTACTCCCCAAAGGTCGAATGTCCCACAGAGGCTGGCTTCACTGATTCGATTTCGTGAAAAGAGAAAAGAACGAAATTTTGACAAGAAAATTCGCTATGCAGTCCGTAAAGAGGTGGCACTTAGGTATGACACAATTTTTGATAATTTTTTTTATTGTTACTTTCTCTGATCTAACTTTTGGTAGCTGGCCTCGGATTATTTTCACATGCAGAAGTAACAATCCTTCTACCTTTCCTACTGTCTTTTCTGACATGCTCTTAGGATGCAAAGAAATAAGGGTCAGTTTTCATCTTCAAAATCCAACAATGATGAATCTTCTTCAGCTGTGATGGCATGGGAATCAAACCAGAGTTGGGGACCTGAGAGTAATGGATCCCCGCATCAAGAGATCCTGTAAGTTACGAGTCTCTAATGTTGTCAGTGTCTGGTGTCTATAATAAAAGATCATGCCTCTTATCCCTGGAAACAGTAACACCTGAGGATAAGAAATTTCACATTGAGTCTGATCTCTGGACATGCATACCATTAGTTTCCTGAAGCATGATAAGGTACTCCATAGAAGATTCTCTTCTCATTGGACAACTGAATTAGGATGGGGTTGAGTGGTGAGCTTGCGGCTGTCTTCAGGTATTAGGCTAACCGGAGCTTGTGCTCTTCTCATTGATGGATGGAGCAAGAGTGGACTCAGAAGAAGAAACGTAAATGTGAGAGAATTAAAGAAGAAACACAAAAGATTTTTACTTGGAAAACCCTTCAAAATAAAAAAGGAAAAAATCACGGTGTTGCACACGACAATCTTTTTACTATCAATATTAAGTTACAATTACATGAGAGATCCCCCTTATATATAAGAGGAGTTTAGGGCTTACAAAATTACAGTAGAAATTCATCTATACCCTTTTTACATAATTTTCTCTATCAGACTCCACGACTTTGTCAATCTCCCACTTAGAGGCTGACAGTCTTTCATAATCTTCTCTTGTCTTTATGACCCAAATTGTTCAAGTGCAGTGGCACCTTTTTATCACTAACCAGGCCAATTAAGACAATGCACAACCTCAGTTCCTCCATTAGTGACACCCTTGGTAAATATATCTATTGGATTCTTTGCACTGAGGATTTTCTTCAATTACAACGTCCTATCATTTGTCAGCTCAAATATATGATACTTCAATTGAATGTGCTTTGTTCTTGAGTGAAATACCAGATTCTTTGCTAGACAAACAGCACTGATGGTTATTGAAAAGAACACTTTTAACCTTCTCCTTGCTTATCTCTTTCAGAAGATTCTTCAACTAGATCATCTCCTTATTAGCCGTAGATACAACAACATACTCTGTTTTAGTGGTTGAGAGGGGCACACAGTTCCCATAGTCTAGAAATCCAACTTACTGTAGTGCCTCCTAAGGTCAATACATAACTGAGGTGCTCTTGCTATTGTCCATGTCAAAACAAGATCTGCATTGACAAAACCTTGTGATGTCACATTGTTTCCATGAAACGTGTAATATCTAAGGTGCCTCTTAGGTATCTTAATAGTCACTCAGCTTCCCAATACTTAAATCTTGGATTAGCCATGTATCCACTCACAACTCTCACTAGATGAGCTACTTTTGGTTTGGTACAAACTACATACCATAACATACATCAAACTGTTGACAACTGACAGATAAGACACCTTAGTCTTGTAATCTCCGCTCTTGATTTGTCTTTGGTGATTGCTCCTTCGAGAGGTTGAAGTGACTTCTTAAAGGAGTTCTTATGGAGTTTGTATTCCAAACACTGAGCTTGTCTAGCACTTCCTCAATGTACTTTTCTCGAGACAATTTTAAAATTCCTTATGTTCTATCTCGCATGATCCTCATCCGAAAATTCGATTTCTACTCCCAAGTCCTCCATGAACTCCTTTGGCAATTGCTAGTTCAGTTTGTTGATCTTTTTCGTGGTAGGTTGTGAAATGAGCATATCATTCACGTACAACATCAAAATAAATGTTTAGTGGACCTGTTAACACAAATAAATGTGTTGAATTTCCTGTACCACTTCACTCAAATTTGCTCCGAATCATACAAACTTTTCTATAACTCACACACATAGTTTCTTTGCCAGGAACTTGAAAACCTTCTAGTTGTACATTGTAGATATCCCCCTCCGAGTCACCATATGCAGTCTATGCATTAAACTATTCTAGATGTAAATTCTCAGCAATTCGAATACTCAATACTAACCCGATAGTGGTCCACTTTACAAAAGGAGAGAAAATCTGTGTGTAGTGAATTACTTCCTTTTGCAAAAACCTTTCAGTACCAATCTTGCTTTGTACCTCTTTCTGCCATCGCGTTCTTCTGGCTCTATGCACCCACTTTTCTACAATGCCTTCTTCCCATCCAGTGACTGAGTTAGAAATTGTAAGTTGTTCTTCTTGAGTGAATCCAACTTATTCTACATTGTCAACTTTCACTTAATAGAATTTATATCTTGCATTGCTTCTGAAAAATATTCTGGTACTCAAGCATCAGTCAAAACCATCACTGGATATGGTTCTGATTATGAACTTATTAATTGCTTCTCCCTCTACCTTGAGTGCTAAAGGTAGTGCCTGAAGATTCACCACTCTTTTCTGTGAATTTTCTTACCAAGAATCAAATCTCTCTAAAGCTTCAACTTCTTCTGATTTGACAAACTACTCTCCAGTCATAGTTGTGCTCCAGCTGAAGTAGAGGAGATAATGGAATTGAAGCTTTTACCTCGTCATTGAATTTGATTTCCATTGAACTCAATTAAGTTGTGATCACATTAGATTCGTTGATGTGTAATGTCACAGAAGCGCCTCCGTCCATCTTTAGATTGAAGAGACAATGCATCAGATATATTTTGTTTAATGCGGCTTCTAGTACATGATGCAAATCGCTTGTCAATTCAGCTGTCATCTTCTCGTTGGCAATGTTAAAGGCAATGTCCCACGCCAGCATGAGACAATTACACCTAGGACTTCCTGATCTAACAATTCCCAGTCTTCTTGCTTCATCAATTCTAGTTTTACTCTCAATGGAGGCTAATGGAGGTTCTTCTAATACACCAGAGTCCTCACTGTTGAATTGATCGATCTTCACCGTCCATTCGTCCATCTTCATTGCTTCCACTATTCCATTGAACCAGAGCTCTAACTACCATCTATTAAGAATGAGAAATGTAAAAGAGAAGAAATCAGAGAAGAAAACACACAAAGTTTTACATTGAAAACTCTTCAAAATCAGATATACCATTTTTACAATACTTCCCTCTATCGGACTCCACAACTCCATCATCACTAAATTGCCTTAAACTCACACTTCATAATGGGAGATAGTCTCTTTGTTGCTGTTATGTCAGAGCCATTATTTGAATGTTGTATTGGCTGTTTAATCGTTATAATCTCCATTAATACTGTAGAACCAACAAATATTGATGTGTAAGATTCTAACCAGCCTTTGGTAAGCTAAACAGAATGATACTTACGTTAGAAAGTTACTCAAGTTAATGCAACCTGTGTATACTTATGACAAGTGATCTAGAAAAGTTTGATTGTCGTGAAGAATTTTACATGCATAATTTAAAACGGTTTTAACAGAGTTATGCTGACTATTCCGCAATTTGCATTGACTTGTTCATGATAATTAATGGTGGATTATCTCATAACTTTCTCAAAGTGGGAGCAAATTCTTTCTCTAGGATTTAATCTAGGGACATGGGAGAAGGGAGCATATGTGCAGTCCCTTCTGATTCTTGAAGCACTACCTTATCCAAACAACAGTAGCCCGTTAGCTCTTCATGTATATATGTTTTGATGATAGCTTAATTGCTGCCATCGGGTAACATTCATTTGCATAAATTGAGCCTTGCATTGCATTCAGTTTTTGACAAATCTAATGCTTGTCTGAAAATCTGTGCAGATGTCATCACTGTGGGATTAGTGAGAAATCTACTCCTATGATGCGACGTGGCCCTGAAGGACCACGGACCCTTTGCAATGCATGCGGATTGATGTGGGCAAACAAGGTGAATGCTAGAGTCTAGTTGTGATGTGGTTTTGAGTTTGTTCAAATCATATTTTTCCTGCTCTAATTCTCAAGATACAGTATAAACAATGACTATGGCACAAATACCATGTTAGGAAATATTTTTACTGCTATAAGATTTAGTATGTTATAGCTAATCCTGGTTAGAAAATTAGGTGATCTACTTGATTTGTTTATTTGCCACATTGTTAAAGCAAAGATGACTGATGCTGTTTGTGGTAATGGTATTCTTTTGAGACTTTACCATTGGCTAGGGTAGACACTATGATATTGTTTGGCAGGTGTTGGTGCAGTAAAAGTGATGCCTTAGATTCGTATCTTTTACATTAGTATCCGTGTGTTCACTTGCAATTGCTTGACCAAGTTTTTGCTTTTAAACAAGAAGAAATGTCTTGACTTGTCTCTATGGCTTTTCAGTCTAAAAGATTTTGAAAAGCATTTGCTTACTGCAGAAATTTCTTAATGATCTTTAGGGAACTTTAAGGGATCTTTCGAAGGCAGCCCACCCAGGTGGACAAGTTTCTTCTTTAAACAGGAACGAGGTGGGCAACCAGTTGCTGCTTCTGCTAAATTATCTGAGTCCTTTAGAGTTGTTGTTTTTCTGCTTGGGGATTGTGTTCACTTGTTAAATCTCCTCTCTATGTTGATAGATGCAGAGCGCAAATCTGGGGGCTGATTAAGTGGTCCTTAGAATCACTGAAAATGCTAGTGATTCATCATAACTACAGTCCTTGGCCCAACCAGCAAAATGATATCGATGTTAGACAATTTGAGGGAGCACTCTCGGAGGTTTATAAGAGACTTCCTTTCGGATGGTGACATACTCAATTTACTGCATAGGATGTCCTTTCTGGCTTTCCAGATGGATGCAGGTCTTGGAAAATTTCCCTATACGCTGGCCAAGCAACTGCTGGGTTTTGGGATGGTTTTCCTGTTGTTGGGTTTCAGAGGAACTGCAATTTTTCCTCGTTCTGTATATCTTGACCTAAACTGTGTATAAATAAGCGAGATGGTTCTTCGCAGTCTTATCTAATGGTTCTTCCCGATCCTACGCGTTTACTTATAATTCTTGATCTCTTGGTATTTTTCATTGTATATATTCCGAAACCAGCTGGATGTATAGGTTCTATCTGACTGTTTTATTTTTGCGGTTATCTCTATTGTGGAAATGTTTGGATTTGATCCTTGGGACTTCAATTTCATAGTTCAAGTTTTACTACTGAGAATATTCATACGATGCTTGCAATTGACCTGTCAGTTTGTTCTCAATGGAACAGAGAAGCAAGAAATGAAGGACAGCCTAAGAATATTTAGAAGCCAAAGATGGACATCAGACTTTTGTTAGAAGATCAACTTTCTTTTTTTCTTTTTTTCAGCCATTATGAAGGGCTACTTGACACCAAAATAATTCACGTCTTGACTCAAACCATGTAGTTATCTCGAATTCGAATGGGTATTATCATTTTTTAAATCTAAGAAGCGAATATTAGTCCTAAGTGCGAGACCAAACATGGTTTTGGCTTAAAATACAGGACACATTTCATACATTCATATTTCTATTTTCACTTTTGAGGTAGGGTTCGTCTCTCCATTCGAAAGCATCTGTATATGCTTGAATGTTATTGAAAACTACATCCTTATACTTGAATGTTATTCATCGGACGAGCATAAATCACATGGTCCGCTTCCATGCAAGCTTTACCGACATAATTTGTTTTTAATAGTTATTTAGCTGTGCTCTAATCCTAGAAAGTCTCTAATTTTGCATCTAATATCGATGCATAATTTGGTAATTTTTTTTATCAATATGTTTTATATATATTTGTATACATAGTTCAGTAGAATAATGAAAAATTTGGTAATAAATGTTTAAAGATAAATTATTACGTATATGTAATTCATATTTGAATTATTACATAATTCTATTTGAAAGTTTGATAATGTAAGGATAGCCATCTTATATTTGACAAATAATATATTAGAAGACAACTATATAATATCAAAATCATATTTGAGAAATAATAATATTAGATGATGAATATCATACTCGACTCATATTTGACGAATGAATAATATTAAAGGATCAATAAATAAATCTCTCGTCACAAAAATTAGAAGGCATGCTTTATAATAAATCAAAAGATGAATCTACATGATGGGATTCGGATCTTTTTTTTTTGTTTGTTGATAAAGCTCTATTTAAATTCTATTGGAAAATTGATTAATGAGAGTATCTATTATGTTATGGTTTTTCACGTACATTTATCTCTCTTTGTAAAAATTTATGTCAGACACAAATGTTTAGAATAATATAAAAGATACAGTCTTAGAAATATTCAACGCCCAAATATCTTGCTAGCCACCGGCAACTTCCTACAAAGTCATCCTTGTGCGGCTCAAAATCAAAACCTTTCTATTTATCAAACTCTCGTTCAACTGACAAAAAGAAACTGAAGGTGCAATCAGCAGAGGTCAATTCAAAAAGAGATGTGGCTTAATCATCACTCTTCTTCGGTGAAAATGTAGATGTGGAGCAGGCTTTGCATTGGGTTTCCAACCGAGAAACTAGGCACAGTGCACAACTAGATAGGGGGAGTTTGATGTTTTAAAACACTACAGGATGCTGCTCACAAGTGGAGCTCAAAGTTTCAGAAACAGGACAAAACACATGGGGAGCCCCCCATCATCCATCCTGTCCAGTAGGAAAGTTTTCACCATTCTTTGTCATTGTTGCTTTGCTTCTTGACAATATCAGCCCACCAGCTTCATCACTTAACCTTCCCCCCACCAGAGCATCCCAATGATTGACTCTCCACAACT
Organism: Eucalyptus tenuipes; assembly: GCA_014182365.1. Classification (NCBI taxonomy): domain Eukaryota; kingdom Viridiplantae; phylum Streptophyta; class Magnoliopsida; order Myrtales; family Myrtaceae; genus Eucalyptus; species Eucalyptus tenuipes. The sequence goes on from CM024546.1 coordinate 31,497,683, forward strand.
CTTGCACAGTGCCCAGTAGCATCCAGAGCTCCCTTTTCATGGCGGAGGCCAGGACCAGCACCAGCACCACCAGTGATGGATCTCCCATAAGCAATTTAGCCCCAGACCAACTTTTTTCAATCTTGCTCCTCCTACCGTTTGATTCAATCGTTTCTTTCTCCATGACTTGCAAAAAGTTCAGGACTTTAGCATGCTCCGATGCTCTCTGGGAGTCCATATGCAGGAGAGACTGGGGACCCACCTCAGTGGATGCCCTCAAATCCTCGTATTATCGTGAGGGTGAGTTCCCATGGATGAAGATTTACAACCATGTGCTTCATCTTGACTCCGTCGCATGTCATAATCTTTCGGAGACCGGTGGTGGTGAGATGGTGTTGCCCAGCCCAAGGGCCTCCCACTCTCTCAACTTCGTGTCTGATTGCTTGGTTTTGTTTGGCGGAGGCTGTGAGGGAGGTAAGTCTCTTATTGCTCTTGGAACTTCAAGTATTCAATAAACTGTACTTTTTATGAGCAAAATAAATCAATAAATAAATAAACCGTGCTTTCTATTTCCTGAATATGATGATGATCACTGTCAATTGTGAGGTGAAATGTTTGTAAGATGATGGGTTTTCAGTGAGCATATTCATACTTCCCAATTAGTTAAGTTTTCTGGGTTTCTGTTGTCTTCAGCAGAAATACACTACCATGGTCTGCCTACAAAGATTTGTAGGATTTGGATTGTGTTTTCTGGCCACGTGATTTATATCTGATTCTTTTTCTTTTTTTTTTTTCCTCCCCAATTCGGAGCTTCCTGTACAAATGGAGCTTTTGTAACTGCCTAAACTTGCCATAATTGCTTGCTCAAAAAAAAAAAAAAAAAAAACTTGCCATAATTGATCTTGCTCAAAAAAAAAAAAAATTTTTGCCATAATTGATGGGCCTCCAGGCTCAGGATAGAGCCCAAAGTACATTCTTTAAGTTTCCATAATTGATGCTCTAATGCAGGCTTACATATTTCATATATATGACCGACAAGGCATGAATATGTCATTGCCTCAATCATAACTTTTTATACTCCCAATGCTACCGATAATTGAAAATTGACAATGATCGTTACACCATCAAAACAATATAATGCCATGGATGAAAGTGTAATATTTGCTGTCTGAGAAGCATTTGAAGTGAACTAGCTTAGGCATTGGTTTAATATAGAGAGTCCTTGTCTCTTGCTATCGACAATGACCATCATGAATATTCCTTAGCTTGCTATTGACCTTGACCAAAATGAGTACCGCTTAGCATTTTATTGAGATGAAGCTGCCAATGGAAGGGGTAGATCATCAGAATAGCTCTTGCAAACTTGTTTGTCTCCCAAAGAAAATAGACTGGCACTTTGCCTTTCTGAGACGAGATTCTGTTAGCATCATCACGGTAACTTTTCTTCCTCCTAATACCATTGTTTCAATGGCTCAAACCATTATGAAGATTGCCCGAGAGAGAATGTGGAATTGATATTCACGGGTGACCATCAGTCCTAAATTCTTTAATCATGATCGGAGGGGCACCAAAAGCGTAGCCTCCGTCCTTTCATCTTTTGGATACTTAGTGGGGAGAGGAGGATAGCTTTTGGTTTTCTAATCTGGCCCTATCAGTATTTGAACACTCGGATTTGCTGATTCACGAGAAATCCTTGCTGACTGACCTCCTCATGGAATGATATTAGATGTGGAATTGTTCACATTAATCTAACAGCTGATGACTGTCTTCCCTGTATTCAATTTTGATGGTTTTGCCATGCAAGCATTTGTATCATAGAAATCCTTTACCTTCTAACTCTTTGCTCAGTTTTGATTCTCTTTTCCTTGGTGAACGTGCTTCAGTGATATGTCATTTCAATGCAAAGTATTTTCTGTTAGACCAGCTTTTCTTATGTGGATGTCAATCATTAATCCGGTATTATTGCCTTGCATCTTCGTATTGCCTCACCCATGTAGCTCTCCGCATTATTACTTCGATCTTTAGTCCGTGGTCTGATTGCTGGTGTGATAAATTATCCTAGCTTTTTCTAACCATTCTTTTTTAAGGATCTTTTAATTCAGGAGAGGAGTGACATACAAAGTTCATAGCTTTATTAGCAAATTGCTTCTTCAAGGATGTACCTCATGCATCAAACTCTGTAAGAGTTATACAGGATAAGATTGGTCCCAAATGACAATTCTGAAAAACTGAAAAATGATCTCTTTATAGTTTGTTTGCTAAAAGGGAGACTATATTCTTATATCAAATGGTTCTTGGAGCTGAGCATCTGTTATAGCTGGCTTGAGCAAGTGGTTCATTTGCATTCAACAGCAGAGTAAAACTTTTTCGGCCATAGTAGATCAGCAAATGCATGATTTCACTATTGAATATTGTTCTCTTTATCTAATATCTTGATCACATTAGGACGTCATCTTGATGACACTTGGGTGGCATATATTGGACAAGATTTTAGGAGGAGATTGAAATGGCAGAGGGTGAATTCAGGCTCTCCGAGTGGAAGATTTGGGCATACATGTGTGGTGATTGGCGATTTCCTTGTTCTGTTCGGAGGAATCAATGACCATGGGAACCGCCAAAATGATACGTGGGTGGGGCAAGTCGCAGGGCATGAGACTCTGGGCATCACGTTATTGTGGAGGCTACTTGATGTGGATTCAATCGTACCACCAGCCCGTGGAGCACATGCTGCATGCTGCATCGACGACCGGAAGATGGTTGTCCACGGAGGAATAGGGTTGTATGGCGTTCGATTAGGAGACACGTGGGTATTGGAACTGTCTGAAAACTTCTGTTTAGGAAGATGGCATGAGGTTGTGACTCAGCCATCACCCCCTGCTCGTTCAGGTCACTCACTGACTTGCATCGGGGGAAGCCTAGCAGTGTTATTTGGAGGGAGAGGATTGGGCTACGAGGTGCTCAACGACGTGTGGCTCTTGGATTTGTCTGAGGGCAATGGGACGTGGGTTGAATTGTTCTACGAGTTGAGTGATATACCCGAAGGCGTTTGCCTTCCAAGAGTCGGCCACTCGGCTAACCTCGTCTTAGGAGGTCGCCTGCTAATTCATGGGGGTGAGGATTCATGCCGGCGCCGAAAGAATGACTTTTGGGTGTTGGACATTAAAGCAATTCCATCCATCAGATTCCAGCCAATTCAAGGGAAGTCGTGGAAAAGATTGAACTCCAAAGGTTACAAACCCAACGGTAGATCATTTCATCGAACTTGTGCTGATCATTCTGGAAGATACCTGTACATATATGGGGGAATGGTGGATGGCTTGATTCAACCTGCAGAATCATCCGGCCTCAGGTTCGATGGGGAGCTCTTCCTGGCAGAACTAATGCTTCGGCTCTGAAGACCAGTAGAATAGGTGCAGTTTATCATTTTGTCTCAGTCGCTTACCTGGTCCTGTATGTACCGCCGACTCTACGATTAAATGATATCCATGCATCTAATAAAAGGAATTAGACACGAATCTACTCCTATTGGCGAGGTTGTTTTCCGTGGGATACCCTAGAGCATGGAAAGATAAAATCTTTAAATGGCTTATTCCTGACCATAGACCTGGGGTGTGGTAATCATAGGGGGAGCATTGAATTGCATTGACCATGTTTTTTAGAGCTATTGATACTTGTTATAAGGAGACTAGAAAGGAGACACGAGTATGCTGCGCCCAACGCGTCAAACTCCAATGGACAATTTCATCACGAAGTAGTTCATATACCAGAATGGTTCCTCAAGAATCAATGGAGATATAACACTATAGAACTTCGACAGTTACAGTATTGGTCCCATGAAGCCTGCATTTCTATACATGGTTAGGGGAGACACCATTCCCGCCCCTTGTCCCCACTGAACTAGGCATAACGCATCAAAACCAAAAAATTGCATCCCAAGTACCCAATAAAAGAATCGGTCGGAAACAAAAAATTACAATCTTAATTTGGTTCTCCACATCTCTCCGATGACCTTCTTGGGTGATGGATCGGCCGGTCCTTTGTCTCGCTGTCCAGATGTGAAGTAAAACCACCCATCCCAGAACCCAACAAGTGTAGTCTTCACACGGTAAGGGAGTTTACCAATCACAGACCATTTCTGCATCATTTCGGACATGACAGAAGTAAAAGGCAAAAAGTACAATTAGTGAACTGTATCAAATAAACCGAGCTCTTCTGAATGATATGAAATTATCAAGGGGTCTGTCCATTAGCTGGAGCAATCAAAGTTTATTTGTTGTATTGACCTAGGAGAAAACATCTATCTTGAACAGGTTAGTTCTTTGCAGAGTAAAATGGGGAACGGGAAGACAGGTAGGAATCCAGTGATGATAAACCATGTAATAGCATCGTTGCTAAATGTACTTAAGCAAAGACAGTGACATGACCAGAAAAAGGACATAACAGAACCCCAAAAAAGAATGAGAATGAAGATCTTTGACCTGAAAAGGTAGTACCATCTTGTAAAGCCCCCCAAAACCAAACTTCACAGGATGTCAAAAAAAAAAAAAAAAATTTGCGAAATGTGTTTATGCTTGAGATTTAACAAAAAACCAAGCTTCACAGGATGCCAAAGGAGAAACCTCGTAAAATATGTTTATGCTTTAAACTTGACAAATTAATCATTCAGAATTGTAAGCAATGCAACAACTATATTAAGTGCATGATAAGGGACAAAGAGAACCAATGGCCCTGAGATTCAGGAAATATAATGAATTTGCAGAGCAGAATAACTTGAAGAGTGTTTTAAGTGACCCGATGAACAATGGACCAATGGCATACAAGGAGAATTGGCAAAGAACCATACAAGCAATGTTGACAATAAAATATGATTAATGAGGCAGAGCTTCTAACCATGATCAGTGCTGTAACGGTGAATACGATGAGCATGGTTAATTATTTTATCTACCCATCTACGTTCCTAGGCAAGTGTAGACACAGTTATGGGCATCTCTTCTTTCCAACTATAATGAAGAAAGGAGTTAATACCAGTGTATCTAAATTAAACCGAACCAGTTCCCCATTAAGCACCATCTTCTTTGTCACGGGATGCTTCTCCGTTGTGCCTCCAGCAATGACAAGAGAATTATTAACATGAGCCCAAGCAAACTCGATGTGGGAGTTTGGCTTTATCATTGAAGGTAATACTTTCCACTTGTTCTCATCGTCTAGCATGTAAACATCGCCGTAAACAACCTGACAGAGTGAACAAAGCATTGCCTTGGTTAAGCAAAAGCTAAATTTATCAAATAGATGCTATAGCTAGGCTGTCCCCTCGGAACACAAAAAACAACAGAAAGTATATTATATAAAACACATGAACAGATGAACTGAGAAAACCACAAATAGATATTAAGTTATATAACAAGTATCCAATGACGTCGACCAGGTCAACGACATAAGTTTTCCCGTCTCTAAAGAAATTTTGAGAGGGACACTAATCAGGCTACCTCTTTTCTACGGGAGCATTTGAAAATAGGCGATCCAGGTTTTGCCATGAAATCACCTTCTTGACCACCTATAACCATCAATCGGTCGTCAACCACAACACAGGCCCTGCATGGAAATAATTTCAAGGTGAAACAACATAGAATTGATTAAATGTCTTTTAACATTTCGGAAAGGTGATGATGCTTATGTGAAAATCCAATAGAATGCTTATGTGAAAAATCAATAGAATGCTTATGTGAAAATCCAATGGACATTTGGAATCGGAAATGCCTCTAACAAATTGCATGGGATAAAGGTCCTCCAAGTAATCTTGAGTTTCTTGTTTCCAAGTAGTCAATATTTTTACGCTGAATCCATACATTTGTCAAAGATTAAGGGAAAACCATTAAGTAGACGTCCGCATGTATGAGAGTGATTCTACGCCTACAGAGATCAAGTGCTCCTTGTTGTACAAGATTGTTACTCAAGATATATAAAATTTTCAAGTGAGCATCCTTAAGAGCAGCAGAAACAACTATAGCAATGGATAACCATGTGCTGAAATAAATTAGGAGAGGATATCTCCAAAAAAAGAGGGAAATGAACCTATGAGGTCCTCCACGGGGAATTGTTATTTCATTCCTCCATTCCGTCTCCAATGCTTTTCCATCCTTCACAGCAAGACTCCAGTGCTCAACTGCAGGCGTATGCCTATTTTCTTTGCTGCCTCCCATCACATGAAGTCTACCCCTCCAAAGTTGGGTTGCAGGTGCATACCTAAAATTCACAAATTTAAAAACGTCCTTAAAGGAGGGGCAAGAACAATTCCACGGATTTCGACAGGAGTAAAATCTAATTGGAGCCATTTACAAAGAAAAATGATAATCGCAACAAGGAAATAAGTTGAGGGGAAAAAAAGGACAAACAATATAGGATCTCACATGTTCAGTATAATTTGTAAAAGCTCATCAGACTCATAAAGATTATTAAAGTACTCCCACAGAAAATTACCCCAGAAAACAAGAGTATGAATGATAATAAGTTTCTCTAGAAGGCCTAAAACTTAAGATTCGGAGAACAAATAATGTACCTAGGAACTGGTAAAGGGAGCAAGTCATGCCACTGCTTGGTCTCAGTATCTAACACGAAATTGTGTGCTGTAGGTCCACGACACTGTGGACCATATTGTCCTGTGACCACATATATATATCTCCCATCTGTCACCATTCCCAAGTGTGAATGAGCCATTTCTTTTGGCATGTCAAATCTTCCTCCCCAAGTATTATCTGAAAAGTTGTATATGTCAACATGAGAATGCACCTGTTTGGCCAACCAAAAATTAAAGCAAAAGAGGAAGTGTCAGAACCTCCAGGCTCAGATACAGTACCATACAATGCAAAACACGCCAACTTTACATCCGTGGTTAGATATGTCTCCTAAATGAGAACGCAACATGGCTGAAGGAATACATGATAATACTATGAGAGCACTCGCGATTAGCATAATAAGAATATGACATGAAATATCTCATGAGGAATTTAACAGGGGAAACAAGGTATCCAACTCAAGGTGATCACACATAAACTCAAGTCTCACCAGTCCAATTCCAAACATAGCTCATTTGCCTCAGATATCAACTCACATGGCTCACAAATTACTGAAGTAATGATGCCGATCCAAGTACTTTAGTACTACATACTCCTGGCATGTTTGCATGTTCTTCATATAACAATTCATGACACCAGACAACACAAGCAAGGAGGCTGGTCTAAACAGCATTTCTGGAAATTAAACCAATCTTGAGTCATGCTTCCATGGCAATATATTTGGAATTTAGCCGACTGAGCCCTTCATTATCTACCCAAGATAAAAAGCAAAAGTTTCTTGCTTTTCATCCGGCATAGTTCTATTTTTAAGATTTAACATAACAGAACTTCAAACTTCATCGGACGCAAAGTTCACCACAATGCATCATTAGAGTAACAAAGCAACAACAAGAATAGAAAAGTTCCCAAGGAGAAGCAGCAAAGCTGCCCAGTTAACATAGTACGAGAACGATATAGACATTTAAGCCGATAGCTTGCTTCCTAGTCCAGATAAAACACGCCAAACCAAGGAGGTCGGTGGGTTGCTTACAAAATCAATAGTGCCGTATCCAGCAAACACGTAAAGCAGATTCTTTATCTGAATTGCTGCCCCATCTAATCGAGGCACCGGCGCAGGAGCCATCCTCTCCCATTTCAGCTCCGGCCCAGGTAAATCTGCAAAAGTTGCAGACAAGACTCTCCCAGGAGCATCATCCCTCTCCGCAGGTCGTCCCTATAAAAGAACACAACCCTCTTGGCCTTCGATTACACAGGTCAACAAGAAAGCATTACTCATTGTAAATCCCGAATGAGCAAGTCTCTCCCAGCACTTGCAAAAGCCAAAATCGAATCGTGGGCTATCCTTTCCCCAGTAAACAAACAAGAAAGTAACCGCGACTAGCCGAAACAGGGGCTGCGCAAGAATGGGTACCTCGAGGGAGCTCCGATCAGCGCTGCCGGGCACGGTTATGCTGGAGGGGGGATTGTCGGCAGCCCAGTTGGAGGAAAGAAGAGAAGAGGAAGAAGTGAAACGCGGAGAAGCAGCCCAGAAATAGTCGTAAACCAGGCCGCACCCTAGGAGGAGGACGCATCCGAACACCAATCTGGCAGATTTATGCTTCCCCACCGGCCTCCCCATCTCCCCGATTGGGCCGGAGATCTGAGCATGTGACGATGGTGGCGCGGCTCCGATGGGAATCTACTGCCGCACCGATGGATCCAGAGGTCGAAAGGCGAGCAATTGCATTCACACTTGCGCAGGAAGGAGGAGGTGAAGAAGAAGGAAGATCTTGCTTCCCAAAGTGTTCGTCTTTCCACGTGCTCTCCGTCATGGTCATGGAGATTTTAGTATTTACTACAATTAAAAAAGAGAATAATATATATGTCGTGACACGCAAAATCTCAGAAAATAAATATGATCGTTTACTAAACAAAAATGAGAGGATGAAAACTAGCGCCCGGCCGCCAAAATCGAAACACTCGAGGAAGAAGTCTCCATAAGAAATCGAAATCGACATTTGGAGTCTTTTATCTAACAAAGACAACAGAGGAGGACGAAGAAGGTCTCGTAGCAACAGATTAATTAGCCTGTTACCTCGAATCACATTCTCTCCAGAAGACTAACGTTTGGCATCTAACAAAGCATACAGGTGGACGTGTCTCTAACAAAGACAATGAAGCCCGAAATCGCATGAAAAACTCCTGGCATGTCCTGGTATAAACAACAATGGCAACACTGGTTTCAACCTATCAGGTTGGGAAGCTTTGGTCATCCCCTTTTTCACTTGGTTTTACGTTTGTCCATACTAGGTACAAGCCCACAATGAATTAAGAGCCCGTTGCAACTTTACTCTAGGTGAGTGGTTGTAGCATTGTCACGATCTTGAATGGACTCTTGCTAGTAGATTTTCTTCATTGCAAGTTATGGTTGCTGTCTCGTCACAATCTTGAATGGACTTTAGCTTGTAGACTCGCTTCGTTGCAAGTTATAAGAGAACCGGACAATATAGATCAACTTTGCCCAATTCAATTGTAGTGTTGTGCTCACATAATGTCCAAGGCACAACTCTAGGAGCGCAGTCACCATTTCTATCTAACTATCACTTTGGGAATAGATACTTGTGGAGAAGTTGAGATCTAATCCCAAAAGTTTAAAGAGCTTGTTCAGAATCTCCTAGTGAATTGGGGATTGCAACCGCTTGCAATCGTTTGTGATGCTCCCTAATACTTGAAACGTGCTTCATAAATAGTTTGATTGCCTCATCGGTCGAACAATCTTTTGTTGTGGACATAAATGTCACATACTTAGGAAATTAATCCGCCATAACCATGAGAGTTTGCCACCCTTCAAACTTGGGCAAGTTCACAATGAAATCGATGAAGACATCCTTCTTTGTCTTGGCACCTTGTTGCTTGGTAGCCTTCCATTTTGTTCCTCAACGGCTTTCCCATCTCAGTGCTTCTCACCATTGGTGGACATGGATCCATTGTGATTAGAATTGCCTTGCTATGATACTACTTGTCATGGATCGATCGATCTAACATTCTTTATCTGTGTGATCTTAGGAATTATTTTTAGGTTGGCATTATTTGCTCACATTCACAAGAGTCTTTAAAGAGAGAAGTTCCGGAATACCATTACTTGTGAGATGATACAAATGAGGGGGAAGATATCCTTATTTATACAAGCCTAACCACAGTTGTAAATCTCTCCTCAATTTAACGGTAGAAATTGCTTCTTCCAATCTATAGGATTTATTACAAGAGTGCACAAGTACAATGTTGTCCACCCTTAGGAGTATTTTAGAATACACAAAAAATCCTAGGACTTAAAATCTTCGAGGTCTAATTGTTCTTCATGGATCAGCCAAAGTCCTTCATTCAAAAACCCTTTAGGTCATGTCATTTCTCTAGGTCGTGACACTTGCCTTTGTAGTGGGTTTTCTATCGAACCGACTCGAAACTAGTACATGGCTTGTTCTCCTAAAATGACGATTTAGGCCATAGCATAAGAAACTGATCAAATTTGGTTTCTCAATTTTTTCCTTAGGAACTGAGTCGGTCCCTACATAAATCCACCTGAAACCAATTGGTTTGATCCTTGATGAAATGAGGCTCGTCAAATAGGTGGGTGGGATCATGTTTGGGTCAGATTACAAATGTTTTGACCCAAATTGACCCGTTTAATCACAATATAAATTCAACAATCCATGCCCGACTTGGCCTGTACCTAAATCATATGTGATCTAGATCCATCTTTTGTAGTTTTTCTTCTTAAATTGTCGCATTTGAAGAATGGATAGCTTTTTGTCTGAAAATAAAAAAAGACTTGGTGACTTCATGGACCGACTCCATATTTAATTTGGGTTGTAAGTAGGTGACTAACTGATCCATTAATATCCATCTTTTTTGGACTTTACTTTTCAAAACCCATCCATGACCCATATATTGAGTTTTATGTGACTCATGTATGACTCATTTTAACAAATGTAAGTGAACATATGGATTTGTGATCCATTTTGACAACTTTACGATAAATTAACCCAATTATTTGCCCTTGATATTAATAGTCACTAACGTACAAAATTGATATTGTTTTAGTTTTCAATGGCACTAGTTTCTTTTTTCTTTTCTTTTTCTTCTTCTTTATTTATTTATTTTATATGCACGTAATCAGTGTCACTTGAATTGGCTATAATATCTGTTTATGAATGTTTAATGAGTTTGCATAAGCAATTTTTTTTTTTTTGGTAAAACTCCCACTAAAAAGAGAAAAAAGCAAAAGAATCGCGTATCGAATTTAAAAAGAGAAAATCAGGGAGGGGAAGCCCATCAAGAATCGTCCCAAAAATCAGTCTGGTTATCGTCAAAAGAAAAATGGTTGGGCGATCTGCCAGGTTTGATTCTTTTGGCTATCTTCATCAAATCACTAATTAGCTCAACACTAGTGATTCTTGATTATCCCGGTTTCTCCCCCTCTCTACTCTAACATAACAAAATCATCTCGAATTATTACAAAGGGCAATAAACAAACTTCGAACACCACTATTAATCGGCGAAATTCCTGCCCTCATAAGTCCGGCCAAGCTGCCAATCCGGCGGCGCCACGTTGTCGGACTGGAGCACCATCCGGTCACTGGTGGTGACCCGGAAGGACAAGGCCTGGCCCCGGAGGACGACCGAGGTTTGCCAATTCTGACCCCAATTCCGAGTCATCCCGACCCACTCCGTCCTCGTCCCCTTGATCTTCACGTCCACCACTTGCCCGTCTCCCCCGACATTGTACACAAGCACCAGCAACCACCACTCGTTCCCTTTCATCTCGAACCTCATCCCTGTTCGTATGCTCACCCATATCACTTCACTTATAACATTCAATAGGATGATACATAACACAGGAATCGAACTCGAGGCCTCTTTCTAGTTCTTGCGTGACTATATGTATGCATACCTCCTTCCTTTGGACCACACTTCACACGGTGGAATGCAACGGGCACGATCCCGGCACGGTAGCGAGCGATCTTGAGGAACATGGACAGGGAGAGATCAAAGTGCTTTTGGGGCGGGTTGCACCAGACCTCAGTCGGTTTGGTGTAGTTGGGCGGGCAAAAGTTGGTGGCACTGACGCGGATGATGGGCCGGTTGGGTAAGCACCAGGGGGAATGGATGCACATTATCACGTAGCAGGCTCCGCAAGTCGCTCCGTCGTTGAAGAGGACGGTGCTTAGGGCTGTTGTCTTCAGTCCATACCCTTGCTTGAACAGGTCGCCATACCCACAAGCTCCCCCTATGTGCAAAAGCCAACAAGAATGATATATATATCACGTTGAGGGACTTGTGCGTGCGCGTGATTAGAGTCAGTGCAGTTTGCAGTTAAAGTAGCTTACTCATGGTTTCATTGCCACGGATGTCGCCGTAGAATGTGGCATGAGCGCTGGAATCCCATCCTTGGAGGCTGCCACCATTGTGGCTGTCGCCGCCAGCGACAACAAACAAAAGAACCATCATCAATGCAAGACTTCCGAGCATCACTGTTGACTGATGAGGGTACTCAGGCTGAGCCATCTTGTCGATTTGCTCTGGTCTTGACTTTTGCTATTTGTAAGAACAGATCAGGGCGATGTTACCTCTGCAGTTTATAAGACTACGTGAGGGGTACGTAAATAGCTGGGATCTGCAATGCATGCCCGCCAAGTGGAGGAGTCGACCGTGGCTATAGAGAGAGACGACAAAATGTAAGCGTAACCACCCAGGCACGCTCCATTAGTTACATAAGTCCTATTTCAATTAATAAGGCCGCATCAATGTACTTTTCCGTGTTTGTTTCTCATTAGGTTTGGAGAACTTACGTTACAATGTTCGAATTCGCAGGGTTCCCACGCTTCTTGATCGCGTTTTCATACCATATCATCATCTGCTATCCTCAAGCCAAAGAGTCTCCTATTTGGAGGTGCAGAACAAGCCTTTTACTTACCACCATTCAATTGATATCGCTTGCTAAGTTATCTCTAATGACATCCGTAACGGTTCCTGATTTTATACATCTTCTCTCTCTTTCCAATGCATAATTTGTTGGTTTTTTGATGAACTAATGATACATGTAGTATAAAGACAAATGAACTGACGGCAGCCGATGCAGATAATCGGGTATTATGGAGTGACTTCTACAAGGCGCAACAAGATCATATTAAAGAACTTGCAACAAGAAAATCGAGCCATCGTCAACATGCATGAATTCAACTTGCGTCAACACTTCATTTATTTAGTCGGTCGACAAGCTCGGCTGAGAAATCTTGATACCTCTGGCATTGCTTCATTACAGTCGCAGCTAGATTTTTCTGGCTAGCGACTGGGAACAATCATGAGAAAAGCGAAAAGGAAGGAGAAAACAGAGAAAAATTACTCTAGAGAGAGTTTCGGGATACGAGTTTTTGAACCGAGCTCTACAAAAACCAAACCAATAATGAGCAAAAACTACCACAAAAGAAATTTACGAGGAGGAATATATAGTTGCACTGAACCATAAGCTTCTGCAAATCACGAGTTTGAAAAAAAAAAAAAAAAGGTGCAGGTAAACGTCCAAGGGACCATATCCCTTATTGGAGTTCGTTCCCTTCCTCTGTGCAAATGCACAATTCGAAACGAAATGGAGTGACAAAGGTGTCAGGTGGGGTTAAGAACAAAAGCCAACACAGGCATCGCAGGTAAAATGCTCACAGAGAGGAGGACACCAATTTCGAAATATGGCTGCCCCATATTTCATTGGATTAGGGACAATATCCTTTTTCTCTTTCCATTTTTCGACGTTAAAAATGCTATGCGAATTTGATTTGCTTCAATGATGAAAAATATTGAGTCATCGTGTAAGACATCGGCACGTCAATAAATGAAGGATTGAGTTGCCCATGTTGAAAAATAATCCAGAGAATACACACTGTTTGTTGTAATCAGAATATAAAATTGGAGGTGAGGTACGGATATTCGAATCTCCTTAAGGCGATTAGTTCCCGCCAATGGTACTCCGCAGATTCACGAACTATGCCTTCCAAGATACAACACCTCGAACCCGTTTGGATTAGCACTATGCAAACGGACTCGCCGAACCGTTCAATTGAACCAAAGACACTCGAAAAAATAGAAGAGTAGAAGAGTATATCAAAGCCTTTTGGAATCGAGTTGGAAAAACCAAAACCAAAGACCATTCTGAAGCTCTATGCTCCTATCTATCTATAGAGCTTTTTTAGTTCATGTACAGAAGAGATACATGAATTAAATAGATGCATGTATCCACGAAGTTCATGAATCGTGAGATATGTGAATCCAAGAGATTCATGAATCTAGAAACTCGTGAATTCAAGAGATTTGTGTACTCAATAAATACATGAACTAAAAGATACATGAATCTAGAAAATTCATGAATTCAATAGATACGTGAACAGAAAAATTTAGGAAATTCAAGAATCCAAAGGAGATACGTGAATAGAAAAAACGTATCTTAATATATTGGCTCTCGTTGATCCATTAACCATAATTATAACAGCCCAGTGATTCAATTTCAAGACAAAAGATTATAAAAATTGTACGAGTCGTCCCATGCAGGAAGCCTGAGAAGCTTCTCGGACGTCTGGGAACGTGGACACCGCCCACGTCCTCCACGACATCCACTGCATGGCTTCTCATCAGAACGCGGACGTGTCAAGATATAACCCTTTTTCTTCTTCTTCTTCTTCATTGTTCCTCCGCATGATCAACTTGAGGGGTCGACCATGGATAAAGTCACGAGAGGAACGTTGATCTTCCTTTGCTCGCTTTTTGTACTTCGGTTTGTATTAGCAGAGCGTCCCACGGTAGCGGATGATCGTCACCCCGAGCAGAAACCTCGGTCGATAATTCATCAAATCATGAGCAGCGCTTTGCCGTTCAACCGGGAAAAGCTCGCCGCCCTCGCTTGCCAAGCCCACGCCTACTTCTTCCCCCCGAACCTTGAGTAAGTTACGCTGCAACTTGTTGCTATTCCATTCCTCATATTCCAAGTTCATGTGGAACGTGTCTGTGGGTTGAAGTTTTAGGGGAGGATCGGGGGACTTTGAGAAAGGAGGCGGGGAGGCCAAGGAAGTCGGAGAGACGGTGAGAGAGGCGGTGGCCAAAAGCGTGGAGAAGGGGAAATCCGCGGTGGAGGATTCGGCTAGATCCGCTGCGGAGATGGCGGATGCGAGTGCCCGCAAGGCGGCGGAGAAAGTCAAGAAGACGCTGTCGGAACTCCAGTCCCGTGTGGAGATGTCATTGTTGGCCATACCAGCACACTGTCGTGCGATGAACATGGAAACTCCTCGACCAAGCACAGGGACTAGCATATCTGCAGCATGAGATTTGGTCCACTCCACGCTTATAAAGCGATAAATCGATCTTTTGAATCATGCAGAGCACAACACATTATGAAATGGAGTAGGGAATTCTGGGGATGGTTCACCCTACATGATTACTTGGGTAGGAAAACCTAATCTTCATGAAGTTTGTCTGCTTTGTTAAAATGTAAATTTTCAAGTTTCTCTAATGTGTATTTGTGATTTTGGCACAAGTTGTTGTAAATGTAGAGTATGTTTTAGGGTTAGCTTTTGTGATTTTTGTTCTTTTTTCTTTATTATTGTACTTTTAGAGCTCCATATGTGTTTTTTCACTTCATAGTAACTACCCCTGTCTTCTTAAAAGATTCAAAAATCGTCAAAATAAAAAGTGAAAATGTTTTCTTTAGATTTCCTGTCCATTTTAATCTATTCAAAATTGTATTCTGAAAAAAATTATTATGATTTTTCTTCGATTTAGATGGTGTCCGAGTGTCCGAGTCGACTCTCGACAGACCACTGTCCAAGTAGTGTCATGGCAATTATCTTGCAACCCACACTCAAGAGAAGGGAATTAGGATAGCACTTTATGATACGCGGGAATATATAAAAAAATCAAATTATTGTAATAAACTTCATGATACGCCGGAATATATAAAGAAAATCAAATTATTGTAATAAAAATTCAAATAATTTGTCCCGAGAATAGTAAATCCATCTAATTCACTTTCCATTTTATTTTGATAAAAAAGGGTGTCCATAAGTCATTTAGACAAATATTATACGTGTATTAATTTTTATCTCGATAATATTAATGCAAGAAGTCAACAATACAATTGCCTACCCGTTAATGAAAAGCAATTTATTAGAAGTTCACATTCGTTATTTGATTTGTGTCTAGATTATTACTCACGAAACTCCTTATATAGATAGCGCTAAAAAGCAAAATGGCTTGTTAATCGTATTGTTGTGGAGTAGTTGTGCAAATTACATATGTTAATGAAGTAACATTACCGTAAAATACATTATTTGATCAACTAATGAAAGAAAAATCTATTGTAAATTTGATGATGAAGTATCATTAAGCGGTTGAACTTAGGCAAGGCAAGGTGTACAACAAATGATAAGATAGGCATTGTGTGACTTTCTTAACGTGTTGTATTGAAAATAGTAATATGCAAAATTAAAAAAGTAGAAAGATATAGTTTTAATAAAGCTAAAGTTTTTATATGTTGGGCATCGCATTGCACCAATCATCTTTTGCCTTATTTATTGGTCAGGCTTTATTATTTGGCTTGAAAATCACAAAAAAGAAGAAGCACAAGAACATCACTAATTGCATACTTTTCAATTCAAACAAGGAGGATAAACAAATGAATCCATAACTCTAAAACGTTATCCCATATTGTCCTATTCCAGTCTTTCATGAATATTATGATATATACTTTCTCATTCTTCAATTTGGAAAAGGAAAATTCTAAAAAGAACATTTCAACAAAATGTAACTCATACTCCCCATTCCATCTTAATGAAAATATATTCTTTTATCATATGCATTGGGATATGAACTTTATGATGGAAATGGTAAGAACATAAGCACATTAATCAAAGAGCTCCATATAAGAAAATGATCAAAACTTTATGAAATCACCTTTGAACTATTCAAATTAATTCTCTTTTTAAGTAGCATAATATTCAACATTGCATTTATAACTAAGAATGCGATGAGAAAAGTGGGAAATTAGGGAAACTATATAAATAAATAAAAGAAAAGCCCGCAACATGGCTTTATCACTTCTTCACTATTTAAATTCAATATTACAACTTTTACTTTTAATATTTTCTCAAAGATAACAGTTATTTTGGGTTAGGTGAAATAATTTATTATAAATTCCTCCA
Source organism: Eucalyptus tenuipes (assembly GCA_014182365.1). Classification (NCBI taxonomy): domain Eukaryota; kingdom Viridiplantae; phylum Streptophyta; class Magnoliopsida; order Myrtales; family Myrtaceae; genus Eucalyptus; species Eucalyptus tenuipes. Next base: position 31,514,454 of record CM024546.1, read on the forward strand.
AAAGCAACATCACCATTTTACTGTTTAAAATTATATAGAATGTGACGAGGTAACTTTTCATTTAAAGATCGATATTTTGTTTGTCAAGATTGTGTAACACTTTGAATTTTTTTCATCGGTGCAAACCTGGTTTTCTACCAAAAAGAAATGCGTCACTATTAAGTTCCTATTGGCCATATTTTTTCATAAAGAAAGAAAAGAATTTAATCATATAATTGGCTACTTCAAAATACGTCATATATATATATATACATACATACATACATATACATAATAGAGAAAATACATCTTTTATATAAAAGAGAAAGGATTAGACGTCCAATTCCTCCCCTCGCCGAGTGAAAAAAAAGAGGGCCCGACTGCAAATTGAAATTCGCCAATACCGAATAGCCGGAGCAAATGGGCGCAGGTCCTGCAGTTCCGACGGCGACGTCGAAAAGCAGCAGCAACTGAGAGAGAGAGAGAGAGAGAGAGAGAGAGGGATCCCCGGAGGAGGAGGTGGTGGAAGGATGGCGGCCATGGAAGGGGCGATCCCCCCGAACCAGTCTCAGCTCCAACCTCAACAGCAACCCCAGCAGCAGCAGCAGCCCCCGGCGCCGCCCGCCGCCGCCGCAGAGAGGCTGAACGCGGCCGTGCAGCAGCAGCTGCGCCTCGAGTCCGTCAAGGGCAGGGCCATGACCCTCTTCAAGGCCGTCTCCCGCATCCTCGAAGACTTCGACGTCTACGCCCGCACCAATGCCACTCCTAAATGGTCTCTCTCTCTCTCTCTCTCTCTCTCTCGAAGTGTTCGTTTTCGGTTTCGAATATGGACCTCCAATTCGATTGCTCAGAATTGGCTATTCCGTCATCGTGCACGCATTGGTATTTCAGTTAGAATATGGATTAGGGCGGGTAACTGGCCTGGTTATTGGACATCCGAGACTCGAATCCTCTGTGCAATCCTGGTTCGACTGCCGATTTCTTCCATTTAAGTTGCTCCGTCGAGCCTAAACGTGCTCATATAGACGGCAGATTTGTACCGGCCTAATTGCGCTCTTACGACCGCATCAACATCTGGCGTTCGTCGACTTCGTTTGATCGCCATGATTTATTGTTGTCCAGCTAAATTTGCGATTCCAATTTCCCCTTCTCCAGCTGTATTCAAATCTCCGTGCTGTTTGCCAGGCAAGATATTTTGGGGCAGTACGCTATGGTTAATCTTGAGCTTTTCAAGATCGTGGAGGAGATTAGGACGGTTTCCAAGGCGTTCGTTGTGCACCCAAAGAATGTCAATGCAGAGAATTCTACAAGTATGTACATATCTCCTTCCCATTATCTTGGTGTTCTGAGTTTGAGGAGAGCAATTCGTCAACTGGGGATGAGGAGTCTTTCCTTTTTCAAGTTCTGTTGGCCCTTAAGTTACTGATCTCTCTCAAAGTGTCCGACAACTTAGAGTTGAAATGGTATCCTCGCCATTCCATACGCATGCATGAGTACATTGCTTATGATTTTCCATTGTTCCAGATTCTGCAGAACCATGTCAATATACAGCAGCTCTTCCTGTTTTCTTTCTGCTAATCAAATGCATTCTGTAGCTATCAAAGATTTTTACTTTACATTAACATGCTTGCACCTGGTCAGGCTATCCTGCGGAGCCGCGTGTCTGTATGTGAATGGTTCATCATCACTGCTGCATATTTTTGATAGGTGTTATTCGATCTGACTTCATTTCAAAAGTGACGGGTAGCTTAGTAGTTATGAGCCTCTTTTAGCATACTAAAGATCCCAGGTTCGAACATAACCTGGCACCGGTATTTTTTCCCCTTTTTCTGATCTAGTTTATTTTTTCTTATTTTTAGGTTTCTCATTCCTTCATCCCAAATCATGAGACAGGCCCACATGTTCACTTCCTTTTTTCATGAAACATATCCTTTTTATCATTCTGTGTTTTATTTCATTCATCAATTTGATATGAAAAAATTATCAGTTAAACCTGAATAAAATCGACATTTGGGCTAGAAAAAAAGTTTAACGAACTTTTGGTATGAACATCATTCCATGGAAAACCGAAATGCTCTTCCTGAGGCATTGCTCGTTAATTATTATCTATCAATAACCTAAATATCAGATGATATATAATTTTTGCCTGACTTTTTATTTTCTAAATTTTCAAATCAATTACTTTCTTGAGATTTTAGGGTTTATTGTCAAGGAATTTTGTATCTCTACTAATAGAGCATTCAAACATAGCAGTGCACTACTCATTTTATTATATCACCTGAACTTAAAATGTTGTTTATTTGACATAATTTTTGAAAGAAACTAATAATAATTGCAAATTGTCTAAAACAGCATCGCAAGCATGTCTGAATGGAGAATTTCCTATATGGTGTAAAAAACTGCCCAAAACTTGTGAGAATGGGTGTAATACTTTTGACGGTAAAATATCTTTGGATTCCACAGTAAATGGATAGAACTATGGAAAACTGAGTGTCCAAGCTATTACTGGTTTCATACCCAATCCTATGTGTTGCATAAGCACTTTGTATGTGACTGAAGTACTGGGGAAATTTTGATATTACAGTTCTTCCTGTAATGTTGTCGTCAAAGCTCTATGTGTTGCATAAGCACTTTGTATGTGACTGAAGTACTGGGGAAATTTTGATGTTACAGTTCTTCCTGTAATGTTGTCGTCAAAGCTATTACCTGAGATGGAGACAGATGATAACTCAAAGAGAGAGCAGTTGCTGCAAGGGATGCAAAACCTGCCTGTTGCCTCACAGATTGAGAAATTGAAGGTGGTTATCAGATGGTTTTTCTGCATGTTTCTTAAACTTATGCCTCCAGTCTTGTCCTTGTTCTTCTTGTAAGCAATATATACTCAACTAAATTCATATACAGGCATGGGGCATTAGTCATGCAGCCTGCTGCAAACCCCTGGGGTACCTTAGTCAATCAGTCAAGACTAGTAAAGCAATAGAAAAGATAAATAAGCCTTAAGGAATCAATGACTACTTGGTTTTTTGTCTCCCAAAATGTCGCCGTATGTTAAAACACATTGAAATGTGAAATGATTGATATAAATGCCAATTTTTTTGGTTTAAGTGATATGGATGTCAATTTGTAATATGCTGTTTTGAAAACTCTTAAAAGGTTGATATGCACATGCCTTCCAGAATAACCTTTTGTACTGAGTATGAAAATGCACATTCTTTTTCATTTGCAGGCAAGAATTGACATGATTGCTGCTGCATGTGAAAGTGCCGAAAAAGTTCTGTCGGATACACGTAAAGCTTATGGTTTTGGAGCTCGTCAAGGTCCAACAATTGCTCCAACCCTGGACAAGGCTCAGGCTGCTAAAATTCAAGAACAGGAAAATCTTCTCAGAGCTGCTGTAAATTATGGTGAAGGTGTTAACAGATTACTCCAAAGCCCTTATCTTCATCCATTACCTTGGTTGATCATGTCTGCATTTTGTTCCTTCGCCTCTTTCTCTACTCAAGGTTCATTGTACAACTTGGAATGAGTGCTTACATATTCTTGAACTGTATAGAGAAGTAGATGATGCATTCTTGCAAAATTTGTGGTAAGTTAGGCATATGTGGAAATCAATCTGTCATGAGGAACAACAGGTTGCTTGTCAAGACATAAAACACATCAATTTGGAAGGTGATACGTTAATGGTTCTGGTTCTTGTGATACCAAAATGATGACATTGGAAACCATATGTATGTAGCAACGGCAGCTGTGTTATCTTATCCAGTTCTTTCTTTCATTTTCTTTGCATTTTCCTAATGTCAATGATGTCAGTTCTTGGTGCTCTTGCACTTCCTTTGAGTGCTTTTCTCACACTGATTTAGAGCATGGTATTTGTGAATAAAGGATTAAGAATATCTGGAGACCAGAGGCAGATGACACAAGCACTTCCCATGCATCTCTCAGATGTGCTCCATGCAGGTGATGGAATGCAAAATTTGGCTGACGCATCTGGTAACTTTCTTACTCGACAATGAAGTATTTTGCTGTTTTCCCGGATTGTTTTCTGGACAGCCTGTTCTTTAATTCTATCGTCTTTTGCATGGCACATAGATAACTTCTTAAGCAACTCTGGAAGCTTCTTTTTCAGGAATATACCAAAAGAGCAGTTCTGCATCGTCAAACAACATGAGTGGTACGGGAGCTTTGTTGCAGGTGTGCCCATATGCTTTGCTCTTTCCATTTCATTGGTTCATGCTGTATATATTCCGCAGAAGTTATGAAGCAAAGATCCTGGTTAGGCGATATGGACAGTCCTAATTTGTGGTCTTCAAGAATTTGAGTCATTTCGTGAATCTTTGTAAAATGAGATTGTCGTTAAGAAAATAGTTGTTTAATCACATGGGCAACTGCTTCTTCTCTGTATATGCTTTAGCAAGATGTCCTTCCTTATCTTTTTGTGCAGGCTCCCTTGGTCTTAGAATGAGTCCCATTTTACGGACTTTTGGGACAAACCGATTGATTTAATGTTCAACGTCTTCTTTGAGCTTGACCTTTCCTTTAAAGTCTTTGGACTTTCTCCTCTTATCCTTAGAGCTTCTCGTGTGACCTAAAATGAGCAGGGCACCGGGACACAACTACTTGGAAGATCTGCTGCTTCTCCAGGTGCCAGTTCTTTTGATAACAGCTCTGCATCTCCAATGCCATATGCCAATTCCCCTAGGTCTGGTACAAATATGAACACACCATCTCCTCAACAACAATCGCAACAACAGCAACCACAGCAGCAGCAGCAGCAACAACAAAGGCAGAAGATGATGCAATTACCTCAGCATCAGCAAATTCTTCTTGCTCAACAGCAATTCCGCCAGCCTACCATGTCAGGTCTGGGGCAGGTGAGGTTTATGGCTAATTTTCTGCTTCTGCATTAAATAATAATTACATACGTGCATTTTGAAGATATCATGGGAAGAACTTCTAAGATTACAAGCAAAACTTTGTTGGTAACAGACTAATGCTCTTTGTTTGTCTTGGGGGATAATTATCCTTGTTCTTTGGATTTGATGTTAAGTAGCATGGATCTTTAAATAAATTGCCTCATTTTATTGATTTTGTCTGAATAAAATAGACTTTTAGAAGATTTTCAAATGAGTATTGATTCATGCATATGATGTTTAGTTGAAACCTGTGTATAGAACGGCATTTTTGTACATGATATAGGTAAATGCAAAGTGCTAAGGGAGGGTTAAAATGTCCATGCAGCTAGTAGCTTAAGTTCCCCCTCTCATGTGTTAAAAAATGTCTATGCAAACCCCATAGACAAGAAGTGTGGGACATCTTTGTACTTGACATTTAACATCCCCTCTCAATTTAACCCATTAAGTGATCTTTGACTTAATTGAATTTTTAGATTAATACTAATTAGCGTTGCCAAACATGTTAGCCTTACCAAGTGCTAATTCTCGGTGTTTAATGAATTATGAACCAAGCTCCAAGTAAAGGCTGATGTGTGAGTAGTTGCAATTGATGTCATTTTTTGATACACTAATGAGGAAGTACCTCCGTAGTTTAAGCAGAACTCTTATAAATTGTCAAAGGCCTTGTCTGTCTACTTAAAGTTTTCTAGCTCACTGCAGCAATCCCCACTTTTTCTTGTTGCTGAACAGTTTATGTAAATCAAACAACATCCAAAATGGACACTCATGCAAGTGCTACAGGCTAAATGTCATTATTTCTTGCCCAATAATCGTATTGCAGCTCTAGTCAACTTTGAGAAGCTTGTGTCCATTTCTGCTAATGCTAGACCAAGGTTATCTTTTCTTCTATGCTTGCTTCAATCTGATATATATTTTTGGCTGTTTCAGGGTCAACCTCAGATGCAGTATACTCAGACACTGGGGCACCAACAATTTCAAGGCAGGCAGTTGTCTTCTGGCCCTCTGCAGCATAACATTGGTCAAGGCCAACTCAATCAAGGAAACATGATTAGTCGTCATCTAAACCAATTTTCTGGCTCTGCCAATAGCGCATTGTTCAATGCTGCTCAGACAGCACCAAATAACCAAATGGTCAGATATCGCTCCTTCCTTGGTTCTTTTTTCGTCTTTCCATCTGTGTCACTACAAACAAGTTTATGACTTTAGGATTCCATCACGAGCTTCGGTGGACATATTCAAGCATTAAGTACATCATCTGGATTTCTTCCCTTGAAAAACCTTAAATGATGGTTAATCTTTAATATGGTGACCAAAACTAAAAATTTTCATGAGAATTAGTTTAACTATACTCCCAATCTGGCTCATAGTTTTCCGTGGGCTTATCAGCGGTTAATACTGAAGATCACTTTTGTACCTTTTACCATACTTATGCAGTAAATATGCCTCAGGCAGTTGCATATTTGCTTAGTACGTTTAAATGTTCAAGCATGCAAATGGTGTGCACGGCTCTTCTTATTTGGATGCATAAATTTCAGTTTTGTGGACATCATCTTTTCATTTGTTCTTCCTTATCTCAGTCCAGACATTCCATTACCTTTCAACTCATGGGCTAATCTTCACTCTGTTTTTGTTGACGAAGTACACTGACTTTGTTTATTTTATTTCAGATACCAAATATTTCTACAATGCAGTCACAGTCTCTTCTTCCAAGGATGCAGGTGAGCTTTCTACTCTGTCTTCCAAGTAGAAGAGGAATTTCAGTTTTCTAGTTTTCTTCATGGGATGGAATGTCACCAGAAATGGCCAAGTGAATAACTCTCCTTGAATGTTTATTTCAGCTACAATGTTTCATCCTGATAGAAAGTTTTTAGATCCATTGCAATCTAAATGATGGACCTCTTTCTGAAAAGCGAATCTTTCATTATAAGTACATTGCAAAACATATGTCCTGCAAAAGAAAAATCGCTGGGTGTAAGTGTATGGATGTAGAGAGGACAAATATTATGGATGGAAGAAGATGCCCATAAGATGTGTAATTTATTATAGCTAACGTTTTGCAGGACTTTTGAATTCCTGTTGATGAAATTTTTTATCAGTTGATCCATGAGAAAAGGATTCCAATTTGCCACCTATTTATCTCTGTTAAATATTAAATAAATATTGAGCTTAAATTTTTAGAACAAATTTCATAACATTACAATGAGTTATCAAAGCAGGTGCTGAGAGCCTCTATATGCTTAACCTATTATATATTTCCATGTTTTAGTCTTTGGTTAAATCCAGCTTATGCTTGAGGAGGATGGTTAATGTATTTATTTAAATCTCAAACTATGTCTTCAATTAATCACTTCAGTCTTTAGAATAGTCAACAGGGGTTTCACAAAAAATAACGAGCGAAACTCTCATTTTGTGTTGTTGAGACATGCACTTGAGGGGTGTATCCAGACTAATACTAATTCAATCCATTTCATGAAAAAAAATACAATTCGACCAATTAACCAAACAGCAAAACTACTTGTTACAAATAACATTTTGTTGTTGCATCGAAACCCATGGAACGGACTGGAGGGAACCACAGCATGGGGAATGTCTGCATCTTGTTGCAAGGTACATTTTGAGTTGTGGGTCCTAGGTCACGCTTTGGGCAGGCAGTTTTATCTGATCAAGGGGTTGGCTTTTTCTCCTCTATCAGGGGGAATGCCATTATCAACATCTTTCACGACCTTCCTTTAACAGGTGGCAGAAGTCAACAGAGACATTTTTATAGTTTTTGCTCTCCTAAAATGGAGGTGTAACTAAATAGTTATAACTTCAATCCAAGGATAAAGATATAACTAAAAAAAAGTTGTTTGTTAACATATTTAATTAAATCTCAAATTATGTCTTCATTTAATCACTTAAGTTTTTATAATACTTGACAGGGGTTTCATAAAATTTTATACAATCTCGTTGCACCATTTTCCCTGGATTCATTTGAATTTTATGGATAAATATAATGAAGGCTGTTTGTTGCAAAAATGATAGTTTTAGGGGAGCCAATTTTCTGGCTGTAAGTATCACAAACTCACACTTACGGGTGGTCAAATGCAATATCTCTTTGTTATGCCAGAAGTTCCTTTGGTTCAGTATTATGTCTTGTTTCTGTCATGATGGTGTTGAATGCGTACTCTGGATGAAGTTGGTGCTGACACTTCAGAACTGAGCTTCATAAAATGGGAATCTTACATTTACTTCGGTATCTTGACTTGATTGGTTGTTCATGCAATACTTTGGTTGCTCATGATAGACTTGATGTTTTGGTGTAACATTCAAGGCAGAACTCTTATTGGCCTGTTAATTTCCGTCACTATTTATTCTCTCGTTGGGAATTTCTTTTTCAGTTTGGCTTATCTGGAACCAATCCCCAGAGGAGCCATGCTTCCCAGATGTTGAACGATCAAAGTATGAGCTTTCACTTTCTTCTCTGTTACTTGGCATTTGAAATTCACTTACTGTATAAGGGAGAGGATGCTGCATGATCAAATGAATGTTTCTTGGATTCAAAATGTCAAGCATGGATTATGGCGATAGTGTATGACGGGCCTCTTACATTGCAGTTTATAATATGGGAGCAGCCAATGCAACAAATATGATTCCTGTACAGCAGCAGCAGCAGCAGCAGCAGCAGCAGCCGCCTGGTTCACAGGGCGCATTTGGTAACATGGCACCAAATGCTCAGGGTCTGCAGTCTGGTATGGTAACCCTACCAAACGCATCCCAGAATCACCCCAATTTCTCACAACAGAGGCAGCCAAATCAGCAGTGAGACTGGTTTCGTGGTGATATTTGCTGTTGCTCGAGCATCTCAGTACTCTTGGATTGATGCAGGGGTTACCACTGCGATACTTGGAGGGTGGAACTTCTTGGCGTAGTCCTGCTTATAGAAACTTGTTTTGGGGAGTATATATGGTGAGGGAAAAGCTTGATTAGGAAGACGCATGTTCTGATCTTCACTTTTGGCAAAATAGAGAAGAAAAGGAAATCTTTGCTTCACAGTTTTGGGCGCAGTGTGTGTTTTTGTGATTTCCATTTCTTTGTTCTGCGAAGTCGGCCAAGTTATTTCAAACAAAGAGACGGAATGCAGGCGTAAGGATGTCACGATGATTGGAGGAAAGGGACTTTCTGGACCAACGAACTCGGATCTTCCCGCTCAAATTTGAGCATTTCCTAAAACAAATTTGATGTTTTTGTTCGTATGGGCAGTTACACATGAACGTGTAAAGTTTACAATCTCCGACGTATGAATCAGGTTGCAGGTTAGAAGATTCTAATTGGTCCTGAGAAATAGTAAAAATCCAAAAAAATAATGGTCACAAACAATCGCTCGCCGTTGCTACTGTAGCTGATGATTCCTTGAAATTTAAGACTCGATGTAGCAGTTGCAGCATCTCCGAACAAACCACTCCAACCTGTGTTCAGAAAAAGCTCGTCAGTTTAAGGTCCGGAGACGACTCAACTTCGTATTTGTCTTCCATGCACTTGCTAGCAAGGTACAGCAGGCCTAATGCCCGGGTGGTGTAGCCAACCGGCTGAATGAATATATGAGCTCCGCTTCCTTGCTCTGAAAAGTTCCAAGGAAATTGATTCCCCGCATTTTTTGTTTGACAGGATTGCTAGGTTTGACTGGTAGTTGCAGGCTTCCTGTTCAGAAATGTCCACACAGCCAAGTAGTTGGTGTTTCGAATACTAAAAACCTACCATTCAACGATCTGCTAAGCCATTGAAGTCCCATGAACAGGTGAAGGTGATACTAAGCCTGTTGAAAATTGATGCCCACCTACTAATTAGCAAAGAAAAGAACGAAGAGCTTACAAGTCCTTAAGGCACGAACTTCTGGAATCCTCCGCTTCATCCGCTTGTTTAAGGTCCAAGGAAAATGCCAAAGGCGGCGTTCGAGAAGGACCAGATGCCTCCTGCAGAAGGGGGAGGTTTTCCCCAGATGTATGACTGGACTGCGGTGCTGAAAATGGCGGGGATAGAGTTGGAGACGGTGAGAAATAGTATTTTTGATTGCCAGGTCCTGTACTTATCGGAAGAGGTGATGGCGGTGTCGGTGGTGATGAAGTTGGAGAAATTTGGCCATCCTCTTCCACATCTTCCATTGCATTCGGTAATCTCTGATGTTTCCCTGGCTTCTTTGTTTTCGTTCTTTTTAACTGGTTGATATGAGCTGGGTCAGAGGAAAAGGATCTCTCCTGGAAACTGGAAAAAGGAAGGGGGAAAAAAAGAAGTCAAGAAGCCTACAAGAATAATGGACACAGATGATCCTCAGCCACCTTCATCACCAGACTCGAGCAAATGTTGCAAGAAACTTTGAGAGTCAATCCAAAGATCGCAGCATATAGTACTAAACCACTCCGACCTATGTTCATCATGATGAGAACTTGAAACAATGGAAAGTCATGCTGCATCCAACAGCATGTAACATCGATTTCAGAGGCAGCAACCTCAGTACCCAAATAAACTGCATATGCAAACCTGCAAAAAGAATACAATATAGCTCCAACTCCAATTTAGAAGCTTTGTAGCATTGCTTGTGCTTTCCTTTTGAATGGGAATTCACTCTCCACGTTCGCTAGTTTAGGTTTTTTGACTGGTGGGTGGATTTTTCCTGCCCAAATGTTTATACGACTAGTTGAACTTCAAAAGAAAAGGGTTTTAAAACTTATCATTCCCATTCAAAACTCTCCTAGCTAATTAGGTCCCAGAAGGACGCAACATCGCTGTAGTATGGTTTATAATGTATTCCTAGCTATAAAGCTCAAAAGAAAAATAGCATTCGTATTCGTTGGGGGAAGCAGATGCGTCCCTTAAAATCCAGACGGATGAAGAAGTGCTTTCGAACAATTTAGAGTCAGGCTCAGGTTACATTTTCCTCACAGCAGAAGAGTTTATGAAGAACAAACTCTGCAGAGCAGTAGTACCAGTACATTCCGTCTAGTTATCAAGAAAAATAACGTGGAGGGAAGAGAATGCAAGGCTTACCAGTCCTCAAGGCATGAACTCCTGTTATTTTCCAATTCATCAACTTCTTTATGAGCCAGCAACACCGCCGGCAGTGGCGTTCAGGCAAATGTAAACTGGTAAGTGGTGGCAAAAATGGCGTGTGTAGAGAGGGAGAGAGAAACGGTAGTTCGGATTGCCAGGGTTTAAACTAATGGGAAGACAGGATGGATATGCTCGGGAAGAGTTGAATTTGGCAAGCTCTGATCTTTCCATCTTTTTCTTTTCTCAATTCTTGACTGGTCAGTATGAGCTGCACCAGCTATAAGGATTTGCAGCTTCCCAGCAGTTTTTTGATTCTTAGTTATAACCTAACAGTCATGGGCCAACCAGTCATCATCAGCTACCTGGTGATTCCCTATGCATTGATTTATTTAGGACCAAAAACATTCATGACATTCTCTATGCGGACCGATCATTCAGTTGCTGACATGTAATCCGCCTAAATAGAGTTCATATTATTAAAGCTTTGTGATTCATGCAACCTCACGATATGAAAAGAGAGTTCCTTTTTTCTTTTTTTTTTTTGGCCGTGGTATCAAAAGAAAAAGGTCAGATCCCTTTTATTCGACTCAATTTACATTGACGAGATAATGACACCTCGAAGTCAAATGCATCTCAATGACTAATTTAATTTCCAAGAGTCATATTTTATGGTATCCCAAGCGAAAAAGAGCTAGCCTCCTAAAAGAGAAAGGATCCCAAATCATGGGAAAATATACTGGAGGCTCCCTGTTTACATGAAATTATGAACAAGATTGAGATTGCGCTACTTCACACGAATAAGCTGCTCAGATGATGAGTCCCACACCCACAGGTTATGTCATCTTAGGGTTGCATTAGGCGCCTCTCATGCTACTCCCAAGAAGAAAAGAAAGCCCCGATATTTATTCTTGATGGCATTTCACCATTTATAACTGACTGCAAAGTTCATCGTTCAAAGGAACTAGCCTATTGTCCCAAAAAAAGAGAGAAGGGAACTAGCCTAGGCCTTCTTATCATATATTCCCCCTTTACATGAAAACCAGACGACTTAAAGTTTCAAGCAGCCAGCTTTAGCCTTTACTTCGTCAATTCAGCAAACCCTCCTATTTTTACAAATTCTATAGGAGGAACGAGTTTGAAGTTTGACTGCGATAAAGTTGAATCGGCAGTGGAACCTTTGTTTCCAACTCCGAAAGGCAGGAGTAGAAGGACTTGAAATAGGGAGTAGAGCTTACAGCCATATGAGGCCATTTCCAAATACTAATAAAACACATTCTGCAATATTGTTACTACACTGCACAAATACATTTATCCATGGAAACCTATAGATCTTAAAATCTTATCAGTAAAGTCACGACTATAAGTAGGGGTAGGATACATGAAAAAATAATAGGTACAATTGAACAAACACCAAGAAATCACCAAAACAATCTCTAATGCGGGATGCACAAAAATCTAATACTCTGATCTCTCCCTCACGGACACTCAGAAAGCAGAGATATAGAATGAAGAGGTGACCAAGTGACTTTGTGCCGAAAATCCTTTAGGAATTGAAGTTCCTAACTCAATTCATCGAGTTTCGTCCTCGAGGTTGCGGAAACCTGCAGTAAGATCCTCATGTAGCTTCTTGAATTTGGCCACTAGAGCTTGCTCCCCCTCAGCAGGATCCTCAAATTTTTGGGACCTATTAAATTGAATTAACAGAGAATTAGGTTTCTAGAACAAGCTCCATGGAGGTAAAACCTTCCATCACTAATTAGCAAAGTACGATACTTACACCAAACGGTAAAATAGATCTCCCAGCCGATGCTTGATAAGGCTGTAAGTTATCTTTTGCCCATCCATACCAGCAGCTCTTTCGACAGCCTGCATTAACATTTTGGGAGTCAACAGGAATTAAAAAACTAAAATTTTGCTCACTATGCATAACTCATTAGAAAGTTTGTCCTTCAAGCAAGCAAAGGCATGTTCCTATTGCATATTTCCCCATGTATAACTCTGATTTTCACATTTAATCACATTATTAATTAAACTAACTTTAATACTGATATAGGAAGTGACAGATTAATCCTAATATAGGAAGTGACTATTTCTGGAGTAAAAGTCCCTGGTGTTAAAAGACTTTTAAAATTCCTCCTTCCAATATCATCTACCTTTCCCCCAAAGATATGACAGGTTCATGTAACCACCATGATCCCGTGACTTAGAAAGCATATAAAAAAATAGAGGCAAAGTAGGAAAGGGTACAAATCTACCTGATTGGCCAAATTATAAAAGTGGATGATATTGCGCATCATCCACACGGACTTGTAGAAGGGGCAAAATTTATCATATCTGTCGCAATCAAGCAAGACAGATTATTACATAAAGAAAAAAAGGGGCAAAGCAACACTTTTGAGAAAGAAAACGTAGCAAAGCATGAACAACATATTCTTTTAGATAGCACAAGAATCGCTTCCTCTTACGGGGTAAAGGCATTTTGAGCAAGATAGTCCTCCCTCAGAAGTTTCGCAGTCTCCAGTGTAATTTTATCAGCTTCAGCCAAAGCATCTTTACCTACAAGCTGCAGAAAGTCATGAAGAGTGAAAACTGGTCTATATTTGTAAGGCAGAACCAGAAATAATGAAGACAACTATTTAAAGGTTCAATTCAGTCTTATTGCACTCATGCAATTTCTTGTCCATTCTCACATAAATTTCTCGTCCATTCTCACATAATTGCAAGCACGAGCGGAAAAACCAGATAAAAAATTCCAAGATCAGGTCCTTTATGCAACGACAACCAGTAATGCCCTTATGAAGAACTTTTGGATCAGTTGTATAATGATTCATCTAATGCCCAGTCATTCCTAGTCACCGGACAAATAAAGTACCTGAACAATTTCATTGAGGTCATCTTCTCTCTGCAGTACCTCACGAGCCTTTGTCCTGATGTTGATAAAATCTGGATCAAATTGCTCATAGAAGGACTCCAATGCCTATATACCATAGAGAAAAAGAAAATCCCAATGATTATATATGACTGCAGCATGCATTAGGTGGACTGGAATTCATCAATGACAAAAACTCTTGCATGCATGAGAGAACAGCTCAAGAACTCACTGATGAGTACTTCGAGTAGGATATGAGCCAGTTCACTGATGGAAAATGTTTTCTTTGAGCAAGTTTCTTATCCAGACCCCAGAAGACCTGAAACCCATCAGGATAATCATCAGCATGAAGCTTTAGCACCTGATTGGATGAAACTTGAGCTATGCCACCCAACTTTGGCGAACAAACTAACGGCAGACATCCTATGCATGATAAAGTAAGCTGAAAATTAATGACCCATGGACCAAAATGCATAGGTCTCAGACTTTGTGTCAGATAAGCAGTCTGTGACAGTTCAGGATAGTATTTTTGCATTTCAATAGTATATAATCTCCAATGGTGACTTTAGAACAAATTCAACCTTCTCTTCTTGTAAGAATGTCAATGATCTCCTCAAGATAGTGTCTTCTAAGACTGGTTGGATCTAGGGCTAATTTCCTAAGTGATAAACTTCACCACTCCCAATGTAGGTGTCAATATGAGGGCCTCAAGTAAAAAGGCTGGTATTTACATGGTCTATGAATCTTCCTTCTCTTACCCACCTCCCACCCACTCAACAGCAATTCTACGGTTCCGCGTTGAACTCAGTAGTGTTTGTGCATATATTTTATCTCCTCCAATTTGTGAAAAAGTATATCTTTCAGATAAAAAGCATATTGATAAAGAGTAGATGCAAAATAAAGAGTTCTCATCTGCACTTTCATGAAGTATATGGTAAATTCTCCAGGTCGTTACACTCGTGCTCTTTAGAGTTTTGACTTTCCCTCATACGATTGAAATCGTGATGGAAGCATCATCAGGATTACTGATTCAAATAAGGGGTTCAACTATACCTGCACTATGCTAAGGGTTGCAGATGTTACAGGATCAGAAAAATCTCCTCCAGGAGGAGAGACAGCACCAACAATTGTAACACTACCAGTTCGTTCTGGACCACCAAGACACTTCACTTTACCAGCTCGCTCGTAGAAAGATGCCAAACGTGCTGCCAGATAAGCAGGGTACCCGCTATCTGCAGGCATTTCTGCCTGCGTAAGAAAACAACAAGATACCATCCTATTAGATGACAAAGCCATCAGAAGTTCACAACTTTCCAGAAAAAAGAAAAACATCGTAACAGTGGACAAAAAGGCTTGCCAACAAAATTGGGAGCTTTCAGAAAATAGTGATTTCCTGAAGCTAACGAAGAAATACCTACCAATCGTCCAGAGATTTCACGAAGTGCTTCTGCCCAACGAGATGTTGAATCTGCCATCATACTGACATTGCGGCCCATGTCTCTGAAGTACTCAGCTATTGTAATACCTAGAAATCCATACAAATATAAGTTGAGAATCAATCAAATGTAGTCTTCAGCAAGAACTTGAATTAGTCTTAAGAATTGACAAAAAAGGAAAAGACAAAATAAGGAAATAATCATGCATGCAGAACAGGATACATTTCTTTCTTTATGGAAACCATGTTAAGTTTGTCCTCCACACTTGAAAAATGACATCTTAACAAACTACAAGCAATGAACAATCTCTAAAAATTCAGAGATCAAGTATCAGTTCTAAACATTAGGGTGCAAAGCATAGCCAACCTATTCCTAAAACCTTGCTTCTGCAATCACCAAATAAAGCCAACCATAAAAGTTAACGCAATTACCTGTATATATTGATGCCTCACGAGCAGCCACAGGCATATTAGAAGTGTTTGCCACAAGAGTTGTACGCTTCATAACTGACTCTTCACGACCATCAGGTAATGTCATTGTCAATTGTGGAAAATCCATAAGGACCTGCATCATGAGAATTTTACAAACTCAAGATCTTTGACATGCTAACAAAGATACTTCTTTTATATGATGGGACGATATGCACCTCAGCCATTTCGTTTCCACGTTCCCCACAGCCAACATAAACTACAGCTTCAGAGTTAGAGTACTGCAAATGAGTCAAATGTACAAAAAGTCAACTACTCATAGCATAGGCAATACAATGAAACTAAAGATACAATTCCCATGGAAAAAGCTATAGATCACCTTGGAAAGAGCTTGACTGATGACAGTTTTACCACATCCAAATGCACCAGGAATAGCACAGGTTCCCCCAAGAACGGAAGGGAAAAGTGCATCAAGTACACGCTGTCACATGACAAAAATTTCATGAACAAAAATAAACAGAGGAAAAAAGACATCACGATCTGAAATTAAACTTTCAATTCGTTACCTGCCCAGTAAGCAAAGGGGTATCTGCAGCAAGCTTTGATGCAACTGGCCTTGGTGTACGTACAGGCCAAGTCTGAAAAAGACCAAATACAAAAATTTCCCAGAAGATTTTCAATTTACAACTTGTTCTTTTATTTGCTCAAGCTAAAAAACGTATGGGATGAAAAATAGAGCAGCAAACCTGAAGCATAGTAAGTTGCTTTTTCACACCTTGAAACTCCAGCTCCAGAACAGTGTCCTGCCATTGCATATAAATTAACAAAAGCAGATACACAGCTATATACTGACCAACGAAATTGGAGATGGAGATTTCGCATGTCATTTCTTCTAAAATCTGGAATGTCTATTTCCTTGGGTCAAGATAAAAACTAAGAAGACAGCTAACTAGCCATTCGATACCATGAGTAGAGAATAAGAAATTTACAATTTGCATATTTTTAGAGCAGCTGTTATCATACAAAATCAAAAAGGAAAGAGAACTCTCTCTTCGATCGGCCATGGAAATGTCTTAGCATTCAGAGTTAACAGCAAGGACAAATTATCCAAATTTCGACAACGAAGTGGCACTTTTATCAATTCAATCATGCATTTTCCTTGACAGACGTAGGTTTCTTCGTTCATGCATTTTCCTGAATAAGTTTGACTCCCTCCAGGGTGGGAGAAGACTTCCGTGGGAAGTGAAGTCCCTTCACAGTCAGTGTGCGCACAATGTCTCAATTTATCTCATTTGAGTGATGCATGCAATGCATCGCTGGAAAATATCACAATTACAGCTCCAGTAACGTTAATAATTTAGATGGCCCCTATTACCAACCTGAGGGTAACTGCATCAAATTTCAAGGCAGATTGCAAATTAAGAGCAAGAGTGGAACTTAACAATACCTTTAGTGAGTATTGACCAGGTGGAGCAATGTAAGTAATTTTCCCCATTGCATCTGGAGGCAGTGCAACAAGGTGCTGCATTAGGCTGTTCTCGAAGACAGTCTGTCAGAGAAGATGACACCACAAAAATATATCACACAAAAGCAATAGCAAATCTAGCATCAGAGAAATAACTTTGCAGCTTAACATGATAGAAAGAACCCATTTTTCAAAGGGATGACTTAGCGAAACAAAGACAAAAACTGATAAACTTACAGCATACAGGTCTCCCCCTGTTAAAATATCTCCTTCACCTGATACCAGCAAATTAAACCCAGATGATGAGGTGAGGTAAGATATAAACATTACTCAATCTCAGATCATAGTAGCTGCCTCTAGATGAAATTAAAATTTAAATTCACATGATTCACCTATTTTATTAGGCTGGAACTCCCAAAGTATGTCTTTATCAAGGGCCGGCACAGAGACACCACGGGGAATATACACGTCCCCAGACCTTTTTGCAATGGTTTTCAAGGGCCTCTGCTCGACAAGAAGAATGAAACATTTTCACCGGTTAAAAAATCAGGGGCAAAAGATTTAAGCTGCGAGTGAAGCCTGAGGCAAACCTGAATTCCGTCAAAAATATTTCCCAAAATTCCAGGACCCAATTCCACTGACAGAGGCTGTTACAATGGCATTAACATTGCACGGTTAGCAAGCAGATGATGCATTGATTTTTGATCACTTGCCACCTGGAAAAAGTACAGGAGACATATGAGTGTAGTATGAAGAAGCGTCACCTTGTGTGTCCTTAAAACAGGATCATTCACCATGAGACCAGCTGTTTCCTCGTAAACTGCAAACGAAAGGAAAACAATGAGCTTTCTTCTGGGTTCCGTCATTAAGGAGACAACTTGGTTATAATGCATTAGAGTAATTGAATGAGTTTGAGAAAAGAGTTGCAATAACCCATGGATGACAATTTGGACAAATAAATTCCGGCGCTAAGGAGAAAAAAAGAAAAAAAAGAAAACCTTGGATCGTTGCAGAATCTCCTTCCAAACGAATAATCTCCCCAATGAGTTTATCGTGACCCACGCGAACTAGTTCGTACATTGCCGCCCCAGCCATGCCATCGGCAACAACCACCGGACCTGAAACCTGCACGTCAATTCATACGAGTCTTCAGAATTCCGAAACTGACGACATTGAAGTGAAGTTAGATGTAGTTCTCAGCATGATGCGGTTGTTCTGCATTGGACACAACCAAGCACGGCCATAATTCACCCATGCCCTGAAAAAAAAAAAAAAGATGGCATCTTCTGCCTTGTCGACGTATCTTACGAGACCGCGCCAAACATTATTCACGGGCTTCGTTCTTATTGTTTGCCACTGAAATCACTACCCCAACAGCAACAGGGCGATTCGCATTCCTATCAACCCAATTGGCAGCGCCAGCGATTAGATCCTAGATCAAAGAATCGGGATCACGAAATTCCCCAACACGGACGATTCCCGATCCGATAAAACCCCGGATGCAACGGACGACGAAATGACCAACGACGACAGAGGAAAAGGCGGATCATTGATCCGATAAACTGACATACGAAGCAGAGGAAATCGGGAAGAGGAGGAAGAAAGGGCGGGGATTTGATCGAACGGATTGGAAGGGGGGGAGAGATGGGACGCACCTTGCGGACATAACCGTACTCGCTCTCCTTCTCCGAATCCTCGAAGGTCGTCAGACGAGCCCCGTAGACGGACGGCATTATGGCCGGTTTCGAGCTGTAACTGAGCCTCCGACGAAGGCGACGAGTTGGAAAGCTGGCTACGATCCAATCGAGGCCCGCGTCGTTCCAATCCACGAAATCGCGCAATTCAGACCTTCCCGACCGGAGGGGGAGAGAGAGAGAGAGAGAGAGGGAGAGTGGCCCTGAAATATCAAATCTTGCAGGGGGAGACGATGGTTAATCGCGGAACGGAATGGCAGCGATGGGAGTTACGATCGACATGGCGGGGACTGATTCGGTATTTCGCCCTCGCGCCTGGAAAAAATGTTGTTTAGGTTACCGGCCCAGAAGAAAAGGGAAATTACAAAGGGACGGTCCCGCACTTTTTACTTGTTCTCAGGTTCAGTCCTCGTATGTTTCTCGAATCATAAATTCGAGGACGACGTTTCCATTATCGCGGCCATAACAGGTTCTCTGCTTCATCACCTCCGGAATCTGAAGCAATTTGGTGAAGTGGAGGGTCGAAGATGATCGGGGTACGCGTGACGATGAACCTTCCTCCGTCGAGCAATGGCCGCTACAGTAGCCAGTGGAATCTCCTCCTCCGCCGCCGCCGCCCCGGTCTTCTTCGCTCTCCGACGACAAGATCGGCCCTCCCCGGGAGCAGAGCCACGCCGGCGAGGGACCGGGTGATGGACTTCGGGAGGCACAAGGGCAAGATGCTGGGGACGCTCCCCTCCGGCTACCTCAGGTGGGTCTCCAACAACCTCCGGGCCCGCGACACCGAGGAGTGGGCCCGGCTGGCCGACCAGGTGCTGCAGGACCCCGTCTACCGGGACCGGATGGAGTGGGAGTCGGCGGAGAGGGTGTTGAGCGGCGGGGGCGCCGGCGGGAGGTCGGGGAGCGCGGTGTCGGAGCTGCTGGAGATAAGCGAGAGGTTCGGGTGGGACAACGAGGATAAGGCCGGGTGGGGCCGGGTGGATTTCGAGCTTCTGGGCACCTCCAAGGGCGGGAGGATCCCTAGGAAATCGGATGACGGGAAGGGAAAGGAGAAGGGGAAGGGGGAGGAGGAGTGCCCTGCGTCTGAAATCGCCATCTCAAGGAGAGGAGAGGAGGAAGGAGAGGAGACACAGGCTGAGGTTGAAGAGAGAATCAGGTCAAGGTCAAAACCGAGCCGTCTTCGGCGGGAGCAGGAGGGAAGTGAGAGATGAAGGAGCGGCGGCGGCGGCGCCGGAGCCCGTATGCAACCCATTCCCAGGGCGGGAATCGCTGCTGAGGAAGGTGCGCCGCGGCGAGAGGCCCCTGTAGCTGTTGTGCATGACTTCCATGGAATCTCTTTTAGCTTTTTCTAGTCTTTTTTGCAACTAATCGAAAGGCACGTCTTGCCCGAGTGATGTGGAGAGTATTTTTATCAATTCAAATTCATGAAAGAAGATTAGTTGGTCTTTTACTTATGTCTCGATTAATATATTATTCTTTATATATATATATAATATACACATTGAACTCAGCAAATCCCTCTCGATGTCGCGGGCAGCATCTGTAAAGTTTGACCGTGGACCATCCGAAGCTCACCCACCTGCACATCACAGTAGTGACATCAGTTCACTTTCACTCCCACTTTTATCGTTACATAAAGCATGAGATTTGACTGTCTCCCCGGCACGCATTGCGGTCCCAATCTTGTCGCATTAATCCAAGTGTTGACTCAATACTGCCTTTTTCTTTGTGGTATGATTGAAGAATGGGGTAATGAGTAGAGCTAATTGAAGACGGGAAAGAAAAGAACTTTTTTCCATGAGTGAGGGCGTGACAAGGATCGACATGCTGGAGAGCCTGACCTGAAGATCCTTAACGCGCGGTTGGGTTGGCTGTCCTCCTCTCTCTTTCATCAAGATTCCACCTTTGACCTTGGGAAAGTTGGGACCCGCTTTGTCATTATGCCAATGCTCCGAGGACAAGCATGTGTTATCGCTCACTAAACCGAGAGCGCGGGGTTTTGTTTGGGTTTTTGTGAGGGGAGGGAGTAAAGGACACTTCTGACAATATTCTCTGTACGAGGTCCTGACACTGGAACACTGCTTCCTACTGTTTCTCTGGGACTTAGAGCTTTAACATCTCTGCCCCGTTCGATTCATTTTCCCTCCCTAGTCTCTAGTCACAAGGGACGCCTTTCACCAACTTTTTATCGTAGGAAGGAAAATCGCGACCATTTGTTGCCAACACCAACGCACGGTATTCACTCCCCTGCTCTGCATTTCGCTCTTTCCTAATTTCCATTTTCCATTTTGCATTTTGCGTTTTACTGTCTTTCTGTTTTGGGTTCTCCAAGGACCGAGACCAGCACCTTCTCCCTCCTCTCTTTCCCTCAAACCCTACTTCTCGGCTCTCCTACAGCTGTTTCCTCCGCGGTCACATTCTCTTTTTCTTTATTTTGGCAATGCCTTGGTTCTTGGAAGGGATCTTCGCTGCCAACTAGTCCTGGTCCATCGACGAGCTGGTGGGATCTCGAAAGCCGGATCTTTGAAGGTTATGGGTTCCCCCCCTCTTCTGCTTTCTCGTTTCATGGAGATTTCTGCTGAGTGCTGAAGCCGTGGATGATTATGAGGCTTCGTAACGCAAATGCTGAATCTTGGGCACGCCAAAAATGCTGATTTCTTTGACCTCCTGGTTCGTGCTTTTGCTTTCGTGAGTAAAGCTGTAGACTTGCTGGAAAAACTGCTGGATCTTCGGAGATGCCGTTTTGTAGTGGTTGCTGATCCATTTAAATGCTTATTGATCTGTCTTTTGGAGCTTGATGGACCTAGGTTTAGAAGGGTCGTTAGATATCGTAGTCTTTCTTTTGGAAGATGGGTTACGCCCCCCTGTTACTTTTGTTTGTGAGAGAGAATTTCTTTTTATTTAACGTAAGTGCTGCTCGAAAAACCAAAGCTTTTTTTTGGTTAGATAGTGGAGCTGAGGTAAGCTTTGCCTACTGATTTTTCCCATATGGTTGGTCTGTGATTTCTCCTGAAAGGTCTGATTCGGAGAAAAGAAAAAGAGGAAATGAGGCATTCTTTCTAACTTAATCGAATATTATTTCCAGAGGACGTAAGGCTCGGTACTAGTAAGAACTGCATTCAGCTAATGCTCGGGGATTCGATCTGATTCAACATAAAAGAAGAGTCGGGATGGATTTTTTCAAAGTCAAGAAGTTCAGGAAGGCACGCAAGCCTCTCTTGGATCAGGACAATGGGGAAGTCCATTCCGCCACATGAGGAACCAAACGGTGAAAATGACGTTGATGATTTTAGCAAGTCGGTCTCCACAGATAATGTTGCTGATGCGGAGGATGAAGACGACGACGACTTTATAACGAATGAAGTGAAGAGACGGTTGAAAGAACTTAGGCGGAACAGTTTCCTGGTTTTGATTCCTGAGGAGGACTCATGCCCTGAAGATGACGAGGAAGAGGGAGAAGAGGGTGAGACAAGCTCTAGTGAGTGGAGAGATGTCGAAGCTGAAGGTCGACAATGGTGGGGTGGATTTGATGCTTTCTATGAAAAGTACTGCGAGAGGATGCTGATCTTTGATCGATTGAGTGCACAGCAGCTCGGTGACGCTGGTAATTTGTTATATTTTTCATGTTAGGCTTGTTATATGCTAATGTGAAACATGGTACTTTGGTGACAGCTGATGGTTTTACACTGCGATTACTTTCACAGGGACTGACATGATTTTGTCTGTTGTCAGGATTCTTTTTTCCCAATCAATTTATTAGTAACTTGGATTCTATTGGACTTCTATATTAGGAGTCTTGCAGTTGGTTTCTTTCATTTTGTGTCAGTATAAGTGTTTTTAGTATTGCAACGAGTCAATATGTGCTAAAGAAAGGATTTGCATTCCTCATCTATTGTTAATAAAAAAGCTTGTCTTTTTGGACCAATACAATACCCTTCGTTTATTGGTGAGAGAAATCGGATGAGTTATGAGGAGGTGTTTCATTTATTCTTGTGAAAGAGCACACGTGATCATAGTTGATTGGTATGGCGTCTTGATGTACTTCAAGTTGTACTGTGAACTGCTAATTGTACGTTGAAAATTGAATTTTAATCTGTATGGAGATGTCTATTCATTGCTGCAGTGGCTTCTGCAAGTTTGATAACAATTATATGGTCTGTATTGTATTGTAATGCAGTTCCACAGGTTCCCTTGGCACCATCACCCAGAACTGCATCTAAGAAACTTACTTCTCCCCTTCGCTGCCTTTCTTTGAAGAAGATTGAAGAGCCTGATGAAGAAATGGAGAAGCTGCAACAGTCGGAAGGTAATCCTTATGATGATCTTGAGACAGCTTATCTAGCTCAAACTTGCTTAACATGGGAGGCACTTCATTGCCAATACACTCAGCTGTGTCAAAAGATCTCTGGCCAGCCTGAAAATATGACATGTTACAGCCGTAGTGCTCAACAGTTTCAACAATTTCACGTTCTACTCCAAAGGTTTATCGAAAACGAACCTTTCGAACCGGGACTTCGACCAGAAATTTATGCACGTGCAAGAAAAAGCTTGCCTAAACTTCTTCAGGTTCCAAAAATTCAAGGTAATGGCCTTGCTGACATAAATGGAAAAACGTGACTGGAAGAAATAGACTTTTTGTTTGTAAAAGTTATCACTTGTGCTACAACAGGATTGGAGCAGAAAGCGGCAGAAGAAGGTGGCTCAGATATATTGGTTCTTGCACCAGATCTCCTCAGAATTATGGAGAATACCATCCTTACTTTTCATCTTTTCCTAAAAACAGACAAGAGGAAGTCCACTGGAGTTCTAAATTTGTTTGCAAATCAGAACCATTTTGCTAGCCCTCAACAGCAGGTCCAGTCATCCCTTGAGAAGGTGAGGTTCTCTCATCACTCATTACATGTCGCCTTTCCAGCATTAGTCTTTGATTCATTCTCATTTCCAATATACGGGCTTAATTAGTTCTTACTATTTGTTTTCTTTTTCTCTGGGATAGGTAATTGTATTTTTCTTCAAATTGTTTGCTTATATCTGCTCACCAGAAAAAGTTTGAATTTGGCATTTTGATATCCCTTACATTCTTGAGCGTAACCAGTGGCTGTTGCTGCTGGAATCTCCTCAAAATCTTCCCATATTGCTTCTCTGTAGACTGCTATATGACCGATACAGCTTTAATCTGACTGGCTAAGCTCTTGAAATTGTATTTTAGGACCTATGCATCAGTTAGATGGAATAAACTGGCCGCTGTTTGTGTTTTGTTAACCGGCAGTGAATACGACTTGCTAGTAAAATATCGAACTTTGTGATTTCTTCAGTCTGACTGCTGCCATATGCAGAAAGCTGTGAAATTGAAGGAACTGCGCAGGAAGAAGAAAGGGTGGAAGAAGAAATCATGGCCTCAAACAGATGATGACGTTCAGCTGCTATTTGCCCTCATAGATGCGAAATTATGTTCCATGGTTCTTAGGAGGGAGAGGATCGTCAAGGGACAATTTTTCTGGTGCGAGGAAAAGATGAAGAAACTGGATTTGTCTGATGGGAAGTTGCATAGGGACCCCTCTCCTATCCTTTTTCCTTGTTGAATGTCATTGGAGAGATTGTTTAGGTGATTTAGATTTGGTGTAGAGACAAAAATACTTGAAAAGACTTGCTTCTGTTTCAATGGACAATACAGCAGCCGTCTGAACAGTCATTGGTGGATCATAGATTTATTTTTTTAGTGTATGGTCGGTCAATGCTAGTGCCCTGGTGGCTGTTAATTGAAATTTTGAAGGAGTTCTGGTTATGCATTGGAATGGGGAAATGAGGGAGAGAGGCACAATGTCCCAACAGGTTGTCCAGTCCTGTGTAGTGATGAGGAACTTGTTCAATTAAAAGCATGTAGATTTTGCCATGCCTTTCTAAATCTCTACTTTCAGCCGTTTCCCCTTTTACATACCTGACTGACGTGACCGTTTGTCTCTAAAGATGATTAGTTCAGTAAGAAAAAAATTCAATATTGCTTCTTGATTTGATGCATACCGCACTGTATACTAAGTCCAGGTTTTACCCATCAAAAAGAAAAAAAGAAAAAAGAAAAACGATACATTGACAGCGTACCATCGCAATTGTTGTAACTAACTGGCAGTATGTCAGCTTGGCTTTCATTACCCCTTCTTTCTTTTTGGTGGCTTCGCATTTTCTCAGTCCTCTTCTAATCCTTGATTTCACTGTACTTTCAAATTTCTCTGCAATCAGATTATTAACAAAATTATGGTTAGACAAACTAAGGTGCTTAATTAAAACCTAGGGCGATTCAATCTTTGCCAATATTCCACTTACCCAACGCGGGTAACACGATCCAACAAACAAACACGGCACCCCCCACCTAGCACTTACTCCCAAGGATGAGTATGGCTCCAAAGTAAAACTTGGAACCTGACCGAACCGATTAGAATCTCTAGGTTTTAGGTTTAAGGCGTGCATGATAGGTTCCGAATTTCAAAAAATGAAAAACCTGTTTTGACAAGTAGACTCTAGCTTCTTAGTTGGATGAATCTGGAATTTAAAACTCGTAACCTAAAACTTGAATATGTTTTAATGTTTTTCGTGGTTCATGTCTTCACGTGATTTGTGATATTTCATGCCGTTTGATAATGAGTGTATAATCTAAAGCTTTCATTTTACGACTGAGATTTCAAACTTTGTTAATGTTCATATTTTCGTGTGTCATTATGGTCATTGAATTGTAACAATTAGTAGTGATCATTAAAAATTTTAATTCACTGCAATCGTTTAATTAATAATATAAGAGGAACCTAAATAAACTCTGTAATCAATTTTGAAACCCGTAACAAGGTAAATTCCAGATTCTAAGACATGTATGATAAGTTCTAGGTTTAAAAAAAATGAGAAACTTATTTCAATGGGTAGGTTCCAGATTCCAAATAGAATTTATATAAAACTTGAAACCGCTTATTCCTACTTACTCCTTTGCAGTAGTGAGAAATCAATCAGAAAGCACCCCAAAGATCTATGGATTGCAAGGAAATCATGCAAAAGGAGGATAGGAGAAAGAAACAATTCTTTCCAGTAAAATTTGTTGGGTCAAATTAATCAATGGGCAAAAGTAAATGACCCACGTTACATCAGCAAAATTCTCAAAAAAAGAGCCCCTGCCCAGATCACCAAAAATATGGCTGGACTTGTTCTCGCGCCGTTACATCGGACTTGCTCTCAAGCCGTTACATGGGACCTCTTCCGACAACCAAAATATCTTTCCAAGCTTCATAGAACATCCAGGTGATGCCCGACGAGGGCATAACTTTCAAACAACTTGCGCCCCACCCTCTGTACAGCCCTAACAGGCCCTCCTCCCTAACGACTTCGGCCAGTGCCGCTGCCATGTGGGGCGGACACTTCCCTTGCAGGGCTCCCACCATTAACCTCTTCCTCGCCACCTCCAGTGGGAAGCTGATGGTGCTAGCTGTAAAACCTGGCCAAGTGATAGAGAAAAGGGCAAAAAGAAAAATTGGTCAGACATGTGAACTAGTAAAAATGCTTCCAATGGTTCTACAACTACTAAATGACAAAAAATTCTAATAAATACAGGAGAGACCACTGAAAAGGTTACACAATAAAATGCCTAGGGCAGCGTTGATCAACCAGCATTGTAACTAACAAGGATTCTCACCTGCAAATGCTCCAATTAGAAGCATTTCAGGACGGCTCAAGGATTTCTTATTCCCTTTTGAACAATAAGACTTCTTGACTGTCTCATAGATAAAGTAGTAACTTGTACTGTATGGAAGCATTCCAATTAGCGTGGGTGCAATGCCAGCATAAAATGCCCCAATTCCACCATCTTGATAGATCTTACTTAAGGCAACCCTTAAGCTAGGGTAGATGTCTGGACTTATAGTCAACCGATCCTACAAGAGAATTAGGACAATATCAGTTTTGAAAAGCTCATATGGCATCTTGATACCATATGAATTAAGAACAGATAATTGTCTGCATTCGACTCAAACAATGAGAAACAAAAGTAAGCCAAGACATTGATGCACACTGAAAGGAAGCATAAGTTGTATACCTTCAGAACTTCAAGGGGATGACATGCAAGAGTGCTAGCAATGCCAGCAGCTGCACCAGCAACGGCAACTGGAGAGATCCAGGAAAGGGACAAACTAAAATTCAGACTACCTAATTGCAAGTTGGGACCCCCATTCTGCTTCCACTGTTCTTGTGCAGATGTCATTGCTCGCTTGACATACTCGAATGTTCCAAGCTCAATCGCCTGGGTAGGAACGATGCGGAGCATATTGATTGTATTGCCAGCCCAAAGTCCTTGCCATCCCTGCTGCTCCATGACCTCAAGGAAACTACCAGCAATATGTTTTGATCCAACGCCAACTACCATTCTTGTCCTGTAAATTACACGTGACAACTGAGCTGATATATTTTGAAGATTTTCATAAGAGGAATCTTAAGGCGGCCAGGGGCAATACTTTCAACGCCATAGCTGCCAAGGTTGGGTAGGAATACAACCATCACTTGGTCACTTACTAAAAGAGAGTTTCAGAGTACAGAGGACCGAAAGTCAGTGGATTAAAAGGGTGGAGTTGGATTATAAAGTTGGTTTTTGCAAATTGAAGTCACAAGAGTACTGCAATTAATAATTATCACAGATTCTCCCAGACAGACATGTCCTCCATAAAGTTAAACCATGAGATGAGAATAATAGATTGTAAGTGCAGTAAATTAGTAATCCCGAAAACACTTCAACTGAAAACTTTACATGTATTGGGTGGGGGCCTATGAAACAAGATTTACAAGATAAGAATTGAAGAAAGCTATCATACAGAATACTTTCTTCGTCTACAAAATAGATAAGCGTGACTGGATAGCATTTGAAATTTCATATTGTGAGAAAAATGCAAATAACATGCTCGATGACAAAAGAACCATTTGAACCTGATTGTCTCTAGAGGAGCAAGGACAGCCTTGGTCATGGCTCCAGCCAAAGCCCCGCTAAGAAACTCGCCCACTTCTCTAGTCCTGAAGAAATCCTGCATTTACACAGAATGAATGATGAACTTAAAAATTCGATTCTGGAGAATTGGCAATATGACCTTTGCAATTGGTAAGCCGCAAATAACACAAGACTACAGGAAAGTAGCATCTACAGATGCTCATGTAAATAGAGGGAATGTGTCCAAGAAATTCCAACGGAGAAATCCAAGAGTTCAAGCAGCATAATAAGATAACTTTAACCCTTGCATAAGGATTCTTTTTACAAGACAAAACAAAGATGGCACATATAGTCTAGATTTTAAATGACAAACTTTTAGCTTGATTTGTAATTTGCTTTTCCAGATCCAGAATACTAATGTAAGAACATTTTTTTTCAGTAATCTTCAATGAACCCAACAGCTATACTTCCACTGTTCCTTAGCTGACTCTGTTTATTGCAGAAAAAATTCACAATGGAATCAACTTAATAGGCTATCACCAACAACTAAAATCAGCTGAGTAGAGAAGAGCCCAAAATGGGACAACAACATATTACCACAACTCAAACCATGGGGAAGTCTATAACAATCGATCTCATTTTAGTCAAACAAAGATCATCAAAGATTCTGCTCTGGGAAAGCAGTTATGTGCTGTATCGAAAGTTGGATATTTGTGCTCAGCCAAATGCCAATTTGTTCAGCAGCCAACCTTTATAGAGCAGATTTCAGAGGAGAACAAAGACAATTCAGGGTCAGATTATCCCACGAATCAGCCAAACAAATAAAAAGGCGGAGTGTCATGGAACCCAGACTATAAAAAGTGGCTACTGCTTTCCTACAAAGTTCATATACAAGCTTAGTAAATCATGGGTTAACTCCTTATCCACCTA
Organism: Eucalyptus tenuipes; assembly: GCA_014182365.1. Classification (NCBI taxonomy): domain Eukaryota; kingdom Viridiplantae; phylum Streptophyta; class Magnoliopsida; order Myrtales; family Myrtaceae; genus Eucalyptus; species Eucalyptus tenuipes. The sequence continues at coordinate 31,543,145 of CM024546.1, forward strand.
AAAGGCAGTTCGTGGAAAGAGAATATCCCGTGTTCATCCACAATCGTACACTTCTTGGAGACCAAAAGTCCAGAGCGCAAAAGGAACAATAACTACCCAGGAAAAAAAGAAAAAAACAGGCAATCTACTTACTTTGAGAACGAGCTTAAAGTCGGGAACTTGAAACCGGAGCTCAAAAGGAGGAGGGTCCTTGTCAAGGTCGATCATCTCCTTGGAGAGCATCAACACTCCATAGACGTCGCCAAAGCCCGCATTGACCCCGCCATAAGTCTTCTTCTGCGATTGTGATTCCATGCCCAGATTAAATTTTTTTTTCCTTTATCGAAGCTCTTATCAGTATCAAGCCAACTTTACATCTAAAGCTTTTGCAGGAACAGAGAATATGCAAGTTGTTCTCTTTTTAACGATTTTGTTTCTGGGTTCCCTTCCTCTTTAAAGATGCAGATGACAAGTGTGGAGATATTCACAGACCCATATGGAGCAAAGCACAAAAAGCGTGAGCAAATTGAGGACAAGGAGGACAAAAGAATGGGAGGAATGAGATTGACGTGCCTGGGAAGGAGACTTGGGGTTCATTGGACGGGCCTGAGGAGCACAGATATTTCTCTCCCTCTTGTTTTACCGCTTCCCTATCGTGCGATGATGGGCACAGTTTTGATAATTCAACGACAAAAAGATTACTACTTCTCTGTGGAATCGGTTGGTACCTCGTTCATCATTTTGGGCGAGAGGGAGCTCATAGTTGATGGGTTCTTCCCCTTCTTCTTTTCACCTTTTCCGCCTTTTCGGGGAATATCGAGCTTGAACAGAGTGATTTCAGGGGGGCATTCATCTGCCCCTTGTCTGGGAGACTTTTTAGGGTTTACTTGGGTCGTTGTCAATTTTGGGAGGTCTTCAGATTAGTTGGCAAAAGAGCGCAGGTGGGTTCCAAAAGAGCGCAGGTGGGTTCCATTCACTGTGCTCACCCTTAACATTTATTGGGACTTTCAAAGGCCCCTCCTAATATTAACTAATATTTTTGTTCTCCGAAATAGCTTAATAGTTAGGAAATAGATTTAACATGAAAACAAAAATAGAAAAAAATTAATTAATTATTATAAAAAGAGAAATAAAGTCATTTTAGAATAACAAGCTCAACGAAACACAATACTTCTCAAGGAAGAATCCGGTTACCAACATGATTTTTGGGCAGGTGGGTATTGTGGTGTAGCAACGTGGGTCCAATCTAATGACAGACTTGATGGTTCAGTCTGGAAAAAAAGATCAAGGATGAAATTGGGTGTTGGACATTCGAGTTAATATAAGTTAATGCAAAATGATACCCGAATTAAGGAGGAGGAAACCAAACATTGGAGTTCACACGTGAAGGGGAGATTATTAAGATACACGTGAGTTGTGTTAGAGAAATTCCACATTAGAGAATTGATGTGGTGTTGAGTAGTTGATATATCCTAGTTAGCTCATAACTCATCGGCTTAAACTTTTAAATGAAGGTGGGTTAAGTTGGATATATTGATAGGTTTGGATTTAAGCTACACGTGAGTTGTGTTAGAGAAATTCCACATTGGAGAATTAATGTGGTGTTGAGTAGTTGATATATCCTAGTTAGCTCATAACTCATCGGCTTAAACTTTTGAATGAAGGTGGGTCAAGTTGGATATATTGATAGGTTTGGATTTAAGCTCACTTTTGGCGATCTTCCTAGTAAAGGTATCAGACTTCTTTTGCATATTTCCAACATGAAAGTTGTGCCGAAAACTTTGGGAGCTATCACGACAACGCCATTGTGACTGTGGATGTGTGTGTGTGTGTGTGTGTGTGTATGAGAGAGAGAGAGAGAGAGAGAGAGAGAGAGAGAGGGCGAGAGCAATTTGCTTTAGCAGCAAGTAGAGGAAGAAGCAAATGGAACAACCCTAATTCCGATTCAATTTGAGGACTTCATGCATTTTTTACTCAAATGCAAGTTTTGGACAAAATTATCCCTATTTTAGTAGTTGGAAAAAGTCAACATATGAAGACTTGGCTGGTTGGTGAGTTCAAGCCCTTGATTGAGACTAACTTGATCACTGCAAATTTTTATTTGAGACAAGGTCTACTTCGTGATGGGAAAACAATAACAACCCGAATAATATCGGATTAACGTAGCGGAATAAAATAAATTTCCATATTGTGTAAACATTATAGGAACTGATATAGTAGAGCAAAATAAATATCAAGCACGCAAACATAAAGTGATTTTTTTTATGTGGAAAACCTCCTCAGTGTGAGGAGATAAAAAGATCATGGAACTGGAGTCTACCCAAAAATCTTCACTATCAACAAAATTTGAACAAAATTCTTCTCTAGTAAATACTAGAGGTACATAGCACTAAAAAACTCAAGAACATTATTCTTGACAATATGCATAAATTTCACAAGAGATTAGGATAAATTTGACAAAAATTGCAAGTTTTGATCAATCTATCAAATTCTGGTGTGGGGAGCTTTAAACGAAAATTAAACCATCCAGATTTGATAAGAGTGTGCCATGAACGCTGACAAAATTTCAGCTCATTCGGACTATAAATTGACCGCCGATGTCAGCTTGATGTAAATCAGCCCGTTTCCCAAACCTTAGATTTTCTACTTTCTTTTTTTTTTTCTTATTACCGCGTCTCTAATAACTTCTTTGCTAGCTGCCACTTAAAACATAATGAGCCTATTTCTCTATATAATTTATCATATGGGCTTAAGCTTTTTTGGGCTTACTATTCATTAGGATTCCTCAACATGAGAGTAAACCCAATTAACAAATCTCCCCCTCATGACGATATGGAGGGATTCATCATCCCTGTTATCAATCGGCGACGTTCAAATTTCTCTTCGTTATCATATCGGAACTATTATGGTCTGTATAAATTTTCTCAAGTTTTAATAGTTTCTTAATTAGAACATCTCTTATCCAATTATATTTAACATCGATATGTTTCGATCTAGAATGAAAAGATAAATTCTTACCAAGATGAATCGTGTTTTGATTGTCACAAAATAACACATTTTTTTGCTTGAACCCAAGTTTCTCCAAGAATTTTTTTAGCCATAGCATCTCTTTACTAGCTTCAGTTGCTGCAATAAATTCAGTTTCTATTGTAGAAAATGCAATACACTTATGCAATCTTGACTTCCATGATATAGTCCCATTGAAAAGAAAAGAAAAGAAGTCAAATATTCAGAAGTAGATTTACAAGTATCAATATCTCATGCCAAGTGGGAATCTATGTATCAAACCAACTCAAGTTTCCTCATCCCAATACTGAGTTTTAAACTGGAAGTTCCACGAAGATACCTCATAATCCACTTTACTGCATTCCAGTGCTGTATCTAGATTTGACAAATAATAACTAACAACGCCAACTGCATGTGCTAAACCTGGACGTGTACATATCATTGCATACATCAAACTTCCTATAGCTAAAGCATATGAAACACTTTCCATGTCTTTCTTCTATTTATTAGTCATAGGATTTTGCTTTGCATTTAACTTAAAGTGAGCAGCAAGAGGAGTGCTAATCATTTTAGCCTTGTCCTTATAAAATTTCTAAAGAATCTTCTTGATGTACTTCTCTTGCGACAAGAATAACTTGTTAACATCTTTATCTCATATAATTCTAATGTCAAGAATTTATTTCACTGCGCCTAAGTCTTTCATGGCAAAAGACTTGCTCAATTATTTCTTCAACAGCTTAATTCATGAAGCATTCCTGCCAACAATTAGTGTATCATCAACATAAAGTAAGAGAATACTAAAGTCATTATTAGAAAATTTTTGTACATAAACTTTTTGTACCATTGTATCGATACTTGTTTTAGGTTATAGAGAATCTTCTTCAACTTGCACACATAGTCCTCTTTTCCTTTCATCTTGAAACTCTCTAATTATTCCATATATATCTCTTCTGTCAAGTCACCATGTAGGAAAGTTGTCTTGACAACCATATTTCTAAGTTTAGGCTAGTTGCCAAGCCTCGTACCACACAGATAGAAGACATTTTCACCACCGGAGAGAATAGAGGTACGAATACCTGGAATACCAAAACTTGACACGGAGGGATACTTAAGTGCCAAAAGTTTGGAAAGTGACACTTAAGTGCCAAAATTGGAGCAAAATGGATCACTTAAGTGCCACTCCGGCCAAAATCTGGCCAAAATGCCGATGTTGCGATTCCCCGGTGAAGGAAGTGCAAAATGATGCCGTTTTGGTGCGACATGGTATAAAAAAAATATAAAACTTAATAAAAATTAAATTTATTTAAAACATTTAAAAATAAAATAAAAATATTAAAAAATAAAATAAAAAGGGGGGCAGCCCTCGCCGTCGCCACCGACACCGATGGAAGGGCTAGCGGCGGAGGTGGGAGGGTCGGCTAGGGCCCGGCGACCCCGGCCGACCGGTAGTGAGGGCCGCGACCCTCGCCCGGATTTGGGGCCAGGGGCGAGGGCTCGTGGGCTCTCACCTCCTACCTCCGCCGCCGGCCCTTTCGTCCTCGGCGGCGGCGAGGCCGCCCCCTTTTATTTTAGTTTTTTTAATATTTTAGTTTTATTTTTAAATGTTTTAAATAAATATAGTTTTAAATTTAATTTAATTAATTTTTTTACTATGTCGTACCAAAACGACACCATTTTTGTATTATCTAGCCACGTCAGCGTGCAAAACGGCGTCGTTTTGCACTTCCTTCGCCAGAAAATTGCTACGTTGGCATTTTGGCCGGAGTGGCACTTAAGTGATTCATTTTGCTCTGATTTTGGCACTTAAGTGTCACTTTCCAAACTTTTGGCACTTAAGTGTCCCTCCGTGCCAAGTTTTGGTACTTGGGGTGTACTTTTGCCGGAGAAAATATATGATCAAAATCAATACCCTTTCTCTAACCGAATTCTTTAACAATTAATCTAGCTTTGTATCGTGGTTGTGAAGTCTATTCATCTTGTTTCAACATGTATACCCTCTTGTTCTTTATAGTTCTTTTGCCTTTAAACAACTTCATCAGTTCAAAAGTATGATTATCATAAAGTGATTGCATTTCATCGTGCATAGCATCAAGCCATTTGCTTTTGCACCCATCTTCTATTGCTTCTGCGTAGTACTTTGGTTTACCTGCATCAGTCAATAATACATACCATCTTCAAAATATCTAATGGAAGGTTGTCGGTCTCTAACAAATCTCTGGACTGGAATATCCGGTGGAGTATCTAATGGAGCTTCTGGTTCAGGAATAATATCATTTGTTTCAATATGTTACTCATCTTCAAAATATCTAATGGAAGGTTGTCGGTCTCTAACAAATCTCTGGACTGGAATATCCGGTGGAGTATCTAACGGAGCTTTTGGTTCAGGAATAATATCATTTGTTTCAATATGTTACTCATCTTCAAAATATCTAATGGAAGGTTGTCCGTCTCTAACAAATCTCTGGACTGAAATATCCGGTGGAGTATCTAATGGAGCTTCTTGTTCAGGAATAATATCATTTGTTTCAATATGTTCAGGGACATGTTTATTATCTGGAGCATTCACTTCCTTCCACTTATCTTCAACTTGTGCAGGAATATGTGTGAGAGGAACTAGATCCAAGTCAACTAAATCATCACTAACCTGCGGCACTGAAATCATCTCTGATTTCTCAATATCATGTATTGTATGATCTTCCATAAACACAACATCTCTACTTCTTACAATTTTCTTCTCAAATTGGATCATAAAATTTATAACTAAACATATCCTATTATAGTCAATAAATATGCACTGTCGTGTTTTCACATCATGTTTAGACCTCTCATCTTTGGGGATATGCACGAATGCCTTGCATCCAAAAATAGAAAAATAATCATAAGAAACATTTTTGCCTACCCAAACTCTATTAGAAACATCAAACTCTAGAAGAACGCATAAAGTAAGATTTAATTTATGTGCAACTGTACTTAAAGTGTAATGACCCTAATCCCATCTCTAGGATCTTGAGGGGTAGGGGTTATTTTCGTGACGTCCCAGGCTTGTTGCCGTCTCAATTCTTCTTATCTTTTCATTAAGAGCATGTGAAAGCATATGCCCATATAACAACAACAACAAGGAAAACAACCATTTACAAACACATTGCTTATATTGCGTCAGTATATTTTACAAGCCCTAATCTATGGGCCGTTCTACTTATACATTCATTTTTTACGTCAAAAGGCTGAGGTAACCTTATCCCCTCTAGCGTGATTGCAGCTCCCAAAACCGGTGCGAGGCCTTTATGCCTACAAGTCTAAAAGATAAGGGAGTGAGTCGGGGGACTTAGTAAGTAAACCCACTAAACTCCGATTAGAAGGATGCCTCACCGTCGAATGAGATACGTGAATATAACCGCAACAATGTCAGATAGTAGATCAATAGTAAAATATATTCCAACAACCCATTCATGTGTATAACAAGAGTTCAATTTAGCTATGATGCTCGAACAGTCAAAACTATTACAAAAAATATGCACAAAAGGGGTTCATTTATTATCATAACCGTTCTTACAGTTTTTTCGGATTTCTCTAGACAACGTACCCTAATCCAAGGGTGATGCCTATCATCCGAATTTAGTCGGGCATCCGGAATCCATCAGGCATCCGGAATCCACTAGGCATCCGAGATCCATCAAGCATCCAAAGTCCACCGGGCATCCCGTTCTCATGAATGAGGCATCGCCGCGAACGCTATGTGATGATGAGTCTTATCTTTCATTTAATCACACGTTATACAACACACAAACCAATTTATTTTTTTCCTCTTAGCCACACTTACAAGGCTTGAGGGCATGCTCATACAAGTGTGGGTGTGTGTGTGTGTTCATCTTCTATAGTACCATAACTACATAATATGCCGGGCAAGGCATAAGGTTTGTGGCTCGAACCGGCCGGGTAAGTGCTGACCTATGCCAAGCAAGACTTGGATTGGTACACCTCAATACCGACCCGCCAAGCGAGGTTCGTTCTTACATGCCTTGATGCTGATTTGAACCAAGCGAGACCCGTCCATGACCTGGGGCATGTTTCCGTCCATGGATTCCAACTCATGAGTAAGCCATACAAAATCTTAAATGAGCAAAACATGGAAAATGAACATGTCATAGAAACTCAATCTAAGATAAACACATGCATTGCAAGCATGGTTAAGAACACGTCTCGCTCAACCAACGTAACACAACACCCTAATCAAAGTTTAGTTAGTCTACTTACCACAAGTTGGATATAGCTTGGATAACTTGATGGGGCGACGGTGCAAGGCCGAGAGAAAGGAAAGAAGAGCATAACGGTGTGTGAATGGCGAGAGGGCTAAAAGATGATGGAAATGAATGGGGGCTCCTATTTATAGGCACCGACCTCATCATTACTTATTTAAATGGCCCAAATCACATTACTTGGGGTGGCATGGCTATAAAGTTGAGGTGGCAAGCACAGTTTGCAGGGTGGCACACCTAGGGTCCTAGGAGAACACTTGTCATCTTCTTATTGGATCACTTATTCCATGCCATCATGACTTAGCCTACTTGCTTTTTAAGGAAAATCTTATTATAACGATGAACAAATCTTTATAGGAACACCTAAGCTAGTGACTAAGTTTCTTGCATTTAATGCTTAGATTTTATGTAATCATTAGGCTAGATATTCTTCACATGTCCTTAGCAAAACGTACTCCCCAAGTTCTCTCTCTCTCTCTCTCTCTCTCTCTCTCTCTTTAGAATCTTCCATGGGACATCTAAGCTTGTGATTCACCAACTTCTCCTCCAAGCCAAATCTTTTGGCCATCATTACATAATCTTCATAAAGCCACCTAAGCTAATGATTCACCATCTTCATTAATGGCTTAGATTTGAACAATCATGAGGTTTGGATATTTATCACATGACTAAATTAAAGAACTTGCTTTCTAAGTTTTGGCTTTCTAAAACATTCGACTAAGTTCTCTTCTAATTGGTCCACTTAAACCCTTGAGTCATTTGCTTTTTCCCAAAGAAAAATGTGAGCCATCATTATCGAATCTTCAAGGGACATCTAAGTGGGGTGACTCATCCCTGCATTTAATGTGGTTTCTTAGAATCTTCTATATGTCTTCTCTTGATTGGTCCCTTTGTCTAAGAGTTCCTTACTTAATTTCCTAGGCAAATTTCATTATCAAATTTAGAAAAATCTATCCAAAATGTTGAATACCCTGTTGTTTGCAATATTCATCAAAAGGTCCAATATACTCTCCCTCATTATCATTTTTAATGTATTTCAACTTTTTTCTAGTCTGTCTCTCTATTAAAGCTTGAAACTACTTAAAAGCATTTAATACTCGATCTTTAGTTTTCAAGACATAAATCAATATTTTCCTTGAATAATCATCTATGAAAGTAACAAAATAAAGAAAACCACTAAGTGATTTTGTCTTCATAGAACTTTAAACGTCATAATGCACTAAATTAAGTATGCTTGACTTTGTTGAAGGAGGGAAGCTTTTGAATGCGATTCTATCTTGTTTTTTTGCTAAACAGTGAGCACACTTCTTCTGCGGTAAACTTTTCATACTTAAAAGAAGCTTCTTCTTGCAAATATTGACAAACCTTTCTTACTGATGTGATTGAGCCTCTTATGTCATAACTCGGCTTTTTCTTCGTTGTCTATTGTATTAATTTTTTCTCTGTACAGCTTTGCCTGCATGATGTATAATGAAGAATATTTTTCACCTCTAGCCACAACTAGAGAACGTTTGGTGAGCTTTCATTGATCATCAATAAAGGTGCTGCAATACCCCTCATCATCCATCTTACTTGTGGAAATCAAATTCAAATGAATATCAGGTATATACTTAACATTATTTAATACTAGCTTGACGCCATTGTTGATCTTTAGGTACACATCACCAATGCCTACAACTTCAGCTAGCCCGTTGTTTACCATCTTCACAGATTCAAAGTCACCTGACCTATATGATATAAAGAAATCCGTACAAGATGTAGCATGAATAGATATACCACTATCAATTATCCAACTGGTTTTATGAAATACAATATTCATTGCATCACCATCAAAGATAATTAGAAAGTCTTCTTCAAGTGCAGCAACACGATTGTCATTGCTGTCATTATCACTTTTTTCTCTCTTTACCTTTCTCTTTCTATTTCTATTTTTTGAACTGATGGAAAAACCTCTGAATATGTCTTTCTGATGGCAATAATGGCATCAAACATTAGCAAATTTATTTTATTTGGTTTTGCTTTTATCTTTACTTTTGTCTCTATTTCTCGGGTCTCAAGACTCACTTCTTCTCCTTTTTTTTTCAATAACCAGGGCATTAGAATATGAAGAGGAAGATCCCGTGTCTTTCTTCTTATCTCTTCATTCAAAACGCTACTCTTAGCTAAATTCATGGTAATCATACCATTCGGGGTAGAATTAGATAAAGATGTTCAAAACGTCTCTCACGAGTCTAGCAAAGTACCAAGCAACCATAGTGCTTGTATCTTATCATCAAACTTGATTCCTATCGTAGCTAACTGATTGATAATTCATTGAAAATAATTTAAATGATCAGTCAAATGAGTACCATTTTGATATCTCAAAGCTATCATATGTTTTATCATAAATAACTTATTATTCCTAGTTTTTTTTAGCATACAATTGTTCGAGCATATTCCACAAACCGTATGCATGTGTTTGCTTAATGATATGATTCAAAATACTATCATGCACCCATAGCCTAATATAACCACACACTTGACAATGAAACATAGACCATTCAACATCAGTTTTATTTTCTAGTTTCTCTTAAGCAAATAGGGGTAGATAATAATCATTAACTTATAAAAGATCTTCCAAATTTCCTTTCCAAACATGATAATTTGAGCTATTCGGTGTAACCATTCTACTCGTATTCATTTCCATTGTTTAACACAAGGCAAAAAAATTAAGCAATAACCAAAGCTCTAATACCACTTTGGTGGGAGAACAATAACAATAAGAATAATATTGGATTAACGTAGCGGAGTAGAATAATCTCCCCTCTTATGTAAACCTAATAGGAGCCCATATAGTAGAACAAAATAAATATTAAGCACGTAAACACAAAGCGACTTTTTTACGTGGAAAACCTCCTCGGTGTGAGGAGATTAAAAACCATGGAACTGGAGTCCAACCAAAAATCTTCACTATCAACAAAATCGGATTAATAAAGTTTTTCTCTAGTAAATACTAGAGATACATAGTAGCAAAGATCTCAAGAACATCATTCTTGACAATACATATAAATTTCACAAGAGATCAAGGATAAATTTGACAAAAAACGTAAGTTTTGATTAATCCGCGAAAAATTGGTGTAAGAAGCTTCAAATGAAAATCAAATTGTCCAGATTTGGGAAAAGTGTGCCACAAACATGTTAACAAAAATTCAGCACAATCGGACCACGAATCGACCTCCGATGTCAACTTAATGTAAATCAGACTGATCCCAAAACCCTAGATTTTCTATTTTCTCTATTTTCTCTTATTACTACGTATCTAATAACTTCTTTGCGGCTATCACTTAAAAGATAGTGAGAAATCATTTTCTTCATATGACTTATTATATATGGTTCAAGCCCTTTTAGGCTTGTATTCATTGGGCTTCCTCCGCATGAGAGTGAACCTAGCTAACACTTCGGGCACTTCTTTAAAAAAATAACTCCACTTCAGTTTTTTATTTGAGATTTTCTTATTTTCTTTAAAAATGACGCGTAATTTTTAAATAATCTTTTAACATTGGTATCCTTCAAATATAAGTTATCACTTGTCGTACATGGTTTTTTTTTTTTTTTTTTTTTTTTTTTTTTTTTTATGATTGTCTAAAGTCATTTATTAGTAAATATTTTGTAATAGTATGTATCTATATATTATTCAAATCTTTCACAATTATCTAAATTGCAAGATGATAAGAATGCCTCCAAATGTGCACTTAATCATAAGGGTTATCAAGTTTTTCTTATTCATGAAATATGCATAATAAAGTAAAATGACCCTCCGACATGATAATATGTTGGCTAAGACAAAATATGGTATTATTTGCACCAAAAACTGGCCAAGTCGTCGATATGAATAAAAGCACGTGACTAGAACATAGAGTATCATTTAGCACGTGTTCCATGTTTGATGACCGCAAGTATTGTTACCAACATTAATGCACATCAATGACTGCTATTAATCAGTTGTCGATCTATGACAACAGATGGTTGATGGTGGTCCACGAAAGTATTGGTTAATAAGGTCAACATATCATCAATTAAGACATCTAGAAAGGATAGAATGCACGAAGGGCCTTAAGATGCAGTTTTAAGCTTGAAGTCACTAGAAAATAGAATGGGGGAGTTCGTGCAGCAATTAATACGCGATTTTCAAAGGAACAACCGTTTGAAGACAAGATCTTGATGTTGTGAGAGTATTGGCACAAAATTCTCGAATATGGGGAACATTGCCACAATCGCAATATAACTACTTAGAAATGATTATCGCATCACTACAAATACCATTATTCATCTACTAGATGACCCAATGGGCACAAAAATAAATAAATCTACTATCTTTTAGTTAACCTTTTTAATTTCCAAACTCACGTCGTCGATTAAATTTCGGTGTATTTCTTAGGTGTAGCTTCCAAATTTACGTTGTCGATTAAATTCCAGTGTGTATTTATATCCTAGGTGTTGTGTCGTCGATTAAATTTTGGTATAGTATCTTTGTGTTTTCAAATTTTGTGGTCGATTAAATTCCGACATGGTCTGTTTATGTTTGATTTCGTAGAAGTGGATGTATCTCCAATTTGTCATCGATTAAATTCAAGTACGGTTTATGTTTGTACAATTCATTTGAAATAAAGTTATAGTTGTCTCTTGTTTACTTGTGATATTTCATATTCGGAGTTGTCATAAACCCATTTCCTCTGACAAAAACCGAATAATGACTTTTGATAATAAAAATATTAAATTAAATTTCGACAAAATTGATGTTGTAATACTTTTTGCCATGATTGGTTCTCTTACTTATTGGCAAAAGAACACTTGAGGTGCCAAAATTTGGAACGGGAGAACACTTAAGTGTCAAAATTTACGAAAGTGATACTTAAGTGCAACTATTTTTTTCAAAAATGGGACACTTGAGTGCCAAATTCGGCGAATGTGATCGGAAATCCTATGTTGTAATTTTTTTAATAATATAACTTGCTTACGTGACCCATCGGAGAGCTAAGTTAGCAATGAAGAATTAAAACGACGTCATTTTTTTTATTATAAAATTTTTAATATAAATATTAATTAAATTAAAATATTTATATTTTAAAAAAAGGAAGAAGAGGTATTCTTGCTTTTTTATTTTTCTTTTTTATTCGAAATATCTCTTTAGAATCTTTTCTTTATCTAAATGGATTGCCGACCCTTCCTCGCAACAGTGGGGAGGTGGTGGTGAGGGCTTAGCCCTCGTCGCTTGTAATCTTCATCTTCAAATTTTTTAAATTTAATTTAATTAATATTTATATTAATTATCTAACCATATCAGCAAAATGACGTTGTTTTTGCACTTGTCGAACCACATCGGTGTGCAAAATGAAGTCGTTTTGTACTGTCTAGTCGGAAAATCGCCATGTTAGCATTTTAGTCAGATTTTCTAGTAATTGGCACTTAACTAATTTATTTTGCTACAATTTTAGCATTTGAGTGTCCATTTGTACCAAGTTTTGACACTCCAAGGGTTTGGGTGTCCTTACTTATCTAATAGCATCTATTTTATTTATTCGATAGTAGCCACCTTAACTGTAAGAGATTAGCTACGATTCTTTAGTTATGAATTTTTTGAATTGATCCTTTAGGATCATTTGTTTGTCATAGAAAGGGCATCGTGTTATTTGACTTTTTTAATTATCCTCTAGCATCATGCATGCACTGTTATGTTTTAGTGCCCTTTCGAATTCATTTTCTTTCTTTAATAAAGTATTTGTGTTAATGGGTAATTTATGGGAAAATTATCCAAAAAATCTTAAACCTATTGCATGTTTGCTAATTTAGTTTTAAACCTTTCAATTATGCCACTTTAGTTCTTAACTTTTTCAAGTTTTGCCAATTGAGTCAATTCAGTCAATTTTGGTTGGAAATTGCTGATATGGATGTTAGTCGTCTTACGTGACATGACTGGCATTTACATTGGCAATTTCTAGCCAAAATTGGCCAAATAGACATAATTGGCAACACTATGAAAATGTTTAGGATTTAATTGACATAATTAAAAAGTTTATGATTGAATTAGCAACATTGCAATTGATTTAAGACTTTTTGGACAATTTTCTTAGTAATCTATTATTAACTTGATACTTTGTATTTGCACGTAAAATATGTGCTAACATCCAAGTTAGATCACTTTAATTTTTTTTGTTAAAATTTTGGTAGCATGTCATGTAACACCTTATCGATATATTAATACTATTTATCTACCAAATAGTTAGATCACTTTAATTTATGGGTAAGTCATTCTAAGTTCCGTACAGGTTTCACCTGGAACTTGCCCATTATAATATGTTCATTATTTTTTGGAATTTAAAACCTACTTTTTATATGCTAGAACTTGGAACCTACATTGTCACAGGTTCTAGGGTTTGCTCAAATTCTACTTGTATTATTAATTGAATTATAGTAGTGAATTATCACATTTAATAACCACCATTTATCACAACTTACATTGAGCTACAAGAAAAATATGAAATATTAACAAAGTAAAAATCTCAATAATAAAATAGAAATTCAGATTTGTGGTTCTTGATTATTCACTTGCCATGCAATACCGTATGATCATGTAAGGATATAGATTAAGAAAAACACAAAAACTTGTTTCAAGTTCCATCTACCTAGAATCTAGAGCCTACTAGCCTAAACAAGTTTTCCAATTTTTGGAACCTAGAACTTACCCTACATATCTTGAAACTCAGAATTTGATAGGTTCCCACCGGTCTGATTTTTCGGTTCTATCCTGAAACCATACTTACCCCTAATTGATACCAAATGTTGGATTGCGTTCTCATCAACTTTAGAGTGAAGGTTTTATCATAAGAGTCATCAATAATTATGCCCTCAATTATATTTACTTATGATATATGATCGTCCGTAACAAATAACCCTCTAGACAAATATCATTTTCGTTCTGTAGACTTTCCGCAATAATGCATAGACATTTTCTAGTAAGTTGCTAATAGTAGCTTTTTATTTTCTAATATTCATCTATTTGTCAGGCATGGAATATAATTTTCTGGGATGATGGATAGAAATTTTATTTATCCACAAATAACAATTATTTATCAAACATAGGCTACCATGTTACAATATATATATGCATTGTTCAACTTTTAGTGAGCATCCTATTTATATGATTCATTTTTTAAATATTGACTGTAACGTTATATTTTACGGTCACGACATCGCATGCCTTTCACGTTAACATCACTAAAGTAACTTATGGGGTTCATGACGGGAAAACAAACCCGATCATTTATGTGGAGACAGGGGAGTTGATGGTTTGCTATGAGGAGGTTGTAAGTACATTTCGCGAGAATCAAAAAACAAACTTGAGGTGATGCAAATGTAGGCAGAAGGGTGAAAATGGAATCGGTCGCATGGAGGGCCGTTGCCTCGATGAGAACGTGTGAATCCTCAAAAGGGAAGCGGGACAAATGGCCCCAAGAAGTTGAGAAGAGGGACCATCCCTTCCGTGTACTAACGCGTGGACGGTGAAGGCAAGGAAGGCTTTTGCAGTGGCAGACAAAATCGGAATTGACCATAGAGGCTCGCCCGTTGCTTTCCCTCCAAAAGTTGAAGATGCCATTGCCATCTCCCCACTTGACGTTTGCCTTTTTGGCCACGCCTCTTTGTGGTAAGTAACGTTGCAGGTGCCTAAAGATATTCGTACCCGTGATTTTGACGTTCGTCGTTCCTTAGCCCATGGTATACGTTCACGACTCGAAGGCGATGATTTTCCATCGCCCAATCCGACACACGTGGGAATGTGCTGCACTGGATTTCCTGCAGAGAGAAATGGCCTGACATGTGACTGGGCTAGTGGAAGCCCATCACTGTTCCTCGTTTTTTTTGACTGCGAGGCTTATATTCATCGCGTGAGTGATGATGGCCTTTAGCCGGGAGCAGAGATTCATCGCTCCTCTTTCCTTGTCCATAGCTGCTGGATCTGTCCGGTTCCGCCCCCAATGATTTCTCTCGCTCCTTTTTTTTTCTTTCTTCTTTTAATTCAGTGGAACGGATATTGAATTGTAGTCCTTCTACGCAGTAGCTTCTAGAGAAGTCATATTGGATTCTTGTGCACATACTGATGGTTTCAACTCGAGTTGATTTCATAGAGGCGATGTCAAGGGGATTATACCCCAAACGGCCGATGAACTATTAAAGAATGCTAAACATTCTACAGCAAAATAAATATAAAGGTTTAGAAAAGAAGAAGAAGATTAGATTGATAGGAGGACCGTCAATCACTTTATATCTACAGTAGCTAACACGGTAATGAGGACCATAAAATTTTGATTTCTGGCTCCTTTGAATCAATAACTCAAAGAAAGGGAGTCGTGTGAAAACGAAATCCGACGATCAAGCTAATCAGCTAAGAAAATTCGATTTGGTTTTGCTATGAGGTCTTAGATCCAAAACTGAATTATGATTGCTTGTAGTCTAAAAATGGTCTTTATGGCGATGATGTCGTTGTGCCATTTGGACGGTGTTAATTTAATCTGGTTCTCTGCTACAATGGGGAGTTATCTAGAAGTAGTATCGGGTCAAGAGACTTTCAGTTTCAGGTAAAGCTAAACACTAATGGACAGCTCTGGCTTTCAAACCCTACTAGTCTAGGAATGGCCGATGGAAACGACCCATCATCGCCCACTGTTCTTGGTCAAGTTGCAGTTTATCAGATGTTACGTACAAGCACATGCATACTGTGCGAGTACTCAGATGAGATGATGGGAGGGAGAGAGACAGAGAGGTACTTGTTGCTATGAAATGGAGGAGGTTCCTTGTATTTTTCAAATGAGGAGGGTCATGTGAACCAGATCCAAATTATTAGCAGGGGCAGAGCATAAGCCATGGGAAACCCATGAGAGGCCAAAACTAAGAATGATAAAAGAAATGTTTCTCCCTCCTCGGGAGGTGGGATTTCATCATGAGCCCTGCAATCATGGGTTGATTAACTTAATTGGCCATTTGCTTCTTCCGAAGGAATCCTCTTTTTTTATCGAGTTGGAGAGCATAAGCTTGGCGCTCAAAGCCTTGCTTTTAATGGGAATTGTACGAATTGTCCGTCTCCATCGAAGTTTGACCGAGCAACCAGATCTCCTCTTTCCCTTGCAAATTGGGCAAGTGCCCCCTCACTTTATATCCATAATTAACTGTTGCACCATTTTGTTTTATCTGGTTCTGACGCATAAAATAGCTCTCCACTTGGTCAAACTATCTTAAGATGCTCCACAACTATGTTTTGTCATTGTTTTCAGCCCCCCCGCTAATCAAACTATACAATGCAAATTGTACTGATTCTCATTAGAGCCTTTCCCCTTCAAACTATTATATATATTCTTGATGATGAGGTAACCGATCAAGCCACATGGACTTAGCTCAATTTTTGTGGCATCATCTTGACAATATATGGAAATGGCATTTAATTATGTTTTTTCTTCCTAAGGTACAAAGACGTACACCAGATATCTCTGCATCTCCACATTTTCTTATACAGAGATATCTTCCTACAACATATTTTTAGTCCTCGAAAGATAATCATACATCGCAAAATACGATCATATCATGTGCATCGGGGTTACTTTAAGAAGAAATGAAGTTGATTAACTTTGGCATGGTGATGATGCATTGCTCCGATGATGTCGAATATGTGAAGATGAAAGCTGAAGAAAGGGGTTGCATGTTCCCTTCGCTTCATTAGTGCAATTTAAGAAGTCAACCCCATGGGCTTCATGGTTTATTCTAACATCATTCCATACTTTGCAATAAATAGAAAAAGAATGGGGAGGCCACATGGGTTTCTCCAAAGCCATTTCGCTTCTAGGATTCGCTCCGCCATCCCAAATCCATTAAACAAAAGGGGTCGTGAAAAGCTCGCCAATGATTAATATATCATCAATCAGTGCATTTAATTACTAACCAGAGCTCCAAACATCAACACCAATGTGCTGTGCAGGGTCAATTATTACGAGGAGCATGCATGAGGATGATGCCTTTCTAGGCGGTTTGACTGTTGAGACAGTTGAATCAGAAAGAAACCAGTAATATTCGTGAGGAAAGAGGGGACTGTGCACCAGCTTGTCTAGTGTCTAGCACCGTATAATTTGCTTTACAAACACACATTTACAGTTAACAAAATATAGCGCACGAAAAGCCGAGCACTGCCTAGTAGTTCAGTACTGACTTTTCATGTGGATCTGTATCCGAGGCACGGAAAGACAATATAGTAAAAAGGGCCACAGAAACCAAGATAGAAAGGCCAAATGCATCAGTTATTTCCTTTAATTATTCATCAGAGGCAGTTGCAACCAGCAACCGACGGACTCTAAGTTCGATGTATTGCTTAAATAACGGAGTAGAACATGCATTGAATATGCGACGCACCTTGACCAAGCACCCCCCTCAACTAGCTTATAAACCCCGAAACCTCACCACCATTTGAGTTCGACCCCAACGCAAGAGACGTTTGCGAAAATCCCATTTTCTTGAAGGCACATCAACTTCATGGATTCTAAGAAGTCTAACAAGATCAGTGACATCGTTAGGCTTCAACAGATCCTCAAGAAATGGAAAAAGGTCGCAAACGCCCCCAAGAACACCAACAGAAGTGGCAATAGCAGCACAGGCAACTCCGGTTCAACTACCACTTCCACGGGAAATGGCAGCAAAAGCATCAAGTTTCTGAAGAGAACTCTTTCCTTCTCGGACGTCACGGCATCGTCTAGTGACGTCGTCCCCAAAGGCTTTTTGGCCGTCTCTGTGGGGAAAGAGCTGAAGAGATTTGTGATCCCTACTGAGCATTTAAGACACCCAGCATTCGGGATACTTCTGCAAGAAGCAGAAGAAGAGTTTGGCTTCCAACAGGAAGGAGTTCTCAAGATTCCATGTGAAGTGCGTATTTTCGAGACGATCTTGAAGGCCGTCGAGGAAAAAAGAGACGTCACATTCTTCTCGCATGAGTATGTAGAGAAAGATGCCATTAGCTGTGGCTCATCCGATTGTGAGCTCACGCCTTCTCATCACCCCCAAATGTGCAGATAATTCTGCTTTCATGTTTCTCTCTTACTTTCTTCTTTATGTATTTTGGTCCTCTGAGTGATATTACTTATACTTTTAAAGGTAATGTAGGAGTGTCAATGAAGAACAGAGCAACATAAAAACAGGAGTGAATAACGTGGGCTTTCTTTGATGGCCAAAAGGCAGACTTGTTTTGGTGAGAAATAGTCTTTAGTTGGCGACTTTAAACCAAGGGTTGCTATTGGCCATAAAAACAGAAAAGTAAAACCAAGGGTTGCTCTCTTTAATTATATCTACCATTAAATGAGCAGAAATTGAACTATTCCCACCTTGCAGCTCACTGATGCTTCTAGCTGATCTATGCTCTTTCCCTTGTTATGCCATTACATGTACTCTGAAATTACGATCGACTCCAGTCCACTTCTGTGGCTAAACACAGTTAGCCTACATGAATGTCTACTATAACTCTCTAGATCATTATCTGATCTATGCTCTTTCCCTTGTTATGCCATTACATGTACTCTGAAATTAAGATCGACTCTAGTCCACTTCTGTGGCTAAACACAGTTATCCCACATGAATGTCTACTATAACTCTCTAGATCATTATCAAATTGCATGAATTAGTGTTAGAAACTCCAACCCAACAGCTTAACTCAAAAGCTTATGCTAATAGGCGAAAGGAAACTACATTTGACCAGTTGTCAATTGATGTGGGATAATACTTCAATACCCCCTCTCATGAGCAAGTTGGATTATGAATTGCATGGGGAATTTTGACTCCACACATTCACGTGAAATTTTTTTACCACGCACCTTTGCGTAAGGGGTTACTGGCTCTTACACCATGTTAGCAATTCGGGTTAGACTTTCTAACAATTAGAACAAAGTACACATAAAATATCTATTATTTTATCGTATCCTGTCTTATTCTTTCCAATAAAGACCACAGACACTAAAAAGTTACAACCACACTCCCTCGAAAACAGGGAGGATCTACGCGTTCACTTGGACTTGAACTTAAAGATCAAAATGCCTTGGGTTCCTAGTGTGTGATGATCATAGTCACTCCCATAGTCTCACCAGTTTCCAGAGAATGACATTTAGACAGGTGGTTCAGGCAGGAGCATGAGTCCATGCCCCTGCTCATATGTCTTTGCATAACAATATACGGAGTACAAGTTCAGCAAGCAAGTGGCTCAAGCCACATATTATGCAAAATATAGATTTGGACTGAGCTTATGCAGTTTATTATCAAACAGAGGAGAAAATAAACCAAGAGACACGACAAGGCATCAAGGGTATGAATTAATCCATCTAAATGAAATTCCAAATAATGGGAGCCAAAAATAAAAGAACTGCATAACCTTGGTCTTTGATGGCTCTAGATTTCGACAGACTACAAGAAATAAACCTTTCTAATATCCATTCATTATATAAAACAACTCAAACAAAGTCATACAAGCAGTCATCTATCTCATGTCTATACAATCCTATAAAGCCAAATGGACTTTTAAATTGAGTCAAGGCTCCCGTCCCTAACAAGTGAATGCAGTGGAGAAAGTCACTCACTGTCCTGCATAACGATCCACAAGTGCCTTGGCCTTCTCTGGTGCAAAAAATCGTGCCTGCAAAGTAAGCAATTGAGTCAAGTTTGCAATATAATTTGAGTAAATTAATGCTAAAAGATTCCAATGAAAACATCCAACTTTGAGTCTACTAGCAACAAGCAGTCCAACAATGACTGCAAGCAAACTCTCCCCGCCAAACAATTAAAATGGGGTCGAATACTGCATTTTACATCTTCCACAATAGGAATATTTGAACCTCTGTGATGGACTCATGTTTCAAAAGATTTGGCATAAAAATGTAAAATTAAGTCTTAAGGTGACAACTCATATTGGTTGCACGTTGCTTCCTTGCCTAATAAATTACTTACATGAAAATGCTCTTCTAATGAGCTGTCTAAGACTATATCAGCAAAATGCTGTAAGGCTCCATTAGTGACAATTAAACTGATTTGCCATTGCAAAAAATGCAAAAGGCATGACACCAGCTATATTGCATGATGATTTTGAGTTTGAGCATCATTATCGATAAAGTTTCTAACTAGAGGCCATCCACTTCATCTTAGACTGCAAAAACCACATGCATATGCCCATTAAGACATTCTTATGGCTGCCCAAGCTTTTATACTCACTTGTATAAACATCCTCTCTGCATCTCCAGCTCTACCATTCTCTTTCAATATAATTCCCTGGAAAACAGGAGAGAGAAATATGTTATCTGGCAGTTAAATTTTCCAAGGTCACATAAGCCAAACAGTAAACAAGCCAACAGGAAGAATAATAATAACAGAAAGAAAAAAAAAACCACGTTTGAGCCTCTTTTATACCAGAAAAAGAAATTGGGAGAAACTTGGGCTAACCTTTGGAAGAAAAAAATTCACTTTGAGGAACAACAATCCCATCCCTAGCCTTATTTAGGTAGTAATGGTTGCTATAAGTTTAAAATTACAACTGATTTGGCTCAATCCCGAAAGAGGAAAACAAGAGGGTCCTTCAGCTTAACCAACTTGACAGTTTTTCTTCTTCTTCTTTTATCTTGCCTTTATTTGCCAGAACCCATGGGGCAGCTGTAATAAACATTACTAACATACTAGTAACTGAAAGAAAGTTAAATATGCCACCTCAACTTTGCCAAGTAAAGCTGAAAGTATGTAGACTACATTTGGTCATATGCATACTGGAAGCAGCAAGCACATACAACTACAGGCTTAACTATATCTTGCAAGGTAGCTCTCTCTTCTGCAATCTTTATTTTCCTTTTTGATTTTTTGTTTTGTGAGTCCCTCTTTTAATGAAATAGCTATATTCATGGAATGATAAACAAAAAAACTACTGTAATGATAATATACTAAGCATGTGCATGTGTTAGAAATAAAATAAATGCAGCACTGATATCCATCATAATTGCATCAGATAATTAAACAAGAAACAGCAAATTACTAGATGAAAAAAGAGACCTTTGCGAGGTACCCCCGAAAATCATTTGGGTGACTAGAGATGAGCCCATTGTAAACAGATACTGCATCACTAACATGGCCCCAATCTGAATAGGCTTTCCCAAGAAGTAAATCAACCTGAAATGTATTGACGAAAAGTTGAATATAGAGACTATTCTTTGCAATAGGAACATGAGAGTTTGTTTTAACAGAAAGGATGAAATGATGGCTAAAAGAAGGTTTAGCACTAATTATTTACACAAATACTATGCATACTGACAGATTGCACAAGAACTTGCTAAACACCCTCTTTGATGAGTTAAGTTCTTATTGGTAATTTGGAAGTAACCTACATTTGCGGTCAACCGCTGCCACAATTGTTCTTTATTAAAAGGGTAGGAAGGGTCGGTCTATGTTGGCAATCTCCTGGGACATTAATGTAGGAGTCCCACACCCACCCACTACAATATGTTCAAATTGAGCCACATCTACTCACACCACTCATGACCCAATGGTCTAAGGTCAGCAAGCTAATCGTTGTGGTACCACTAGTGTGAGACCACAGCTTTTTCTGCATGAGGATGGACTGGTCTCCTACGAAATTCTGACTCTTAAGAATTGAACTTGTGCCATTATCGACTACTGATGAGTGCCAGAATCACTAGGCTAACTGCGTTTGGTGGTCAAACACTGCCAATTACAGTACGGGATCATTTAGTAAGAATAATTCTGTAAAAATCCCAGTGTCTCTATGAAGGCTCATCTTTTCTTGAAATCTTCCTGAATATAATTAAAAGAATATAAGCACAAGTTCAACATAAAGACACAAATTCAGCATAATTACCATTACTATCTCTATGGAGAAACTAAGGACTTATGAGTGGCAGAATCTTATGCTCTTCCGTCTTTGTAATGTTTAAAGATTGTTGACACCCTCCCCTAATAAATAATAACTAAAATTTTCACCTTCATTTGAAAAATGGGACACGAATGCAATGACCCATCACACTGTTGTGCTACCGGGCTGTAGCACAGATGATTAGCAGTGTATGCTATATTTCAAAGCCTGCTGTTTGGTATCAGCTTGTGGGGTGTCTTCAAAATGAAACTGCATATGGCAGGTGAGAAGTTTCTGTGTGATGAGTGTCGTGGTTAGTCTCTCTTGCTGAGCTGTAACCTACGGGGGTGTTGCGGAGCAAGGGGAGATACTTAAGTGTTCTGCTAATATTTGAGAAGCGCCTAAATGATCCCTCTTTAATTAAGCGCAGCCAAGGAGGGCTAGTTAGTCTTTTTAAGAACTTGGTCAGGTAGTTAATCTAGTTACTAAAACTTTTGCATTCATCTGTCTCTAATTGTTTGGCTATTTTCCATCTGCAGGGACACCAGATCGTGGATATGCCACTTTGAGCTCTTAACAGAAGAACTTTCTCACCTCCCCCCAAACCAGGAAAAGGGAAATGAGGCAAAGACAATCAATTGAAATGGACAATTGTTTTAGACAGAGCATAGACTAATCTTCATCTCAAAACATACTGCTTCTTACCAGCATTAGCATCACATGTGAATTGTAGGTCTCCACAAGCAGGGTTCTTTCCAGGTAATGTGTGATCTAGAAGTTGATGTTATTTGCTTTTTAATGTTCTTAGTGCCTATCTAGCCAAACAGGTGTTTGCATAAACTTCAGTGTCATAGAAGATAAGAATATAATAGAACTCACTTGAATAGGATCCACATTCTGCTTACTTCTTTCCATTGTATTGCCATCTGCCTCAACATTTGGCTTTTTTGAGTTCATTAGGTCTCGAGAGGCCAGGAGTACTCGAACAGCCTGCAGATCCACCTCATCAAAGAAATTCATAAATGGCTGCAGGTCACTAAACTCGATAGCTTGAACACTACCAAATAGATGAATAGGTACACAATCTGAATTGAGAATAGGCTAAAACAGGTGCAGATAAGGCCTGTGGAAATTAAGACTCAAACTGATGTGGCGCAAGTACTGAGATATTGATACTTCTCAAAATATACAATGAACTCCCTACTCTTCTGATGAGAGATCAAGAGGCAGAGCTACATGTATGAATTAAATGAACTTCTCAAGATTCCAGCCTACGTCCATGACATAATTAAGACTTTTTGCTGAATTCTTGCTTTATTTTAAGAAACCACATTACTGATGAAGTTATGTATTTCAAAATACAAGGTATTACATGGTTATTTAAGGCTACATAGTCTGTGTAATTAGAACCATGATCTGTGTATTGAAAAAAAATGAAGCAAAAAATACACCTTGGTGAAAATTGGAGACCACAATGTTACAGTGTGGTGAAAATTGGCTAATGCAAAGCTTAATCTGTTTAATAAATGCATTGTTTACTATTGAAGTGCTCTAACAAACTTTTCATTTTGCTGAAAATAAGAAGACGCATCCAAGCAAAAAGTTGCTTAAAATTAAAAGCATTGTCTCTGGGGTAGGGCAGGTATCCTTATCAGAAGTCTCCTACCGCCTCAGAGGGCCTGCAGTCTATCTACTGCTTAATCCATGAATACCACCATAGACAATTTATGCTACATCATGTTGTGTCTAGTATACCTTTAATGCTAAAACACAGCTTCACCAACATGTTCTTAGCTTATAATATAACAACTCAAATGACATCCATGACTCACTTCATCTGGTTTTTTGGCAGCAAGTAGTGCATTTGTAAGGCCACGCAGAACTTCAAAATTGATATCTGTGGACAACTGCAGACAATTAAAAGGATAAGTTGATGATATCAATGTAAGAGCAGATCTCATGGGTTAACGCATTCATGGAATCCAATTTATATTTTTACACATAAATTGTAGCTAAATGCAATCATCTTTTTCACATGCTTGCTCCTGTAACTACTAATAGTTTCTTCACATGCAAGTGCCAATTGAATATTTGAAACTTTCGAAAGCATTATCCCACTCTGTTTGCACAGCCAACTTATGATACAATGAACAGTCTGTTGAATTGGGATCAGCCCTTGGGGCTTTCTAGAAGGGCAAGATCGACACCAGCCAAGTTGCCTCTTCTGTTGTTGTCCGAGTTGACAAGCCATGATACACAAATGATATGCATATAGGCATGAAACTCAAAATAGTTCAATTTTAATAAGTTCCATGAAAGTCAGAACTCATGTCTACTTGACTCGACTAGAGCTTCCCCTATGTTTTAAGCAACAAAATCAATATAACAAGACAATAGTCCTGCATTTTTTAAAAAAGATTAAAAGGACACCTTGCTCGCGCTCCTGTATGCAGCAGCACTCCCTTCATAATCTTTGAGTTCAAATTTGACTTCCCCAAGTAAACGGAAAGCATCAGGATCATTAGATTTCTCCTGCAGAGATGTTGTAGCCTAAGATGCTTGCTAAATAGTGCACGTTGTACTGAGAAGCATGTTGGCCTAACGACAAACCTTAGTCAACTTCCTCCAGCCGAGCAGCTGCCTTAGTATACTCCCCTAGTTCTGCTAATGTTACTGCAGCTCCCTATAGACATAAAAGAAACTGATGCAGCAGAGATGATGAAGCAATTTTAATAAACGCATATTAGATGCACATACTAAAAGGCAAACATGCATACACAGAGAAAAGAAAGACAATTGGCACAGCTATCTATCCACTTATGGTGTATCTCATTGTTCAGGTGCCCTGGTATATGGCATATAGATATATGTTGAAGTTTATAGAATGACCACCTTTGAATATTATATACATGCTTCAACCTGAGAGTGTTTCAACCAGCATGCAAGCTGAAAGTTCATAATTCTTACTCAATAAATGGGCACCTTTCAAGGTCACCTATTCTCATATATAGGAATAGCACAGATCCTCTCTTCTTTGTAAAGTTAAAAGTCAAAGCCATGCATAGCAGATATAAACTTATGAGTCAATATCTGGTATGGAGAGCAAAACACAAATGGAGAGCTGATATTAGACTCATTACTTACTTCAAGCGCTGTGGTATCTCTTGGAGAAGTAGTCAGTGTGGCTTCAAACTCTTGCAGCCTTTTCTGTAACAGATCCCAATAGAAGAAAAGAATTTGAGTACTAACTATGACTGAATAATTATGCATTCTCTTGGGTTATTCAATGTAAAGCTCAAGAGAAGGGCAACAGTATCTGTCATCCTACCGGATTAATACATGTAAATATGAGATGAAGAGCTCAGATTCAAAAGGATTTCGAATAACATGTGTCATGCAACTCACAAAAAATTTAATTACCTTAGCTTTAAGTGTAGGAAAACAAAATATCATTCAACTCTATTCTTTTACACTTCATCTCCCTCATATACTTCTTCTCAAGAGAACAATTCAATCACAACACTGAAATATGTGCAGTGAAGATTACTTTCAGCAAGTAAATAGTGGTATGCAAGGATTTCATTGCTTTCGAAGTCAAAGTCTGTTGAAAATGTGAACTTTCCTCAAGACCAAAAATTGGCTTATTTCATGCAGAAAATAATACTTTCAGTGGAAACACCAAGCCCTCGTTCTCAAGCACCTGAAGAGTAGCTTTCTCTTCTTCTGAGAGCTTCTTGTTGGCCACCATTGCTTCTTCAGAGGGACTATCACTGGAATATAAAGGTTTCAAAAGATCAATAACTCCAACCATAATGGTGTGCAGACTGCAGATCAACCCTTCAGAAAGAGGTTTTAAGAGACGCTAAGGGCACATAACTACCAATGGTCCCTGTTGGCTAGCTAATCCGTAGCTGGTTTGGCTTAATGAGTTTCCTCCATTTCTTTTGCCATGCTGCTAAAAGTTCATCGTGTAGGATATAGACAGATTATTTCTGTGGTTACTTCTCAGTATATATTCCAAATAATTAAAAAGAAAACCTTGAATAATTCTCACTGTTGGCAATTTTTATTTGCTTTTGGCCATTCAACTTTTATTAGTTTCACTAAAGCCAGTTACATAGTATATGAGAAATGATTTTAGGAGAAATGAAAAATTGTAAGTCTAGCTTTGTGTAATTAAACTCTCACACTCACTCACAATGTGATGCAGTGCACCGTGCAAGAGAAGGCCTAAGCCAAGCTAATGCATAATAGCCAGAAATGAGTAGATAGCCATCACTAATGTCAAAAGTTTGTTAGTGACAATGAGGAGCTTAAGAGCACCTTGAGTCACAAGAAAGCCCACAAAAAGAACAAGCATGCGAACTGAGTGGAAGAACAGGAGGAAGATCTAGATGGATAGTTTATTATAGAGTAATAGTTCAAGAAAACCTATAAGGAAGATAAGAGCATGAGTAGAAATTAGTGAACAGCATCTTTGCCAACAATCAAAGTCTATAATACTAAGAAATCCCACAAATGTGCATTTGCAAGGGAAATCACACAATCTTTTAGTTTGCTGAGTGCAGACACACATGAGCCTGTCTTAAGTCAAGAAGTCTCATCCAAACAGAAATGACACTGGAAAAGGGATCAACACTCCCACAAGTTCAAAGATGCAGAAAAGGCCTTCATTAAATCATACCTTCCGGAGGGAAGAAAATCTCCAAGAGCAAAAACCAAACCAAAGATGACAACTGCTAGTCCAACTCCAATCTAGTTGACATTAAAATTCAAATCAGAGGTTTAGGATCAACTGACCACAATCCCAAAATGTGAACTTCTAAATTCAGCATGTGATCACAATGATACCTTTGTACCAAGTCCAATGGTTTTATCATCTGTCTCAATCGGTGCATCATAGTCAATAGCTCCAAATCCTTTCCTTTCATCTACTTTTTTCTGCTCGATCACTGACCTGAAGAGGATGCTTAGTTTGATGTAAGAACCTAATCTCTTCCACACAGAAAAGGAAAGAGAAAAATTGAGAAGGAATGGAGAAAATGTTTTCCTCGAGAGAATTATCAATTGAAAGATAAGTGTCCAATTCAACCATTATGGAGAGCTCTATCAACATGTCACAACATGTGAACTAGAGATCATGACCACACAGAATAATATGCCCGTTCTGGACATCTGAACGGCGCTTCTCTAGCAAGTCCAAGTGACAAGAATGACTTAAAAGTTAGATGTCTATACAGTTCAACTGCTGCAGACAGTGAATGTCCCAATGATGCAGGCAGCATCTTGGACACACCTCAATCTTCAGATAGTGTCTCACATAGTGACGCATGTCATGAAGCATGGTGTTATATGGTGAGGCCGCACCTTCTAACTGCTTTCAGCCGTTCCTCAAAGTCAAGGTCAGCAGAAGTACTTTTTCTATAGTTCCCATTGAACCTGGAACTTACACCAGGTGCCTCTACAAGAAAAGTTCCGCATAAGAGTAATGATGCACAATCAATGACAGAAATATTTCCTACCTAAGTCATGTAAATACAAGCAAAAAGAAGAAAAAATCACTCTAAAGAATACAACACAAATGGGCCTTCTGCTGGAGATGAAGAAAACGAATGAAATCAAAACAAATTGTGCCTTGAAATGCATTACCTAAGAACTCAATGGAGAAGAAAAGAAAGACAAAAAGACAATGTGGTTTCACGAACATCCATTTTAAACACGGTGAAACATGAGCGACACATAGGCATTGACATAACACCAGCAAATACTCAAAGACACACAAGCTGAGACTTCACTAGTGGAGCAGGTGATGCTACCCCCCTTAAATAAAAAAAAAAAGGAACAAGGGACGAACGTTCTTTCAAAACAGAAAAAGCTATATCCAGGTGGAGCACTCATTCTATTCAACGGTTGGTCCTAAAATTTTTTGATCCTACAACCATTTTGTACTAATTCGTGATTTTATGGGGGCACAATTGAGCAGGAAAATCAAATCCAACAATCTGGGAGTATCATTTGGAAGCTTCAGTTTTGCCAAGCAGATGAAAAAGCACAACATCCATATATGGCTGGCCACGAAAGCGAGAGTGATTCATGGACTCACGACTAGGTAGAGAACCAGGCTGATCGAGCGTGGATTTCCTGCACTGAGCAAAGACATGAGATTAGCGAAACCGACGTGGGAAACAGCCCGCCAGGACGGAACAATTGACCTAGGAGATAGCCAACGAAACAAAAGCAAGCAAGAAAAAGAATGGGCTTTAAAAAGAGCTAGCCGGAATTGCGCTTAAAAACTGCAGAGCCAGAAAATGGGAGTGCAGGCGATCTTGGGTATACCTCTTTTGGGAGGAGGGATCGCCGTCCTTGGAGATTTTGCTGGTCTGACAATTTGAGAAAAAAGCAAAGTTCACTCCCTGACTCAGAACTCGTTATGGAGAAGCACGCGCAGAAGAGCAGGAAGAGGGAGAGGAGGTGGCGTACCTTCTTGGTCCCAAAGCCACGCCTCGGGTTGGATTCGGAGGAGGAGCATGTTATCCGTCGCAGGCCGAATGGGTTGAAGTTCCGGCGGATGGTGGCGCAGTGGGGGGTCGCTGCGAGAGACATAATCCGAAGGACCCGCCTCTTCGTCGCTGCTCCGGAGCTCTGGGGATCATCGAAGCATCGTCACTTCAAAGATGGCAGGAAATTACGGTGGTCTTTCTCCGAAAGTTAGCAACAGTCGCTATCATATCGCCATCGGCGCCGTTTCAGTTCGCGCTCGCCTTACCTGTATGGCTTTCGAGCGAGCTGCTTGCTGCTCATCTCCTGACAGGACCATAACCATTGGCCAAAACCATATCTAAATCCTTCACCCGCCACGTCAGTCGTCGACGTGGCCGGGCAGCACCTACACTTGGCTGGAGGATGGAGGAGGGAGATGAAATTGACTTAAGCAATTGCCGGAATCTCTCTTCCCCCCATTAGTTTCATTTAAGCCCATAGGATGAATTGCAAACGGGGAAATGTGAACAAAAAAATGGTCACGCTTGACGGGCATGGCAATCCAATGGCGTTCTTTCAGCAAATCGATCTTCGAAACCAAATCTCGAATAAGTTCTAACCTTCTCTTCTCGAGAATGCGCCAATAATAATGTGGAACGAGAGTCATCACATCTACAACATCTACACGGAGACACGAATTGTCTTTGCTGGAATTCTTATTGACGTCATAAGCTCTTGTTACTATTGCAGTTTTGATAAAGCGAAATCTCTCTGGAGCATGAAAAATGTACCATTTCCTTGAGGGACAAAGAAACCGCCCAATCTCAGTCCATATTATGATCCTTTTTCTTTCCTCCTTAATCTTTTCAGAGCCGATTACATATCAGTGTTGCTTTAACGATTTTTTCTTCCCAGAATTCGGAATGTTGTTAGAACTCAACGGACCAATATCGATGATGATAAAAGTCAAGAGTTTGGCACACAAGGGCGCCTCTTTAATCTTAAAGTTGGGGTCTTTAGCAGGAGTGACAACGTCGGATATCGCCGTGCTCCCTCGTTATCCACCAACAGGGCGATGTGATAACGAAGAAGCGACGGGTACATGGCGGCTGGCGGCAACGATGAACCACAGACTGCTCCTCCTCTGTTTTCAAATATGGAATTGGAAAAAGAGAAACCCAACAACAAAGCAAGATAGTCCCGAGTTCGAATTGGATTGATGGGGAACGGTGGAAAGCAACAAAGGATGAGTCTACTACTACTGCTGCTGCTGCTGCTCTAATTTGGCTTTCATTGGTGACGGTGAGGATCCGGTGACGGAGGTCCAAATCTGAGAGAGGGAGCGCAGCACGTGGGGCAAGAGGCTCCCCATCCCGCTGAGGGCGGCCCCGGAAGCCACCCCGATGGCGAAGGCCCCCGCGTACCCGGGCTTGGAGTCCACCTTCATCTCCAGCACGGCGAGCCGGCCGTTCACGGCGTCCAGCCTCCGGGCGGGTTGGTCGGGGGAGGCCTTGTTGTCGGACTTGGGGCCCCGGGAGGAGGAGACGACGCGGAAGAGCAACTTCTGGAGGTCGTCGATGGCCTTGAGGGAGGCCTGGCGGGAGTCCAGTCCCTGAGATTCGTAGTGGGAGAGGAGATCCTGAGGGGAGGGCATCTTGGGCATCTTGGGCATCTTCTTCTTCTCACCGGGGGCCTCCGCCTTCGTCTTCTCCTGCCCTGGGAGTGCGCCCATCGGGTTCCCCGGCTTCTGCATCCTCCTCTTCCTTCACACAGACAGAGAGATTTGGGGAGTGAAGTTGGGGGGGGTTTTTGGACTAAACCCTAGAGTGTGGAGCTGCGAGCCGGCAACGCCCTCGCTGGCGCTGCAGGATGGGCTTCTCTCCTCAGAGAGGGAAAGAGATAAGGAGGAGGAGAAGGAAACAGGACGTGAAAAAGACCGAAAGAAGGAGAGGCGAAGCTAACTCTGTTCTTTCTGCTTTTCAAGGTCGCTCCCACTCCGATTTGGGGAAATCAATGTGGGTTTTAGACTTTGAGGTTGGGCTTGGGCCCAAAGTAGCTCATCTCCGCTGTTTCTTTTTCTTTTGGGTGGATTTCCTCGAATGTCGAGAGGTAATTGCTCGACGGAATGCTCAAGTTATTATACTTTTGTCTGCCTTCCCTAGATTCGCAAGATGGCCACAAATACCTCTTGTAAATCACATCACAAGGAATGACATGATCGGTCGTCCATCTTCTCTTGATGCCACCTCGCCTTATCTTTCCTTCTATAACGAACTTGACATCAATATTTTTGACTTCCTTCAGAAGAGTCGGCCATGAGTCATGGGTGCTGCGGATGAAACACCCGTTTAATTCGTGAGCGCGGGTCATACAGAATCGTAAGTTTAGCGCTCTGCACTTGAAATCCAGTGGTACTCATAAAAAGTCCTCGAGACGTGCGCACTTACTTTTCGTTTTAGCGCTTCGGTGAAGCCTGCATCAACTTTCTTGCGATTCGACAAGTCCATCTCTTTTGGTAATTTAAAGAAGGCACGCGCTTTCATTGATTCGATACATTCGAGATTCACTCCTCGAATACTCGTGTTAAAGAGTTGGAACTCAAAAATGAGGAAAAAGATGAGCAAAATTCCTAGTAGTCTGACTGCACGAAGAACAGAACCAACACCATTCCAAAGAAAGCTTACCTAGTCTCAATCAAGCGGTATTTCATGACAGCAGAGAATTACAAAACTGCGCATCCACGCCCAACCACGCCCCCCTACTGAGCTGCCACAACTCACAGCACTAGAGTAGCCTTCGTTCCTAACTCAAAGCCCCCAACAGATTTTCTGCTACACCAGGTGTACTAGAATGAATAGCAACTTAAACGTCTCTTTTATTCAAACAAAGATGTTAGTATGACATTCAATTCGACACCCTGGGGATATACATCAAATCAAAAACTCCTATCTAATGCATTTGGCAAAGTATACTACTCAGACGAAGATGGGTGCCGGCTTGGATTCACTGTTGAAAATCCCGGTATATATGGACAAACTCTCACAGAAACACAGGGGCCATGACAAGTGTTATAGTCGCAAGCATCTTTATCAGCACATGCAAGGATGGTCCAGCCGTGTCCTTGAAGGGGTCACCCACACTGCATCCGACAGATCAAAATCAGTAAGCAATTAGGTTATTGCTGTTCATGTGTAAAGAGGTTTTCAAATTCTGGCAGATACAGTAGCAGCATACAAGAGCACAAATGAGCGTGTCATAAAAAGCACAGCAAGCACACATAGGAAGGCATGACCATGCATCTTTATGCAATGCCATCAAACATAATCACCACTTATTTTATAAGATGCTCTCGCCCTTATTCAAGCAAAATGGCAAAGTTTTGTCAAACTCACGTGTCTCCAGTGACTGCAGCTTTATGACTCTCACTCCCCTTGCCCCCAAGAGCTCCTGTCTCAATGTACTTCTTTGCATTATCCCAGGCACCACCTGCTGTATTCAGGAAGAGAGCCATAAGAATACCAGAAACTGTAGCGAACATTAGAAAGGCAGCCACAACTTTGGCCCCAAGAAGAGGATGTCCTGTGTAATGCCCCAAAATCCGGAAAACAAGACCTGCAAAGATACGTGCAAAGATTAGCGACCATGGCGGACATCTCATTGCCTAAACAACATAAGCTTACAGCTCAGAAGTGGCCGAGGAGGAAAAACAACAGACAAGAAGTCATGACCTACTTATCATCCAACTAACAATAAGTTCACACAATATGAACAATTACGACCCACCCACCAATTGCTATAGGTGAAACAATAGCCAAAGCCCCAGGTTTTATCATCTCCCTCAACGACGCAGATGCTACTATGGCAACACATCGACCATAATCAGGCTTCTCCTTGAATTCCTGAGCCAACAAAAGAAGGATATGGTCATCAAGTAACCTGACCAAAATAAGCACCAGAGAATACACTCTGATAATAGATGCCCACCATTATACCAGGCCTCTCGATAAATTGTCTCCTCACTTCAGTGACAACCTCTTGTGCAGTTCGGCCAACAGCTGAACAGGCCCATGCACTAAATAAAAAAATAAGCATGGATCCTAGCAACCCACCAACAAAGATTTCTGGAACTGCAATGTCGACCTGAATATCAAATAACAGTTGCGGGGTGAGACACTACACTCAAAAGCTATCTAAATAGAAGGATTTACATGACCAAGAAGACACCCACCTCTTTAAAAGATTCATGAGCAAATGAAGACACCTCATCCATGTAAGCACTGAACAGAAGAAAAGATGCAAGTGCAGCTGATCCAATTGCAAAACCTTTGGTTGTAGCTTTAGTTGTGTTACCCACTGCATCTAGAAGATCAGTAATTTCCCGAACGCTTTCTGGCTGCATGAAATAATGCATGCATGTGAGGGTCCACACCATTCAAATTTAGGAAAGTGCTTAAAGTTCTCTCAACTAAGGTTTTTCGACCTTTCCTTCAAGTTATTTTTTTTTAATGAAGTGGAAATTTAAAAGAAATACAGTCATTACCTGCTGACTCATCTCCACAATTCCACCAGCATTATCAGCTATTGGACCAAACATATCCATAGTGAGAATATAGCCAGCAGTGCTAAGCATGCCCATTGTTGCTACGGCTGTTCCAAAGAGACCTCCAGTTGGATTGCCACTCTCATCCAGCAAACCGGAACTCTGGCCCAGCCAGAAAGCTGAAACTATCGATACACTTATAACAAGGACTGGAAGAGCTGTTGATTCCAAACCCAAGCTCACCCCAGCAATTATATTAGTTCCATGACCTGTGGAGCTAGCAAGAGCTAGCATGCGCACAGGCTCATGCTTGTAGTCTGTGTAATACTTTGTGATCCATACAAAAACATATGCTGTCATAATACCGACCAGTCCGCACAAAGCAAAGTTCAGCCACGCAGAAGGGGCTTTTTCAGTATAAAGCATCCACCGAGTAGACTGTAAATTTCAATCCAGTAAAATCAAGTGTCAGAACCTATTCACATGACTTATACCAAAAATAGAGGCAGGGGCAAGTTGGTGAATTTTAAATTTGACAAACAACAGAAATAATTACAAGAAAGCGTTTTCTGCATCTGTATCCTTCAATGAATACTGAAAGCAAAGGAAAAAAATTTGAGAACAGTCAGAGAAACAATACCGCGGCAAAAGCAAGAACGGCTAAAACTATAGAAACAGAGTATCCTTTCTGAAGAATTGCCATTGGATCCTCAATGGACGCCTTCAGACCAGATTCACGTGTTCCTCTGATCGAAAGTATTCCAACTGACGACACTACCAGGTCAAAGGAATGGACAACAAGAGGAAACAAGATGAAGCCGGATGGATCTGCATGAAAGCAAACCACCAAATTAGTCTTCGTAAATAAGCAAAGAAGTGCAGTGGTTGTCACTTCAAGCCATGATTTCTTAACGTCTTCAGCATGGAGAATTGTGTTACAACTTCCATCGAGTTGATTTTCAAAGATGAAACTCTAACAAAATTACAACCATTTTGTTTTGGCTATTAAAAATGTAACTTGAGAGACCATTTTAAGAACGAAAGTGGATCATTACGACTTTGTTATTTTCCATGTTCACTCAGAGAAACCACAACCACCTCTGTAGGATGTTTGGTGAGCTCTGGATGAGATTTTTGGGATGAACTTTCCAACTTATTGCTTGATAAAGGCCCTCTATTATGTTTGGTGGAATGTAGGGTTCAAGAATTGTACTTGTATGCTGTTTTCTTACAGAGTTTGGCATTTTCAACTTTAGGCCGTAAGGCATTATGTACCCATAAAGAAAGCACCTTTCCCCAATTGTTAGCTCTCCCATTAAAAGATACTCCATTGATTGATTGACTTTTAAATGTCTCACGTTTCTGCTTTCAGTCACAAATGCCGAAGAAGAAATTTTAATTAGAGTCAATACTGAAGCCGCAGAAGCATTTGTCCCCAATCAAAATAGATGCTGTACATTAACCAGTCTTTCCAGCTCTAAAGTAACAAATAACACTCCCATGTCCTAAATTTTCGCCACTCACAGTAGGTCAATCATTGAACTAACTGTGAGTGTGATCAGATTATCAAAACTTCCAATTCAACTTCACTCATTCGGACTTACACATTGGCTAAGTGAACTTTGCTGCAACACAACTTCCAAACTAAAACTATCAAGACACACCAAGCTTTAGTTTGGAGAATAATTAAATAAAAACCATTGCGACATACAGTTCAAAAAAGAAAAAGAAAATTATGTTTTACTTGACAGGCCTCTCTCTCCTATATATTGCAACAGTAGTTGGGTTGCACCCTTTTAAATTCATACTACAATGGGCTATATCATGCCGAAAGAACTGCTCGATTCAAACATGTGTAGCTTTAAATTCAACATAAGTGTACGGCCAGAAAGAATATATACCAAGAAATGTGTCATTTCTTCATCTATCTTACTTTTGTCCTAAAAGACCTGATTATTTCTCTGTTGGGGCAGGAAGACTTGCCTTCGATTTTACAACGTTGGGCCATTGTTCCTCCAAGTATCATAGCACTAATGATTTCAGCTGCAATACTTTCAAAAAGATCAGCCCCTCGAGCTGCACAATCACCCACATTATCTCCTACCTACAATGAACAAACTTAAGTCTGCTGCTCAGAAGATAATTTGCTTCGCAGGAAAAGTTCCTACCCATAGAGCCGAAATTGCTACAGAGTTTGGCAAACAGAAAAATTTAGCTGAACGAATGCTTAGAAGCCAGCTTTAGGATTCTTATCTCAACACACACCAATGGAAGAGAAAAAACATACAAAAGAAAGGGCGACGTGGACAGAAGGCACCTATCTGAGCCACAGGGTCTAGGACTGTGGAAGAAAAAGGCTTGCTTCTCGATGCTACACATGAACTAATGTATTTACATATCTAAAGTAACACAAGGATGCCAAATCAATAGCATAAAGTTGCCCAACTAAGGATGCCAAATCAACAGCACGAAGTAACACAACTCCAACAACACTTGCATTATGAGCAACCAACAATTCAAATCCTTTTTTAAAATAGCTGCTCAACTAAGGATGCCAAATCAGGTTCATTACATTAAAACATTCATTCACCACAAAGGTTGTGAAAATCATTCATTTCTGGTGAATTACTTATCATGCACCTTGCTTCTTTGTGGATTGTCTACTTATATACGATGGATATTTTTTAAATCCTGAGCTTAAAGTGATGAACTCTTTCCCCAATATTACCAAATGCCGCAACTGAACAAAACTGCATCTCCCCAAACAACCATCCGCAATCTTCATTGTTAAAACTCAGTCAACAATCAACACAAACAGTACATCATATTGGAACCCAGGAGACGTGATGACTGAGAAAGCCAAATGTGTGATGCTATTCTCCATGAGATGTGTAAAGAAAATAGAAATTGGGAGTGCAAGTAAAATAACATCATGAAACTGTCTCACCAACCATATAAATGGTCCTGACCTCTAGAAACAAAAATTTACAATGCTAATAAAGAAACTTGCAAAAACGACAGTAATACATGTCTGCACCATGAAGCAAATAGTCTTTGGTCTTAGAAAGCACAAGTGAACAACCAATTACCAAATCAGCAATCACAGCAGGATTCCGTGGATCATCTTCCGGTATTCCCTGCTCTACTTTGCCCACGAGGTCAGCACCAACATCAGCTGCTTTTGTATATATTCCACCACCCAGCTGAGCAAACAGAGCCACAAATGATGCTCCAAAACCATATCCGACCAATAGAAGGGGCACTGCCAAAAACAAACATAGAAGTCATGTCGTAGACTTTATAACGTCATTGACCCTCCTAAGGCAACATTCAAACATCCCACACCCCCTCCCCTCCTCTTTTCCTCTCTCCCTCTCTCTGGAAAGCAAACAAAAATTGATGCCATGTATTGCACATGCTAGAAAACCCTGTTAGCATTTGTGGCCTGATGTAATGATAAACGGATATTTGGAATGAATCTCACTCTGTGCTGAACAACAACAAGAATGCTCCATGCATAATATAGTCCTTGATTTACAAAACAATACGGAGCTAACCACAGATGATCGACTAAAACTTATCCCAGAGCATAAGCTTTTTTACTTTAAGGTACTATATCTGCGGAAAACTCGAGGAGAAATTGAGACATACATTCAGTAACCTTCATGGAACCTGGAGAGTCCACGTCCAGCCAAACATAAAATGTAGCATATAGGATAGCTATTCCAATAACAGCCATGCCGACCACCACCAATGCAGAGAAGCCGCCCGCACGAACAGATATCTGTACATAATTCTCATTGATAGTGACATAATCCAATATTTTACCAACAAATAATCAGCACAGAAGAAGATGAAAAACCTGCAATGCCTCTCTTGCCGATCGTCTGGCAGCACTAGAGACTCGAACGTTTGCACGAACAGACACCCACATACCAACATAGCCCGCAATACCTGAACACAAAGCCCCCAGAAGAAATGCAGCAACAGTGATAAAAGCAGATGCTGACCTGTACCAACGAGCCCAATGAATATGCTCGTCAATAGATGGATAAAAAAGAAGAGGAAAAGACTACACTCAACCAGTAACAGTGGAAATCACCTCCCCAGACCAGAAGATTCTTGTTGTGGTGAGGGAGTGCGAAACAGATAAATGCTGAGGATGACTAAAGCTAGTAATACTGCCATCTTGGAGATAGTCCCATACTGGGTCCTAAAAAAACCTTCAGCGCCATCACGAATAGCATCTGATATCTAAACAAGTGATATCATAATTCAAAATGGTCAGACAAAAAAAAAACTAAAGCCTAGAAGAAAGAACATAAATAAGAGGAAATAAGAAGCAAAACATATAGATGAGGTAATTGCCAAAAACAATGTACCTGAACCATCTCAGGAGGGCCCTCATCCTTTGAAAGTACCCACTTCGTGAGATGTATTGACAAAAGGAAACTGATAATGCAAACAGAGAAGACGAACACTATGACTGGAGAAGTTTTTGCACCAATGTAAAAGACCCCTCCGAATACCAAAAGCAGCAATACAAGAAGAACCCGAACATTGATTCCCATCAACAAGCGGATAATCTGAAGAATAGAATGGGGTCAATATATCCCTGAGATTGAATTTAAGTCATAAAAAGCAAATAAAGACGCTCAACAGTCAACATACTGTTTATCATTCATCGAGCAAGAGAGTCAACCACTAAAAGAGGGTCTACAAGAAAAGCCAAACATATCCTTGAAAACTTTACACAATTTTTAAACTAGGATGAGCATGAATCAATGCTGAAACAAGAAATTGGGTAAAGTGGTATGGTTAAGTAAACCCAATATTGTAAAGGCAACCTAGAAAATGCATCAAAATGCTGTTCCAATGGAATTGTTATCAAGTCAACGGCAGGTGGAGGATACAAGTAGGAACGAAAATGGAAAAGATGTGACAAACTAACAGCATACACAGGGCTAAATGATCACCGCGACAGTAAAACCAAAGAAAGTCAACACTTTGATGAAAAAATTGCAGAAAAGAAGACAGCATATCCTTACCCGTGGGGTGTGAGGCTTACTGCGCATGCTTGGAAACGTCCTGGGCTTGTCCTGGTAGGATCTCAAAGCTCCACTCTCCATGTCATCGTCCATGGGAATCATTTGGGAGGAGTTTACTCTCCGTGCAACAGGAAAAGGGTTGTACTCACCAACTTGGGGCGAGTCACCCCCTAAACCTGGTCGCTGAATTTTGGTACTCGTGCTTCAGCCACCAGGAGCAGAATCTGCAAGCCCAAATCTTAGATGAGTTTTCAAGTTTAAAGAAGAGTACGGCTCCGCTCTCCTTCTAGTTAAGCAACTTCTTCCCTTGTCCTTCACCAAGAAATCTAAACAAAGGCAAGACTACTTTAGACACGGTTTTCTCCAGCCAAGAACGAATGCCTGAAGAATCTGACATCAATAAGTCATTAACACCAATGTCCATGGCACTCTAGTATCCAGCATGTATCACATACAAAAGGAAACTAACAATCGACATAGGAAAAGCAAACTCGCACAATGCCCAGCATAACCGCAACACAGCTACATGACCAAATAGCGAGAGGTTTCCACCGCAAATCCGCGACCACGACCAAATCATCGAAATCCAGCGGTCACATTCATCGGGCTCGTCTCGACCAAACCAGCCGCGTGACACAAAACGGGGAAAAGAGACGAGATAAAAGCCCGCTCGGAGTTCAGCAGACACGAGTGGCGCAGTGAAAGCAAAACAGGGACACGAAACCCTAAGATCTGTTCAAAATCCGACACCACCGAACCAGCCGAACCGCAGGACCAGTCAAGGCCGCCGCGAGGAACTCCCGAGGGAAGATCTAAGGCAGCGGCAACTCGGCATCTCGGGATAGACTTGCAGATCGAGGGACGCGTGCATTCTCGAGTCGAGATACGGTAAAAAGGAAGGGATTCCGGGAAGTCACCTGATCGGCTGGCTACCGGCGGCGGCAGAGAATGCGCGCCCGGCTGTGTAATCGTGGCCCGAGACGGAGACGCCACTGATTTCGGACTGCAAATGAAGTCGAGGGGAGGTGCAGGATCGATCGGAATCCGAGTCAACTCAGCAAACGGATGGCTGCGGGTGCTCCCTCTGCCACACGGAAGAAACTACAAACTCCCTCGCTCCTCCTCCTCCTCCCTTCTTCTTCTTCTTCTTCTTCTTCTTCGTCGTCTTTCTTCGGTTTCTGATTTCTCTTCCTTCTTCTTCCTTTTTTTTATTTATTTATATTTATTTATTTTTCGTTTTGCTCTTGGCTGCGTTTTTTCACCGAAATGTTTAAAAGTTTGCAATCGATACGCTCTCTTCTTCGGCATATTCGCTTCTCTCTCAGACAGGTCACGATCTCCAATGCCGTCCCGCCACGTAACCAATCAATTGCGAAGCTCGATCCGGTTGGTTGCCATGTCATCTTTTCTGCCTCTCTTTTTCTCTCTCTTCCCCGTTGAAAATACGTTATCTAATTGTTCTGGATAATTCTGTAGTTGTGAAAAAACAAAAAAAAAAAAAAAAAAAGACGAACGAAAAATTCTACGGTTATGGAGTATCTGTGCAAGCGTTAGAACAAGCAAATTTTAGCGAATGTGGAAAGAGTGATAGCCTTCTTTTGGGGAAAAAAATAAATATTTTATTCATATTTATAAATTAACCACCTACTATTTTT
Source organism: Eucalyptus tenuipes (assembly GCA_014182365.1). Taxonomy (NCBI): domain Eukaryota; kingdom Viridiplantae; phylum Streptophyta; class Magnoliopsida; order Myrtales; family Myrtaceae; genus Eucalyptus; species Eucalyptus tenuipes. Next base: position 31,583,014 of record CM024546.1, read on the forward strand.
ACAACGGATATAAAATAAACCCCAATAATCACCTCCTTACACATTTGGTCTTGATTCGGAGTCACAACAACCTATATCTCTTGGGTTTAGACTTATTAGTAAACTTGGGATTTGATACCATTTGTTGAGAGTGCGTAGCAGAAGTTCGATATCTTTCATCTAGGGAGATTGTCAAGAAGGAGCTTAAATCCTAACTCGTCAAAAAATTGTCTCGTGTTTGTGTGCTTGATATTTATTTTGCTCCACTATATTGGTTTCTATTAGGTTTACACAAAAGGGAGAAATTATTCTATTTTGTTGCATTAACCCGATATTGTTTGGGTTGTTACTGTTCTCTTATCAAAGTGGTATCAAAGTCGACAATTACGATTTCCGAACAAATAGGCATTACAGTGTAACAACGTGGACTCGTAAGGATGATGTTGGGTCAAAAAGATACTTGAATTAATAGACAGCGGACCTAACATTAAGCTCACATGTGAGGAGTAGATTGTTATGATACACGGAAGTCTCACATCAAAGAATTGATGTGGTTTAAAGCAATTAATATATCATAATTAGCTCATAACTCGTTAGCTTAAGCTTTTGAGTAAATGTGGGTTCAACTAGATACATTGACGGGGTTCGGATTTGGACTCTCTCTTGGCAATCTCCCTAAGCAAAAGGTATCGGACTTTTGTTACGCGATCCCAACAACATCCCCATCGAATCATGTGAATTAGTTGATGTTTACGTCAAAGTTATTGTGGTCCAAGTACATACGCAGGAACGGATGCAAAATTACGGGTCGGTAACGATATCGTCCGATAATAAATTTCTAGACAAAGTGCGAAAGATTGCTCAATTACTTTATGAGTGGTACTGCACCATTGTTTCGACTCGAAACATTAAATAGCTCCGAACGCACGATAATTAGTGTAACAATTACAACAGATTTCGAGCCATAGACAAAGGAGAGCTTTCGCCCATTGAAGCAAGCTAGCCACGTCCCCAATCAACTTCAAACAAATCCAGCAACAAATCCCTCTCCATTCCAAGCCTCTGATCAAGCAAAGCTACAGCAGGAGGCCAAAACCAGTCTTTGCGTTCCGTATGACATCAGCTGCTCAAGGGATGCCGATCATCATGCCACAAAAAAAGAAGAAGAAGGTACATCTTCCATGTTCGATGACACGATTGATAAGAGGCGCGACGTCATTTCTAAGCTTCGAAATCTTCCCTCAAATGAATGAGGAGTTGGCTGAGACGGGCAAAGTCCAAAAACCACTCGCCTTTCAGCCTAACCGCAACCAACCAAGCAACCAAAAATGGATCCTGCTTCTGCAAGAATCCACCATATCCGTCTCATAGCACATGCATAATTGCATTTTACCTTCAGCGGTTGAGCCATCACCTTCCCACATAGAAAAGCCGAGATCTCATTCTCGATCAACTCAAATGACCAATAAAAAAATTAAATAAAATTAAATGACCCCTTTGAGTAGTACAAAATACATTTGAGCATTAGTTGACAATGCTCTCTAACCTACTTTTAAAATGTATGTAAGTATTCATGAGCTCAATCTGATGGAATTGAGGTGCGGTGCCTCAGATTAAGTACACGCTTGTCTGCATGCTGCCTGTTTTCTGTCAATCGTTTTATCTCCAACTCGTGAATTAGGTTCATAAAGAAACTAGTTGTCACTCAACTCTGGCTCAGGTGCTTCTCTTGTTTGGCGGCAACCCTTCCATTCATCAGAACATTCTCTTGAAAGTGGTCGTCATCCAACCATCTCCTTTAGGTTAATGGAGTTGAAAAGGTAATGGTGCATATCCAATTACATGTATTGTAATTAACCATTTGAAAAAATTCCGAAATTACTTTCGAACGGAATTTGAGCATTTTGATGAGCCGCCTAATTCACAAGACACATAGAGAGCTCACCAATTTAAATTTATTCCAATTTCCTTGAAGCAGGACATATACCCCATATGAAATTCAGAAACTGTTTATAAAAGCATTGTCGGGACACTGATCATCATTTTCACTCTACTTTCCCATACAAGCTTGAATGGAAGCTGCTTCCATACTATCCTTGTCTACTCCAGCGTTGCACATGTTTGCCATGGCTCTGGTGTATTGCATTCCATACTCCCTCAGGCGTCCACAGTATTGCTGGTAAGTCCTCACCTATACATCAGAACGAACAAATTTGACATTAGAAACTGTTCACGGGATAAATTAGCTGTGATTACACATGTATCATGTAGGGACCGGAGAAGTAATTGATCAGGAGATCATTGAGACTCACAAATGTCTTGAGGCAGTCCCAGTCATCAACAACAGGTTGGTCTATAGGTCGAACGGCGGTTAACATGCTTGCAACATTGAAATCACCGAACAGGTGGTTGACAATTTGGCTGATGCTGCGGTCAACATGCGATCGGTGAGCAATTTGTTCGTCTAGTCTCTTCTGTGCTTCCACACTCTCAGCAGTATCTTTCAGAGCTTTTTGCACCTACAACCACCCTCAAGTCGTCAATCGACAAGGTGTCCCAATATGAAGAGGCAAGACAGACATAGCAAGAAACATTAGTTCAAAAGAATCACATTTTTTTGTTTAATTACTTGTCAGAATAGATAGATTAATATGCAACATAATCGATGGTTATAAAGACGGACCTGGTGTTGGAAAAAGACCAAATCAGCATCCCGCTGGGGAACTGCCTGGGAATTCGAAGTGGAGAGCTCCTCCAAGGGAACGGTAGATACGTTCTTGGAGCGTCGGCCCATGTAAGTAGAGAGGACGGCGTTGCTGAGAATGGTGTCGCCATATTGCATCACATGGGACAGATTGGTCCTATCATTCACCTTTAAGTATTGCTCCTGCAATGTTTCCTTCCCCAAATCGTTGGCTTCACTGTTCTCACACACCCAAATTAAGATTAATGGAGACAGAAACATAGAGAACAGAGAATGAGTAAATGTACATTTGACAAAGGGATCACGCCCCGCATATAGAGACAGACACAAATACTTGTCTTGATATTTGCTCATATAGCTTTTTTGAAACTTTGCATTTTATGATTGAATGTGTAATTTCAAAGTGGGGAAGTGACGTAACAGTACCTGTCCTCCATCCAAGCGATGCTGTAGAGATCCCCCAAGCAAGTGCCATATCTGGCGGGATCACCGCCAATAGGCCCGCGCCCTGGCGGGCCATAAGGGCAGTAGTAGGCCCAGCTGTTCTCCTCGGCGTTGGATGCCGTGGTCGCATAGATCCCTAAGTCCTTGGGGAGCAACCCTTGCAATATGCTCCCTGCCTCACATGCCTCTATATATATCACCATGTTCTTGTACTTCTTCGCCTTGTACATCTGCCTCAGCACATTCACAAAGTCGTCTGCGCATATATAGTCCCCGCGGGCATGCTCATTGCTCCTGTGGTCCCATGGTCGGAGTAATAGAAGAAGACGTGGTCATTTGGTCCACTGTTTAAAACCTTGCCACTGCCCCCGTCGAGAGCCGTCTTGTTCCCGAGAAGGACTGCATACAAATTGGCTGCTGTGATCTCATCACCGGTGTAGTCCTGCAATATTGCCTTATTGGTTAATTACGGTCGAAAATCAATCACCTGATATGGATCCTCCTACACAGTGGATGTAAAAAGTAGCTAGCTAAAGAGTGTTGAACTAAGACCTTAGGAACTCCTTTGTAGACATTGGGGCCGTTGGGTTTGTTGACAATGATACCCTTGGTGGGATTATTCTGGTGATTGGCGATGTCGTCATAGATGAACACGATAATGTTCTCATCTTTCAATCCATTTGCCTTAAGGATTTGGTAGGCATGGCACACGTCAGCCTGCATAGACACACATCACACAAGTCAATCCATTTCATTTTATATATAGAGTACAGATGTCATTATATATTTTATAAACATACAAAGAGAATATGGTGATATACTGTAGCTGGCGCTCTGAGAGTGGTGGATCACCTGGTGCCTGTAGTTTTGATAACCGCTGGATCCGGCGACTAGAACAGCCCATCGTGTGCCCGTTCCATTACCATAATCACCACCCGACTTGGACACAATTTCTTGAAAGCTCCTCCGGCTCTCGCTCACATCTGCTATCGTCAGTGCTGTAAGGAGGAGAAAAGGGACGAGGCTGCCATATAAAGAGATCATCATCAGATGGAGAGTTTGGAGAAGATGAAAAAAAGAACGAAAATATCCAGATAAGTCCGCTCTCAGGGTAGTGACGACAGATCTTGCTCTATACTCCGCATCGAATGTATAGAAGGAATATGAACAACAATAAACGCAGCTGATAAAACGAAAGAAAACGATAGTATTTCTTATTCATGGTATGTTTTTATTGGGTTATAAGCAAATAAAGAAAAAAATCAAAACAAAGTCACAAAAGCGTCAACAAATCGATTGCATTAAAGCAGTTGCAGAACAATGACTTTGAATATATCCCAACGATCACTTTCCAAATTCACCAAGCTTCGTTTGGTAATCCATCTAGGGAATTTGCGATATTTTATTTATTCTTTGGTGAATCACAACAATAAACTATTGTGTTCATCATTTGATAAGGACAGTATGTTAATAGAAATGAACTTAAAAATACATAAACAGACTTAAGGATCTCTCATGATTCACTGTTAAAGAAACTGAAAATGCATAACGAAGATAACCTCCATCAATAAATCAATAATTATCATATGATCTAAACCTTAAAAAATAAAGATGCTCATTGTAACATTCCAAAGCCACATAATCGACTTTGACTATAAATGTAAACGGCCTGCAATAGGTGAGGATTGCAAAATTTAATAAGAGAGATAAAACATGATCATTCACCATCGTGTCATCCCCCACCTCGTCACCTCGACGTCTACTGCCACGTCACCTACCATATCAGAGTTGAGGGTTGACCATCGAGCGACCATTATCCGTTGACCACAATCGTTGACCATTGACTAGAGTTGACCAATCGCTTCTCGAGGTATTTTGACGTGTTGATTCATTTTTGGCATTCTTTGCTCCATGTTTGCAATCCTAGTAGTAGTTTCTTGGTGCTTATTACAATGGATAAAATGGACGTGCCAATACCCATTCAAACTATCTTGAATGGATTAAATTATATCTTATGGGCTCAAGAAACGTCAAACTTTTTGAGAGTACACAAAGTTTGGCGTTATGTCATCGGTGATATTTGCGTGCCTACAAGGATTGCTGAAGAAACTTGAGAAAAATTTATTAAGCTTATGGAGGAGTGGGACAGCAACAACCATTGGATTTTAACATGGTTTCGAAATACTTCGACTCCTATTAGGCTTTAGTTTGGTCATCTCAATATAGCAAAAGAAGCGTGGGATTTGCTTGCTGGTCATTACTCCACCTCGGATATCGCTCATTAGTATTAGTTGTTAAGAAATTTGCATTGCATGCATCAAGAGACATGTTGGTCTATTAATGATTTTTTGTCCTCTATGTATGCTGTTTGGGAACAATTGGCTTAAATCTTAGCTGCAATGAAAAGCTGATGCTGATGCTCACAAGTTCGTTGAATATCGTGATATGTGTGTTATGCAATTTTTAATGGCGCTTAATGATGACTTTGAATCTATACAAGTTTCATTTTTACATAGAGATCAATTACCTTGACTTGAGGCAATTGTTTTAGAGTTATTGATTAAAGAGGCTTAGATTGCTACTTTATAGGCGCACCGTCTGATTTTATCCACTCCTACAGATGCGATACTTGCCATGCCTGCATCTTCCTCATCGCATAGTAAATATTGCTTGTATTATCATTGATTGGTCACTTTGCGTCTACTTGCTATTGGTGACAACTTAGGCAACCTACAAGGACAAACAACCGATAGGTCCACTTGCACGCTCATCTACCGTTGCTGTTACTATTAAGGTTTCTTCCAATAACTCGTTTGTTGCTTTGTCTTTAGAGGATCTTTGCTCCATTCTTCGAGAATTTGGTACCTTTAATTCTTCTGTCCTTAGCAATTCTTCTCTGTTTGTGACTTCAAGTACTTCTGGTTCATGGTTATTTGATTCTCCCCGTTACAATCACATAACTTTGAACACCAAATTGTTTAAGTCAAAGTCGTTACTTTCACAAACACCTATTATTCATACAACCGATAACTCATAGATGCTAGTTAACCATAGAGGAAACATTTCAATGTCCACATTGTCACTATCAAACACTTTTGTGATTCCTAAACTCTCATTAAACTTGACATCTGAGGGTCAACTATGTGAACTTGGCTTTGATATTCACTTTTTCTCCAATGGTTGTCGTGTGTAGGATCCACGAACGGGACAAATAATTGGGATAGGCCTAAAGTGAGACGGCTATTCGAGCTTATCTCCTTAAAGATTCCAAATGCTCTAAGTAACTATGCTACCACAATATCATCTGAAACTTGACATTCTCGTTTGGATCATACTTCATTTTCTAGATTAAGTCATCTAATTTCTAGTGGTCATTTAGGTTTTGTTGATAATATACAGTTTGATTGCTTGCCAAGTAAGTTGGCAAAACATTGCATGTTACCTATTGATCTAAGTGAATTTGTCTCTCATGCTCCCTTCGATTGAATTCATTTTGACATTTTGGGCCCACTCCTACTCCTACAATGGGAGGATCCCACCACTTTGTGATTTTTGTGGATGATCATTCTCATTATACATGGTTCTATCTTATGAAGCATTGATCTGAATTGCCTTGTATTTATTGTGATTTTGTTGCCATGATCAAAATACAATTTTCTCAAAAAATCAGGATCTTCCATGTTGATAATGCTATGGAATATAAAGACACAAAATTTCTTCAAATTATTTCTCAAAACGGTATTGTCATTAATTGCTCGTCTTGGGACTTCTCAACAAAATGGTCGAGCAAGGCACAAACATCGATACATCTTAAATGTTGTTCACACCCTTCTAATCTCAGCCTCTTGTTTGGAATAGTTACAGGGAGAGGCTTCTCATATTGCTATATGTACTATCAATTGTAGTCCATCACCTATTATAGGTAATATCTCTCCTTATGAGCGCTTGTATGGTAGTGTTCCTAGTTATAATTTTCTTCGAGTCTTTGGCAGTGCTTGTTCTTTTCATCTTCTTCTAAATGAATGCACGAAATTAGAACCTTGTCCTCATCTATGTTGTTTCCTTGGGTATGGGATTGAGTACAATGGGTATCGATGTTGGGATCCTATCTCTAATAATCTCCATATATCTCATCATGTTACCTTTTGGGAATACAAGATGTTCTCTTCGCTTCATCCCTTCGACTCCTCTCTGGCTCTTTCCTTTTTGACCAATCCTTTGGTGGATCTATTTCTTGAAGATACACAATTGAATCTTCCTTTTCGGAGTTGTCTTCTTCTAATCTTGATGTAGGTACCTTTGGTAATACCACTTTGGTAGCTCTTGAGTTGATTGTACCATCCATAGATTCTTCACCCTTGATAATTCCCTCTTCTCCCGTTTGTTGCTCCACCTGAGTAAATCAACTTTCTATTCGGCTTCGTGATTTTCATTGTTACTCTATTATTGCTTCCCTTCATGAGCCTTGTGCATAGAGAGAAGCTTGAACTAACCCCCTTTAGCAGCAAGCAATGGCAGATGAGTTGCTAGTGTTAGACAAATCTCATAATTGGGAATTGGTTGATTTGCCTACTAGAAAGTCAGCTATAGATAGTAGATGGGCATATAAGAGTAAGACTAAGGCATATGGTATGGTGGAATGCTACAAAGTTAGACCAGTAGCAAAAGATTCACTTAGGAGTATGGAATTGACTACGATGAGACATTTGCTTCAATTGCACGTCTTACTTTAGTTTGAAGTCTTCTTGCTATTGCAACCATTAAACAATGGCCTCTATTCTAGATAAATTTTAAAAATGCCTTTTTTAATGGTGGTCTTACTAAGAAAGTATATATAGAGCCAACTCCTAGGTACACTATTGATTCTAATAACTTATGTTGCTTACATAAAGTTTTATATGGACTAAAACATGCTCTTCGTGCATGGTATTCTAAGTTCAGTTCCATCATGGAACATCTATTGCTTTAGATCCAGTCCCCATGACAATTCTCTATTCATTCAGAAAACTTCTCGTGGATAAATTATACTACTATTATATGTAGAACATACAGTTATTATTGGCGATGATCATATCGGTACTACAAAACTCCAACAGTATATGAGTCAGTAGTTTGAAATGAAAGTTATTGGGTGACTCAATTACTTTCTGGACTTGGAGCTTGCCTCGGAATCCTTAAGTTATTATCTTTCTCAAGCAAAATACACCATTGATCTTCCTTCTCGCACGAGATTCACTAATACCAAAACTGCTACAACTCCACTTGAGGCAAATGCCAAATTTGATGCAAACAATAGAATTGCTCTTTTGAATCATACACTTTATTGACAATTGGCTGGCAGTCTTGTATACCTCGCCATTACTTGTCTTGACATTGCCTATGCCGTTCACTTAGTTAGTTCATGACCACACTGCGTACAACTCACTTTGCTACCTTATTTCACGGTCTTCATTTTTCTGCCAACTCTACTTTGGAGTTAAAGGCTTATTCTAATGTTGATTGGGCTAGTAAAACTCTTGATCGTGTTTGCCAACTCTACTTTGGAGTTAAATGCTTATTCTGATGCTGATTGAGCTGGTAACCCTCTTGATCGTTACTCCACTATAGGCTATTCCTTATTTCTTGGTACCTCACTCATATCATGGCGTAGCAAGAAACAGACCGTTGTTGCTTAATCTAACACTGATGCATAAAATCGTGCTCTTGCTGATACAACATCAGAATTACTTGATTACGATGGTTATTAGAAGACATAGGAGTCCATCATAAATAGGGGTGTGCGTGGTCAGGGTGGGCAGTTCTCACCCTAGAACCGGATCCTAAAAATGGGAATCGAAAAATGCTCGTTAGTTGCATGGACCACCGGGGAAATGAATCAGACTAGTCCATTTCTTGGGTGGATCCATGGAATCGATCAAGAATCTTTTTCTTCCCTTTTTTGTCTTATTTTATTTCTTTATTGAATTCTTCATCCCATTACTTAGAAATAGGACAGTAAACCCAGAATGCCACAGCTCCTATAATACCGCACGCTCAAACAAAAGACCCATCGTCGGACCTCCATCTCTGGTTGCCTTCGACCAACAAATGGGAATTTGCCGGCATTCAGCCTCATCATCATCCATTCAAGGCTTACGAATGTAGCCACATCACAAATACAGAGGACATTCATAGAGATATGGCCATAAATTGGAATCGAGAATCGGATGGTTTCGAGCAGTCTGGGCGAGTCTTGATTTCTATGTACACCCCTAGTCATAATGGTGGAACAATCATCTATTGTGACAACCGAAGTGCTATTCAAATAGCTCTTAAGGATGTTTTCGATAATCGCAGCAAGCACATTGAAATTAACTCGATTGACTTAGACATAGGATGCCCGATGTCCGCGTTAGCAATTTTCGGCCAAAATTAGCTGGATGGACTCAAATGGTAAAATTGAAAATTTCAATACTGAATTGGCAAAAGTCCTATAGCTTTAAAACTTTTTGAATAATTTTCCATGCTTTGACATGTTATCTTGCTACATTCTGCATTGGCACAATCTTTCATACATGCTGCGATATTCACTGGTTGAGATACATGCTGTGAATTACTGGAGCGATTACACGAGAAGCTGCAGGGACTAACTGAGTGCACTGGAATCACGCCGGTGCCGGACTTGCTGCTTTTGCTCGCAAGACAGACTGTGACCGGTGATGATGGCTGGTGGGATTGTTGTGGCGTCGGGCAGAGAAGTCTGGGTGTCTAGAAGCTGCTTGCTGGCACTGTTGGTGGCTCTGAGACGCACAGTAAGGAACTGGTACGGCGTGGCCTCTGATCGTGCCGGTGGACTGACTCGGTGATGCTCGGGAAAAATCGACCGGCTCTGTTGGTCTTCCCACTGAGAGAGCTTGTTTTCCCCGTTCAGAATGTACCATTGTGCGCAAAACAGAAATCTGAGGTTTTTGGTGGCGAGTAAAAAGGAAAAAGAAATTAAGAGAACTGTCTCGCTGAATCCACCACCGAAATCCTTCAAGCGGCTGATTAAAACCAAAGAAAGGTGCCCACTACATAGCACCCAAAATTATGCAGCCCTTTCTCTGGCTTTAATATTCACCAAAACCTAGAGTGGAGGATAAAGAATCGGCGGAGGTTCCCAGCTGACTTCACCAAAAATGTCTTCTCGTATCCTTAGCTGCGTGTGCCCCCTCAAAGTCTAAGCGGTGGATGAATTTTGACTGACTTTACCCTCCCAACTCAGTCGTGATCTCCTCTTGCGGAGGGAGGGACCGCAGGTGTTTTGTCTTGTGAACGTGAGGACGCCAAATGCGGAGAGCGAAACAGAGAGTGGAAGCTTCGGGATGTACGGTTGCGCGTGTGGTCCAGCCGTGAGGAGTGGCGGAACACGGGGCGGGAAGTGCACGGCGGTGGGAACTCGCCCTCTCTTCTATTGCGTATTTCTCTCTATCTTTTGTGGCCGTCTCTTTTCTCTGTATTGTGCAGCGTGTGTTCTGAGCCTCCTGCCCTGTGACCAAAGATCTTAACATATCTTTGTAGGCCTACCCTCTTTTCCTCTCTTGCAATCCTTCTTTCCTTCTGAAGGATAATCATGTATTATCTTTTTGCTCTTCGGCAAGTACGAGATATACCTTTGCATGGCCGAATAGATTGATCGCAATTTTCTTTCCTTTCTTTTTAATCCTGCCATTGCCCACGTTGTCCACCTGGCTGGTGACCAAATCTTCCTCCAATTTCAATTCATTTAACCATGTGCTCTCAGTCATGTGTGTCGTATCTTTCCTCATAATGGCCAAGATTCGCACATATTGTTTCCTTGATTTCCAAATTTGACTGAAGAATTCAAATCCACTTTTAAGTTAATACCACGAGTTATTTAGTTTCCATTAAATTTTATTGTCAAATTGTTATGTTGGATGATACGTAATAATTGGTGGATGTACTAGTTTGGGATTTTACCTTCCGTTTATCATAAATGTTCCATCATGTGATTTTTCATGATATTAATTCAATTTAATATAAACAAACGGATGGAAAATTTGTCACAAATATATTATTTTGGGAATTTTAGTGGTTAAAAAATAAATTTGAGGTTTTTTATGGTAGTAACCCTTTAATTTAAGACATCCATGTCCCATGCTCATGGCAAGTTCAGCCATATAGAAGGAAACATTGGCTTGGCTGAATTTTTATTCCAATAGGCTTTCTCCAATTGGTTCACTTAGGCTCAGAACGTTCCCGCGCTAGTCCTATTAGAATGCAATTATATGAAACAATTATTATTAATGCTAGTAAATGACAAATGCCCTTGTTATGCAAAAATATAAATGAAAAATTCCGTGGTTATAAAGTATCTATAAGCTTTATAAGAAGCAAATCTTAGTGAATTTGGAAAAAAATGATCTTCTTTGGGAAAAGTAGATGAATTTATCCTGATCAATTTTATTACTCAAAGTACACTGCCTTTTAAGTTCTAACCCCTTGTAGATTCATTTTTTCACATTCAAAATGAGAAAATTATCCAAAAAGTCATAAACTTATTGCACATTTACTAATACAGTCTTAAACTTTTTAATCGTGCCAATTGAGTCATAAATCCTTTCATGTGTTGTTAATTAAGTCCATCCTATCAATTTTGGCAAGAAATTGCTAACATGGATGCTAATCGTTTTACGTGGTACGGTTGGTGCAACAAATAATTTTGATAATATTTTAATATTTTTGAATATTTTTATTTTATTTTTTCATCTTTACTTTTTGTTCTTTTTTTATTATTAAGGGACGGAAGGGGTTTGCCGGCCACTGGCTGAGGCCCAACGACCCCTATTAGCCATTGGGTGGGGGCTCATTGCCCTTGCTGGCCCTCTTTGGCAGTGTGCAATGGCAACAAACCCTCGCTGACCATTGGATGAGGGTCACCCTCACCCATTGGTTGGTAGGGGTTGCTGGGCCTCAATCAGTGGCCCTTAAAAATGAAAGAAAGGTAAATAAAGAAAAAGGAAAAAAATTAAAAATTAAAAAATTAAAAAAAATTAAAAATTGTTTATGTCAACACTAAACTGTGTGATATAGGACGACCAACATTCACGTTAGTGATTTCTTACCAAAATTGTAAAATGAGAAAAGAATTATAACTCAATTGGTACAATCAAAAGATTTATGACTGAATTGATAAAAGTGCAATAAATTTATGATTTTTTAAACAATTTCCCTTCTAATATTCATATACGCAGAGTTAAAAAGAATTTATTGTGATCCATCGGTCTAGTGGTACGATCATCACCCTATAAGAATTGGGTTCCCCTGGAAGGAGTCATCATCCAGTCGTCCCGTTTGGGTTAACGGGGCTCAAAAAGATATGGTACATATCTAACCACAAGTGTTTTGTAAGGACGATCCCCGATATTTGCTAAAGAAAAGACTGACCATATCATTAGCGATCTGAAAAGATTCTGACATATTTTGAGATATCTAGAGGGTTTGTAAATGTAACTTTAGTCTAAGTTCTTAGAAGGAGCACATATTCTCCATAAACGTTACATAAGAGCATCATGGAGACACTGATCATCGTTATCACTTTGCTTTCCCAGAACAAGCTTGAATAGAAGCTGCCTCCATACGATCCTTGTCTACTCCAGCATTGCACATGTTTGCCATGGCTCTGGTGTATTGCATTCCGTACTCACTTAGGCGTCCACAATGTTGCTCGTAAGTCCTCACCTATACATCAGAAGGAACAAATTTGACATTAGAAACTGTTCATGAGATAAATTAGCTGTGCATGTACATGTATCATATGTAAATCGGACGAGTAATTAATGAGGAGATCATGAAGACTCACAAACGTCTTGAGGCAGTCCCAATCATCAACAACAGGTTGGTCTCCATGTCGAACAGTAGTCAACATACTTGCGACATTGGAGCCTCCGAACAGGTGGTTGACAATTTGGTTGATGCTGCGATCAACATGTGATCGGTGAGTAATTTGTTCGTCCAGTCTTTTCTGTGCTTCCACACTCTTAGTAGACCCTTTCGCTTTTTGCACCTACAATCACTCTCAAGTGGTCAATCGACAAGGTGTCCCAATATCAAGTGGCAAAACAGACATAGCAAGAAACACTAGTTTAAAAAAAATCACATTTCCTTTTTTAATTACCAGTCAGAATGGATAAATTAATATGCAACATAATCAACAGTGACGGAGACAGACCTGGCGTCGGAAAAAGACCAAATCAGCATCACGTTGAAGAAGTGCCCGGGAATTTGAAGAAGAGAGCTTCTCCAGGGGAATGGAAGGGACTTTCTTGGAGCGCCGACCCATGTAAGTAGAGAGGACGGCCTCGCTGAGAGCGGTGTTCCCATATTGCATCACGTGGGACAAATTGGTCCTGTTCTTCACCGTTAAGTATTGCTTCTGCAATGTTTCCTTCCCCAAATCGTGGGCATCACTGCTCTCACACACCCAAATTCGGATTAATGGAGACGGAAACAGAGAGCAGAGAATGAGTACATGTACATTTGGCAAAGAAATCACGCCCCTCATATAGAGACCAATCCCACGTGCTTATCTTGTTTTTTGCTCATCTAGCTACTTTTTTCCCCCCTAAAAGAGAGTCACTTCTTCCTTTTGCATTTTATAATCGAATGTGCGCGTACAGTTACTTTCAAATATAGAGAAATGACATTATAATACCTGTCCTCCATCCAAGCGATGCTGTAGAGATCCCCCAAACAAGTGTCATACTTGGAGGGATCATCGTTAGTGGAATCTCCAGGGCAGTAGTAGGCATAGCTGCTCTCATCGGTTTTGGCCGCCGTGGTCGCATAGATCCCCATGTTTTTAGGGAGCAACCCTTGCAGCATGCTCCCCGACTCGCATGCCTCTATGTATATCACCATGTTCATGTACTTCTTCGCCTGATGCATTTGCTTCAGCACCTTCATCAGGTCGTTCGCGTATATGTCATCCCCCACAGGCATGGACATGAGTCCCGTGCTCCCGTGGTCAGCGTAATAGAAGAAGACGTGGTCATTTGGGCCGCTGTTCAAAACCTTGCCGCTGCCCCGCTGAGGGCCGTCTTGTTCCCGAGAAGGACTGCATACAAGTTGGCTGCTGTGGTCGCATCACCAGTGTAATCCTACAATATTACACAATTGTTTAAATCGATCATTCCAATATGCATCCTCCTATGTAGTGGATGTATAAAGTAGCTAGATAAAGAGTGCTGAACTAAGACCTTGGGAACTCCATTGTAGACATCGGGGCCGTTGGGTTTGTTGATGATGATACCCTTGGTGGGATTATCCTTGTTATTGGCGATGTCGTCGTACATAAACACGATGATGTTCTCATCTTTCAATCCATTTGCCTTGAGGATTTGGTAGGCATGGCACACATCAGCCTACATAGACACACATTACACAGGTCAATCCAGTTCATTATATATATAAAATCTTCGTGCTCCTCATGTAGTACGGAAGTATGTACAGCCAGCAAGTTGTCCATAATATACTTTATAAATATACAGTAGCTAATGCTGATTTTGGGTGGGGCATCACCTGGTGCCTGTAGTTCTCATAACCGTTGGATCCGGCGACTAGAACAGCCCATTGGGTGCCCTCACTTTCAACATGATCACCACCCGAATTCGACACAATTTCTCGAAAGCTCTTCCGACTCTCGCTCACAGGCGCCATCATCAGTGCTGTGAGGAGGAAGAAAGGAACAAGGCTGCCATATAAGGAGGTGGTCATCATCACGATGGAGAGTTTGATGAGAAATGAGATTGAGGGGGATGGTTTGGATGGGGGGAATGGGAGGGAGGTTTATATAGAGGTGGGAAAGCGGGGACTCAATGCGCAAAGATATGTCTAAAGTGTGTCTACATGGAGTAAGTGTTGATGGCAAATCCACCTCGGGGGAATGCGTTGACCCCATTCCATGAAAGACTTGAACGATACGTCCAGTGCACTACATGGATTTTCGTTGGTGTCCCATCAGTCTTCCCGTGGGCTCTACCCGTTCCAAATTCTCCTCCTCCATCGCTATCTTCTCTCGCCATTCATGGGAAAGTTTCTTTAATGCTTCATTTTTCTCATTTTCTGGGTATTAAAGGATTACTCAATAAGTCAAAGTAGTCAATAAATTCCTTCCTTTCCTACGTGCGTCTTTTCCACGGTAATTTTTGCGCTTAAAACGATGTGTCTGTCGTAGATAATTAAGCTATTGATAAATAATATCTTGGAGGATGGAGATCAGTCAAGACGCACTTGACGGAGCAATTTGCGCAGTTGATAAAGTGGAGGGACATAGAGCGACTCGTGGGACAATGAGATCCCAAGAAGCATCGACACAAACCTGGGTCTTAAAGTAGACATGAAGTACAACTTCGCACTATATCTCAACTTTGGACCATATTACAATTTCTTGCAGAATTGCATGTAGCAAAGAGAAAGACTTCCTTAAACATTCCCGACTCATTGTCTCATCTCAATTTATCATTTGCTTCATATGTATATCCTTGCCGCTTATTCCAGAGTTTGCTCTTACAGCACAACATCTTCAGGTTATATATACATATATTGGCCTTATAGACACAATTTGTCTCTTGCTCGTTTATTTGGTAGGCCTATGATATTGTGGGGGTTTACACCTTAAAAATTGCAAATCTAATGCTGGATTTAATCATAGGCCCATGAAGGTGCTCCCTATCTCTCAACACTAGTGTGGGATTTTTGTAAGAGCACTATCATTTTTTTTTACAACTCAAACTATTAATTGAATGGATGATTTAATATTTAATGATTTTATCAACTAGAGTTTTAAGTGCTTTTCTTTGGATTGGGACTAAGAGCGCGCATGATAACTATTCTATCTCTGTTCTAGAATTCTTTTTTTATTTTTTATTTTTTTTTTCAGATTTGTTTCTGGAATAGAAATCCGTTTGATAAAACTATTTCATTTTTCTATTTCTGGAATAGATTTCTACTCCAAAAATAGTTTTAGATAAGAAATTGGAAGTAATTTTTTTTTTTATTTCTGAAATAGAAATGAGAAAAAAAAATTCTTGTTATTGTTTGTCCTTACTATTAGTCGGTTGTTCATCCGTTGTCGCCGGCTGCCATTCGCCATTGCTGCTAGTCATCGGCCGCCATCGCCGTGGCCGGCGGCGACCGGTGGCAGTGCGCGGCCGGTGGTCATCGACAGGCGGCAGTGAGAATGATTATCATTTGCGCCTTATGTAATCAAACCCTTGGATTGGTTTTTGCTTGCCAATGATTCTCCCCATGGTCGCATCATTAAAAGATCGTACAACCAACTTTCCTGGTTAGAACTTCCTTTTGCGTGGTTTCCGTTGTGAGTTGGACTTTTTAATTCTTTGATATAAATGAGAAGAACGTTTTTTGCACGAGAGCAATGACCATCCAATAAGGCACTCGATAATCTCCTAAGCAATTCCTCTTATAATTTAGTATGTGGATCTTCTATATATACATATATAATACAAAATAAAAGTTTGTTTTAGGCATGTCCCGATTGAGTTTTACTTTTTACTTCTACTCAGTCGAAATCATGCTGCTCATTCATTTGACTTTTTCATATCCGACGCAATTTGAAGTTTTCGTACAATATAGAGGTAGATATGCAAATTAACAGATGATATTATATGGATTTTGAAATTTTAAATTAAAATTCTTGATTTTCATGAAAAAGCAAATTTTTAAAATTTTTTTCCTCTTTAGCTTTTATTTTTACCAAAACAAACCAACCTCACAAGTGTGAAAGACTTGACACAGGGGTGGAGATGTGGACGAGATGTGTCAAGTCCCCAGGACAAAAACAATTGCAGCAAAATTAGTGGCTGAGAGTATACAAGGGGTGATTCTACTTCACACCTAAATGGCAAACCCCATTCCAGTTGGTCAAAAAGAAGGTATTACCCCTGTG
Organism: Eucalyptus tenuipes; assembly: GCA_014182365.1. Classification (NCBI taxonomy): domain Eukaryota; kingdom Viridiplantae; phylum Streptophyta; class Magnoliopsida; order Myrtales; family Myrtaceae; genus Eucalyptus; species Eucalyptus tenuipes. The sequence goes on from CM024546.1 coordinate 31,600,089, forward strand.
ATCACGTTCGAATACTAAACCTCAGTCCAATTCGTTAGGCGATAACGCGTTTTATCATTTAGGTATTGACCCTGCAAAGACGTGGCCTGCCATTTTCATAAAGATATAGGAGCATCTCATTCAGCGTGAAGAGGGTGGTCTCCTTCGCATCCTTCTCTCAGCTTTAGAACACCACTACTGGACTGGCTACCAGAAAGAATCAACTTTTTAATCCTCGAGTGCTTCCCGTGGGAGTTAATCGGACGAGGGTTGAGAAAAAGCAACCAATAGATACATAATACTGGAAGCTTTCCGGCAAGTCGCTTTCTCAGTATCAAGAGATAGTGTGAGATCCCTATGACGGACTGGTGGGGTACGATAAGAAGAATGGTATATTGCATATTCAAAGATAATGTCTTGTATTTTTCATATTCAAGTGGACCCCGCGACTCTCTCTTTGCCTTTTCTTGTTCATATTGTAGTAGCTCAGACTGCGTGATTGATTGAATAGTCCTGAGAGATTGCTTTCCGTGTTGTCTGGTTTGGCTTTTTTGGGGTTGACTTGACCTGTCATTTCTCGAAGGCGGCCAATGAAAACTTTTCCTCTTGCACGTTCTTACTCCTCCGTTGCTGGCTCGCGTACCCTTCTTTCACTTTTAGAAGCGGCTGACTCCAAAAACAGTTGACTAAAAATTGAAGTTTAATTCATGTCATTGATGGCGGCGACATCGATACCATAATAGCTAGCTCTTCCCGTCTGACAATCCCATAGGACGTTTCTGATGCATTACAAATATCCCTCTACGTACGATTCATTGTTCTCAGACACATGCATGCACAGGAATTGGATTAGTAGAGCAAAGCAGAAGGAAAAGCAAACGGGACGTGGAAAAGAAGGAAACCTTCTCTCGCACTCTCATGCTTCTCAACTTAACGCACCCTCTAGACTCTGTCTGGTCATTCATCACCAATTCTTATCAAAACCAGAGACAATACAGCTTCATGCTAATGACGCGTCACCATTACCCCAAAACCCAACATCACTTCTTTTCAACGGATGAGATGTGATCGAAACCTAAATCTTCATTTTGAGCATTTGAACCGGGGGTTGGGGGGGGGGGTGCTGCTTAGATGTTATCTCCCTTTTGTTGATTTGTACACACCCTTCCCAATGAGGTGTAATCTTGTCAATGCACACACTCTACACACTCCTTTCATGGCTTCCTGAGTTCCTTTTTCCTTTCCCCCAGGACAAGAAATTCCAGGTGGGAGTATACTCTCCACTTATCACTTTGTGGATCCTATGGATATGAAAACACTTCTGAAACCTAAAGCCATTATGGAATAGATGCATGATGTCTGGAGACTAATGAAAGGCATGATGGCCGCCTTGGTGGGATAGCTTACTTGTCTCAGACTGTCATGGTCTGTTCCATAATCCCTTACTATATATAAACACACATAAATATACGTCTTCCAAGCATTGGGCTGGGTAGCCCATGCATGATAACTTGATAAAAGAAGATCCATACAATGCTAAGGGGCTCGATATTATTGAGTTGAAAGTTGAAACACACCACATGGCGTGTCTCTGAAGTATTAATTGGGCCCTCTGGATAATCACCAGTTCAAGCCGACTGGCAAATCCTCTCCTACGCCAAAATCATGTCATCGAATTATTCTGGCTAAAATCACGAGAAGTTGACAATTGTAATTGCTGAATGTTATTCAGCTCCCAAGAAAGTGCATCGAGTGAACGACAAAGAAACCAAGCAGCTTTGTCTAAGTTGAGTATTTGCTGACACCAAAAAATGACCGACGCTTTATTATCAATATGAAGTTGATTTGTTCGAACATAGAGCTCCGTGATAAGATCAATATGGCTATCAACAAGTGATTTGACAATCAACACAATTATATAATGTCATTATCGACTATGTTGAGATTAATCAATAACTATGAATAATGATTATCAATGACCATAAAATATAGCTATTGATACACAATAGTTGACGGATATATCGATTGGATGATAAAACCAATATATGGCCAATGTTATAGGAAATTTGCCCAAGTGTTGGATGCAGGGAAATGAAGAAAGGAGACAAAGTGAAGATCCATATTGAAGATAAGTATTGATTGACGACTGAACTCAATGGCACTTGAGTTGTAACTGCTTATGAATAAGGTCGATGTGAGTCAATGGGGCCTAAAATTTTAGAATTGCAGTTGTCACTACTTGTAACTGCATGTAGAGTATTAATTGCTTGTAGGCAGCTGTTTAGTGAGTAGGGAATGTAAAGAGGACCACGATCATCAAGAACAAATTCTCTATGTATTTCTAATTTATCATTATATTTCCACTTTCCAGTATTTGCGGTTCTTTTCCTTTTTCATTGTTATTCATCCTTGTTACGCAATTCAACTCTTGTCCAAATTGCCACTGAACTCACAAAAAAATAAAAATAAAAATCAAAGATCAACCTTTGGTGAGAGGTTTTTCACTAATTGATAAAAATCCCGATATCTAGTATAACATCTTTTTGACATGCCCGGTGAAATCATTGTGGTTTGATTTTAGGAAGTGAAATGGCAAGAATTAGGAATCAGCAAGACCTTGACAATGCAGTCGGCAACAACCAGTCGAAATGGTAACGATAGGGCTATCTCTATCAAATCGTCAACCACCCAAGTAGCGGCAAAGCAAAACATAAGTGGGAATGTCGACATTCCAAGGCATCCCACCAAGTAGTAGAGGATAGAAATGGAGCCAAATCAAGTTATGGTGACCACCATGAAGAGATTGTTTGAGGAACAACAAAACGACACGTCTAACCATGTGGTGATGCACATTTTTAATGTCATTAGGCTGATGATCATCAATGCTGTCAACGATTTTCATCTCCAGGCAAGGCTTATCCCATCAGCCATCTCCAGTACATGGAAATCCAGCAGTTATTGGGTATGCTCCCGCAACTTTTGCTTAGTATCATAACGTTGGCATTTTGGGCCAAGTAATTCCACTACTAGTGAGACTTCTACAAAGACTTGAAACTTCTAGACGAGGGCAATGTAAACATGGTTAGGCCCACTAATGGAACTAATCAAGTTAGTCCCACTCATGCTAACCCAATAACCCAAATAAAAATAATAATAACAATTTGGCAAATCAAAATGTTCAACAAAAAATGCTTATGCCAAATGTGGAAAATGTTAAGCTTGTTGGACTAATACCAAACGTCAATAACATAGGACCATTTGGTGAGGCAATTCCACCGAATTTAGGGAACATTCCTTATAGGCCTAACTTACCCATCGGTAATCAAGCTAGATAGTCGTCTCTGCGTTGAGCATTGACAATGGATTGAACAAACTACCAATGTGCTGTTACAACAGGAGCCGACAAAGGAGCTGTCAGGCCCGTTTATAGGAAACCGCGTCTAAATTGGGTCAATACCTTTCTCTATCCTAGAGTTTTTTTTTTTTTTTTAATCATCCTCTCCTAGGCCATTTAAGAGCGCGTTCGGTAATCATTCTATTTGTAGAAATAATTTCTGATCAGAAATAATTCTTTTTTATTCTATTCCCGGGAATAATTTCTGAGCAAAAGAACGCATTTGGTACTTGCATAAAATTTCTAATTCTGAATAGAACAACAATGTAAATGCGTTTGGTAATCGCATAAAATTTCTATTCCAATTCTTTTTCAATTACCTTTTTAGATGAGTGTAAATTTGATATTGAATTCTCATTGACCACTCACCAATATAATTGTCTTCTTATGAGTGAAGAATTCATATTATATTTTCAATTTCAAAAGAATTCGAATTTAGAATTCTATTCTATTCTAAAATTCTATTGATTAATTATATTTATACTAAGTAATAAAAATATTAACTAATCAATTTTTTATTAAATAGTAAATAATAAACTATAGTATAAACTATAAATATAAATACTAAATAAAAAATTAAAATAAAAAATAAAATATGTATTCTTCTTCGTCGGCCTTGGGAGCGTCATCGGCCCTCGCCGAGGTCGTGCCTCGTTGATCGAGCCTTGGTTGGGCTAGTGGCCTTGCCTAGCCACCGGTGGGGCTTGACCTAGATGGGCCACCACGAGGTCGGCCTTGCCTTGGCCAGGTGATGCTGATCTCGCGGTGCCTCGATGAGGTTTAGCCCCGCCGGTGGCTGCGCGAGCTCGGCCTCGCTAGATCTAAGCTTCACCCGGCTAGGTGAGGCTCACCGGCGGCGGCGGACAGCGGACAACAGGGGGCGGCGGCTGTAAACGACAATGGTGGCGGTGGCAACACTTGAAGAACAAGGGAGAGGGAAGAAGAACAAGAAGAAAGAAAAGGAAAAAGAAAAAAATAGGTTGACTGGATTTTAGAATTGTTCCCGAGAATAAAGAATCAACTTTTTTTTATTCTCAATTTTGTTCCAAATCTACTTCCAGGAACAAAAAAAAAAATAGAAATTTATTCCCGAGAATAAAAATTTTACCAAACGCATTTCTGTTCCAAATCTACTCCTGTGAACAAAAGAACAAAAGCAAGCACTGTATGGCAAGTTGCCAAACAGGCCATAAAATGTCAGACTTAGCCCTTTCTACAAGTGAAGATAGTTGATCGACCACGGATCATGCTGGTTGATATTTGGCTCAATATGGTGAGGTAGGTACGAATGAATGTCTAAAGCTTAGGTTATTTCCTTCGTCTTTATCTGAGACTATTTTAACTTGGTATACTAATCTACTAGCACATTTGATATATAATTGAGTTGAGAAGGAAAGACAATTTCATTCTCGGTTCTATCAATCAATACTTGACACAATGGCGAGACTTGGCTGGAATATTGCAATACGATAATAAATTGGTGTATTAGTACATTTCTTGATTTAAAAAGTTGATTTAGTAAGAAGGATGAGATTAATTTTGATGAAGCATTCTTTCTAGTTGAGAAACATAATTCCATTTGTATGTTGCTCTCGTTAGTGGCTGTAAATGATATATAACTTCAACAACTTGATGCCAAAACTGCTTTTTTGTATGGTGAGTTTGAGAAGACAATTTGTATGTCTTAACTTGAGGGATTTGTTGTTGAGGGTAAAGAATATCGCATTTGTCGGTTGAAATGCTCTTTTGGTTTTTAGTAAGTTCCACAGCAATAATACAAGGGGTTTGATAGCTTTATGATGAGTCTTGGCCAATCGCAGGAGTGTGCATGATAGTTATATGTATTGTAAGAGATTATGTGATAGTCCTTTTATTTATTTGTTATTGTATGTGGATGACATACTTATCATAGCGAAGAACATGTTAAGGATACAATGGTTGAAGAGGCAACTTAATAGGGAGTTTGAGATGAAGGATCTTGAGCTACTAAGAAGATTCCAAGTATGGAGATTTGTAGAGAAAGACATGTTGGGAAGTTATACCTTTCACGAAGAGGTACATTGAGAAAGTGCTTGAGCGTTTTAACATGAAGAATGCCAAAATAATAAGTATTGGTATTCCATTTAAGACTTTCAGCTTCTTTGTTGCCTCAAATGAAAGAAGAGTAAAATGAGATGCCTTGAGTTTCATATTCTAGTGTCGTGGGTAGTCTTATGAATGCTATGGTTTGCACTCATCTAGACATTTCCCAGGCAATTAGTGTTGTGAGCAGGTATATGGCACATTCGAGCAAATCTTACTCGCAAACTGGGAAATGGATTCTTTGATACATTTGGGGTACCTTAGATGTGAGTTTGGCTTTTAGCAAAGGTTATGATATAGGACATTCGGTTGTTAGTTTCATCGATTTTGAATATGTAGGCAATCTCGACAAATAGAAATATTTGACATTTTAAGTTTTTATGCTTGATGATTTTGTGATTAGTTGGAGAGCAATCTTGAAAGACACGATTACTTTGTCTACCACTGAAACAGAGTACATGATAAAGACAGAAGTGGCAAAAGAAGCTCTTTGGTTAAATCATTAAATTATAGAACTTAGGGTGAAGTAAGATGGAGTCTTTGTTATCTTTTGTGATAACCAAAGTTTGATTTAGTCGACCAAGAACCCGATGTATCACAAAAGAATGAAACATATTGATGTCTAGTATAACTTTATGCATGATGAGGTTGCTAAAGGTATAATTACGGTGAAAATAGTACCTATGGTGGATAATTCGGTAAATATGTTGACTAAACTAGTTCCTTTAACCAAGTTCAAGCATTGCTAGGACTTGATTGACATTCTCACCATTAAAGTTGCCTAAGTGGAATTGGAATTTTGATCCCTTGTTTCCTACACCGAGTATGCTCACGTAGGCTTAGGGGTATGCATCATCGATTTTGCCATCTAGGAGATGGCCTTGTGTGGTCACTTTTGGTGGTGAGGACACAAAGTCTTGTGGTGTTCGCCATAACTCTCCTATGCAAATTTGAGGGGTAAGTACACTATCAGTGCCAAAAGTTGTGTACGGTGCTCACTTTGGTGCCAAAAGTTTACGTCAGATCACTTAAGTGCCAAATCGGAGAAAAAAACAGTCACTTTAGTGCCACCGGCGAGAGATTATGGCCAGATTAATTACGTGACTTTTATATTTAAAAAAAAAAAAAGAAGTTGCGGTGGCTTTAAAACAACGTCGTTTTCCATCCTCCTCAAGAAACAAAGTTGTTTTGTCATCATATGTGGATTTCCTCACAAAAATGACACCGTATAGCTCATATGGGGATCGAAATTGGGGTTTTCGCTGCTCGGCTACCATCGTTCGCCCGCCATCACTTAGCCACTGTCGCTCGGCCACCATTGTAGTTGCTCGACCAGATGAGCAAGGAGAAACTGAGATTGTTGCTCAAGCAAGAAGTGGCAGGAAGAATAAGAGGCGAGGTCGGAGGAGGAGGAGGAAGAAGAGGGGTCAAGGCCAGCGACCAGCAAAAGGAAGAAGAAGAAGGAGAAGAAAAGAAAGAGAAGAAGAAAAGAGAAGAAAAAAGAAGAGAGAGAAAAATTGATTCTAGAAATTGTTCCCGAGAATAAGAAGCTACTTTTTTTCTATTTTCTCTCTCTGTTCCAACTATATTTCCGGGAACAAAAATATAGATTTTTTGTTCTCGGGAACAAAAGTTTTACCAAACATGTTTCTATTCTTTTTTCGTTCCCTAGAACAAAAGAATAGAAATTTTTGTTCCGGGGAATAGAATTTTTTTTAACAAACAAGCCCTTAGTCACCTTTGGTTTAAGGGGATGTTAAAGATAATTAGAGATTTCTCCAGGTTATTTTACTATGTTAGAGATAATTATGATGTTTTTTGTTGATTATTCGTATCTTTCAAGATTGCACATATACTGCACATACATTGCACATGTATCTCCTTTTAATTGTGTATATCTTAATTGAGGAGATCGGACTCCTAAAGTACCAAAACTTGGCACGAGAAAATACTTAAGTGTCAAAACTTGGGAAAGTGACACTTAAGTGCTAAAATTGAAATAAAATGGATCAGTTAAGTGCCTACAGCGAAAAAATCTAGCCAAAATGTGATGTGACAACTTTCGACGAGGCAAGTGTAAAATGATATCGTTTTGCACGCTGATGTGGCTAAATAAGTGTAAAAACGATGTTATTTTGCTATTGACGTAGGTAGGTAATTAACATAAATATTAATTAAATTAAATTTAAAGCTAAATTTAAATTTTAAAAAAGGAAGATGGAGATTGCAAGTGGCAAGGACTAAGCCCTCGCCGCCGCCTCTCCACTGTTGTTGGGAAGGGTCGATGATGGTAGGGGAAAGGTCGGTCGGGGTTGTCGGGCACTGGCTAGGGGCCGGTGACCTCGGCCAACCGGTGGTGAGGGCTTGTGAGCCCTTGCCCAGATCTAGGGTGAGGGTGGCGGCCATCCCTAGATCCGGTGAGGGTCACCGGCCCTCGCTCGATCGATTAGGAGATGGCGACGAGGGCTCAATCCTCACCGCTTGGAATCTCCCTCTTCCTTTTGTTTTTTGTTTTGATTTTTTTAAAATTAAATTTAGTTTTAAATTAAATTAATTAATATATATTCAAATTCAAATTTACATGGGCTAGCATTAATAATGAAAAATTGTCACATAGGATTTCGATGGGGTTTGCCAGATTTGGCACTCGGCTGTCCTATTTTTCGAAAAAGGTGGCACTTAATTGTTACATTCATAATTTTTGGCACTTAAGTGTCTTCTCATGTCAAGTTTTGGCACTTTGGTTATTATTTTATCTTTAATTGATATATTATCTTAGAATAGTTATAAAGAAAAGCTTATAAATAGCTTGATTTATGCTTTTTCTATTCCAAGAGTAGAAATTTTGTATAGTTACCAAACACGTTCTTTTACTCAGAAATTGTTCTCCGGAATAGAAATAGAAAATAACTATTTATGAAAAAAAACTATTCCCCAGTCAAGAGGCGTTGTCATGTGCAGCCTAAAAGTGTCAAAAGTATTGTACAACGTTCATTTATTGCCAAAAGTTTTTTTTTTCCAAATTATTTAAGTGCCACTCTTTAAAAAAACAAGGCGATCAATTAAATGCTAACTCTAATTAGTGTTGCCATAATTATGATGTGGCAATTTGTTTATATGATTTTTTCTTAAGTTAGAGAAAACTATGATATTTCTATTGATTATTGTTATATTTTAAGATTGCACGTTAATGGCATCTAGATTGGACGTGTATGGCCCATAAATTGCTGATTCATTCACAAGATAACTGGAGGGGTTGCCAATGTAAAATTATTCCAATTTCTTAGAAGCAGCACATATACTCCATATATGTAATCCAAGAACTTTACACAAGCATTATGAGGACACTCATAATCATTTTCACTTTGCTTTTCCAGAACAAGCTTGAATGGAAGCTGCTTCCATACGATCCTTGTCTACTCCAGCGTTGCACATATTCGCCATGGCTCTTGTGTATTGCATTCCATACTCGCTCAGGCGTCCACAATTTTGCTCGTAAGTCCTCACCTATACATCAGAATGAACAAATTCGACATTAGAAACTGTTCACGAGATAAATTAGCTGCGCATGTACATGTATCATATGTGGATCGGACGAGTAATTGATGAGGAGATCACGGGGACTTACAAATGTCTTGAGGCAGTCCCAGTCATCAACAACAGGTTGGTCTCCAGGTCGAACAGCAGTCAACATGCTTGCGACACTGGAGCCTCCGAAGAGGTGGTTGACAATTTGGTTGATGCTGCGATCAATATGTGATCGGCGAGCAATTTGTTCGTCCAGTCTCTTTTGTGCCTCTACACTCTCAGCAGACCCTTCCGGAGCTTTTTGCACCTACAATCACCCTCAAGTAGTCAATCAACAAGGAGTCCCAATATCAAGAGGCAAGACAGACATAGCAAGAAACACTATTTAAAAAGAATCACATTTCTCTGTTTAATTACTAGTCAGAACAGATAAATTAATATGCAACATAATCAACAGTGATGGAGACGGACCTTGCGTTGGAAAAAGACCAAACTAGCATCCCGTTGGGGAACTGCCCAGGATTTCGAAGAAGAGAGCTCCTCCAAGGGAACGGAAGAGACTTTGTTGGTGCTTTGGCCCATGTAAGTAGAGAGGAAGGCCTGGCTAAGAACGGTGTTCCCATATTGCATTACATGGGACAGATTGGTCCTCTTCTTCACTGCTAAGTATTGCTCCTGTAATGTTTCCTTCCCCAAATTGTGGGCATCACTGTTCTCACACACCCAAAATTCGGATTAATGGAGACAGAAACAGAGAGAACGGGGAATGATTACTTCTACATTTGGCAAAGAAATCATGGCCTTCATACAGAGATAGACGCGTGTGCTCATTTAGCTAGCTTTTTATTTTTCCTTCCAAAGAGAGTCATTTCTTATGATTTTGTGTGCGTGTACAGTTACTATCAAATATAGAGAAATGGCATAATAATACCTGTCCTCCATCCAAGCGATGCTGTAGAGATCCCCCAAACAAGTGTCGTACTTGGAGGGATCACCGTCAGTAGAATCTCCAGGGCAGTAGTAGCCATAGCTGCTCTCCTCTGCATTGGATGCCGTGGTCGCGTAGATCCCCATGTCCTTGGGAAGCAACCCTTGCAGCATGCTCCCCGACTCACATGCCTCTATGTATATCACCATGTTCATGTACTTCTTCGCCTTATACATTTGCTTCAACACTTTCATCAGGTCGTTCGCGTATACGTAGTTCCCCACAGGCATGGTCACTACTCCCGTGTTCCCGTGGTCAGCGTAATAGAAGAAGACGTGGTCATTTGGGCCGCTATTCAAGACCTTGCCACTACCCCCGCTAAGGGCCGTCTTGTTCCCGAGAAGTACTGCATACAAGTTGGCTGCTGTTGTCGCATCGCGGATGTAATCCTACAATATTACCTTATTGGTTAATTAGGGTCGAAAATTAATCACCCCAATATGGATCCTCCTATACAGTGGATGTAAAAAGTAGCTAGATAAAGAGTGTTGAACTAAGACCTTGGGAACTCCATGGTAGACATCGGGGCCGTTGGGTTTGTTGATGATGATACCCTTGGTGGGATTGTACTGGCTACGGGCAATGTCGTCATACATGAACACAATAATGTTCTCATCTTTCAATCCATTTGCCTTAAGGATTTGGTAGGCATGGCACACATCTGCCTACATAGACACACATAACACAGGTCAATATATATAAATATATATATAATCTTCGTGCTGCTCATGTATTACGGAAGTATGTACTGCCAGAAAGTTTTCCATACCATATTTTATGCATATACAATGAAAATATGATGATATGCGGTAGCTAATGCTGATTTTGAGTGGGGATCACCTGGTGCCTGTAATTTTCATAACCGTTGGATCCGGCGACTAGAACAGCCCATTGGGTGCCCTTACTTTCACCATGATCACCACCCGACTTCAGCACAATTTCTCGAAAGCTCCTCCGACTCTCGCTCACAGGCGCCATCATCAGCGCTGCGAGGAGAAATAAAGGAACAAGGCTGCCATATAAGGAGGTCATCATTATCACGAAGGGGAGTTTGATGAGAAATGAGATTGAAGAGGATGGCTCGGATGGAGGGACTGGGAGGAGGAGGTTTATATAGAGGTGGGAAAGCGGGGACTCAATGCGCAAAGATATGTCTAAAGTGTGTCTACATGAAATAATTGTTGATGGCAAATCCACCTCGTGGGAATGCGTTGACCCCATTCCATAAAACACTTGAATGATACGTCCAACGTACTACATGGATTTTCGTTGGTGTCACATCAGTCTTCACGTAGGCTCCACCCGTTGCAAAATTATCCTCCTTCATCGCCATCTTCTCTCGCCATTCATTGGATAGTTTCTTTAATGCTTCATTTTGCTCATTTTCTGGGTATTAAACGATTACTCAATAAGTCAAAGTAGTCAATAAGTTCCTTTCCTACGTGCGTCCTTTACACGGTAATTTAAGCGCTTAGAAGTATGCGTCTATCGTGGATAATTAGGGTATCGATAAGTAAGATGCTGAAGGACGGAGAACAATGAAGAAGCACTGACGGGGCAATTTGCGTAGTTGACGAAGTCGAGGGATATAGAGCGACCTGTGGGACGATGAGATCACAAAAAGTCCATCCACAAATGGCATTTATACAAACCCGAATCTTAAAATAAAGATGAAGTACAACTTCGCTTTATATCTCAACTTTGGACCAAATTACGATTTCTTGCAGAATTGCATGCAGCAAATAGAAAGATTTCCCTAAATATTCCTAACTCATTCTCTCATCTCAATATATCATTTAGTTAATATGTATACCCTTGCCGCCTATTCCAGAGTTTGCTCTCACAGCACAACATCTTCAGATTATACATATAAATATTTGGCCCATGGACAAAAATTTTGTCTTTTGTTTGTTTATGTGGTAGGCTTATGATGTTGTGGAGGTTTACACCTTAAAATTCGCAAATATAATGCTTGATTTAATCACAAATCCATGAAGGTGCTCTTTATCTCTTAACACTAGTTTGGGATTTTTGTAAGATTACTATCAACTATTCTAAAATCATAAATTGTTAGATGAATAAACAATTTAATATATAGTTATTTTATCAAATCGACTTTTAGGTGCTTTTCTTCGGATTGGGACTAACCATTGGAATGGTTTTTGCTTGCCCACGACTCACCCCATCATCACATCATTAAAAGATTGCACTACCAAATCTTCTGGTCAGGACTTCCTTTGGAATTGCGTGGTTTCCTTTATGTGTTGGACTTTCTAATTTTTTTTTATATAAATGAGAAGCGTCATTTTTGTCCGAGAGCAATACTCATCCAATAAAGTACTTGATGATCTCCTAAGCAATTCCTCTTATAATTTAGTTTGTGAATCTTCTATGTATTTTATATATAATACAAAATAAAAGTTTGTTTTGGGCATGTCCTGATTGAGTTTTGTTTTCAGTGAAAATCATAGTACTTATCCATTTGGACCTTTTCAAATCCGACACAATTTGAAGTTTTCATACAATACAGAGGTAGATATGTAAATTAACATATGATATTTTGTAGTTTATGAATTTTTAAATTAATTCTTGATTTTCATGAAAAAGCAAAATGATTATTTTTTTCTTTTTAACTTTTATTTTCACCAAAACAAACGGGGGCAAAGGCAGTGGAGATCAGAATGAGATGAGTCAAGTCCACTGGACAAAAACAATTGCGGCAAAATTAATGATTGAGGGTATAAGGGGGCGATTTCATATCACACCGAAATGGCAAACCCCACTTCCGGTTGGTCAAAAAGAAGGTATTACCCTTGCGATCACGTTCGAATACCAAAACCTCAGTCCAATTTGTCAGGCAGTAACGCGTTTCATCATCATTTAGATATTGATCCTGCAAAGACGTGGCCTGCCATTTTCATAATGGAAAAATACCAAAAAAGTTATAAATCTTTTGTATTTATACCAATTTAGTCCTAAACGTTTTACATTTGTACTAGTTCAGTCCATCCGTCTAATTTTAATCGGCAGGCGCTGACGTGACGCTACTAGCGCTGACATGGCATTTTTTAAATAATATTTTAATTATTTTTTAATTATTCTCTTTTTTATTTTTATTTTTCTTTTATTTTCTTTTTTTCCCTTCCCCTTCCCGGGCGATGGCGGTGACCCTTGCTGGCACTAAGGGCAGGAGAAGGGAAAAAACAAAGAAAAATTATAAAAAGTTCAAAATATTAAAATATCATTTTAAAAATACCAGTCGGCCTCGATCGCCTAAAATTGATTGGATAGACTGAATTGGCACAAATCCAAAAGGTTGAAGATTAAATTGACCAAAAAAAGTTTAATAAAAGTGAATTGGTATTGTAATAAGTTTATAACTTTTTTGTTTTTAGTAATTTCCTCCCTTTTCATAAAATATGGGAGCATCTCATGGAGCATGAGAGGTGGTCTCCTTCGCATTCTTCCCTCAGCTTTGGAAGCCCACGATTGGATTGGCAACCAGAAAGAATCAGCTTCTTTAATCTCCTCGAATGCATCCGTCGGAGAATGACTTAATCAGACAAGGGTTGATAAAAAGCAAACAATATATACAAACAGCGAGTGGAGGAGGAAGTTGCTTTCTCAGTATCAAGAGATGGTGCGCGAAGACATATCCTTTCGTGCTGGTACAAGAGGTAACCATCGCTTTAGTGCCCCACTAAGAGCTCATTTATCCTTAGTGGACTGGTGGGGGCAGAACGGGGGACTTGGGTCGTCCTTTTCGATTGGACCCCTTGTCTCTTTCTCTCTCTCTCTCTCTCTCTCTCTATACTTTTTCTTGTTCATACTCTAGAAGCTCTGACTGGGGGATCCATTGAATATTCCCGATAGGCTGCTTTTCGTATCGTGGGGTTGACTTGACTTGTCATTTCTCGAAGGCGGCCGGCCCAACACAACCTTTTCCTCCGGCACGTTATTCATGCGTCGCTGGGCTTGCACAATCTTCTTTCTTTTTGTAGCAGAAGCTGACTCGCACCCTTGGGATGTTTTTTGTGAGTTAAAGGCGAGGCGAACTTATATGGAGTCCAGGTGTGATTGGCTTGGAATGTATCTTGCATTTATGTAATCCACCGCATCGAAACCAAATGACTAAAAGTTGAGCATTGATTCATATAGTTGATGATGGTGATATTGACCTCGTAATAACTAGCTTTTCGCATCCGACAGGCCCTTTGTATGTTTCTGATGCTTTACGGATATCCCTCTGTACGATTCATTATCTTCCGACTCATGCATGTACAAGAATTGAGTCAGTAGAGCAAAACATGAGGAAAAGCAAACGGGTCGTGGAAGAGAAGGAAACCATATGTTTCACTCCTCCAGCTTCTCAACTTAATGCGCCCTCCAGTTTATCACCAATTCTTACCAAAACGAGAGACAATCCAGCTTCATGCTAATGACACTTCACTGTCATTGCAAAAGCAAGTGATCGAATGATATAATAAACATAACATAATAAATAAATAATTGAAGGCCAAATTTATGTGACTCAATCGTTGTGAACTATGTCCATGGGAAGAACAGTAAAAAATTCTGTTATAGATTAAATAATATAATGGAAAATATAACTATACTCGAGTCACTCGGAAATTTCGGTGTTTCTCAACCCCTAATTGTTTTCAATAACTTACACAATGCTTAACCATCACAATTCTTTGTGAAACAATTTTTCAGTCTCATAAAGGAATTATGCAAATATTCCCAGAAGATTTTAATTGACTGCAACACTTAAATTTTTATTGTAATTTCACGAAGAAAACGGGAGAAGTGCCAAAAAAGTCCTCAACCTTTTTGTGTTTGTCTGCAGTTTAGTCACTAAACCTTTTTTTGGTGCCAATTTAGTCCTAAACCTTTTTATTTAGTGCCGATTCAGTCCTTTTGGCCGGATTTTTGCCGATCGAACGCCGGCCGGCCGACGTGGACAATTTTTAATATTTTTTAAAATATTTTTAATATTTTTTAATATTTTTCTATTTTTCTTTTTTCTCTTTATTCTTTATTCTTTATTCTTTTTTTTTCTTCTCTCCTCCTCCCTCCGGCCGGCCGGACCACGGCGACCGCCAAGAGGAGACGGCCGCGAGGCTCACCGCCACCTCGCCGGGGCCGCGAGGGCGGCCTCGCGGCGGGCGGCGCCGGCGACGCCGCGATCGGCGAGGTCGAGCCTCGCCCATGGCCGGCGAGGCTCGACCCGGCCGAATCGCGGCTGGGCGGCGCGCCGGCGAAGCTCGACCCTCCCGCCCGGCCAGAGGCCGTGATTCGGCGAGGTCGAGCCTCGCCGCCATCGCCATCGCGACCCGGTGGGAGGCGAGCCTCGCCCGGCCGGCGGGGAAGCCGCCTCGCGCCGGATCCGGCAAGGCTCGAGCCTCGCCCATGGCCGGCGAGGCTCGACCTCGCCGAATCGCGGCCCGAGTGGCGCCGGCGAGGTCGAGCCTCGCCGGCCGGCGAGGGCGAGCCTCGCCGCCTGGCCGCGAGGCCGCCCTCGCGGCCACCGGTGAGGTGGCGGCGAGCCTCGCCGGCCGTCGCCACCGGCCGGTCGCTGGTGGTCCGGCCAGCGGCCGAAGGGAGGAGGAGAGAAGAAAAAGAAAAAGAAAAAGAATAAAGAATAAAGAGAAAATAGAAAAAGAAAATATAGAAAAAATATTAAAAATTATTAAAATATTATTAAAAATTATCCACATCAGCCGGCCGGCGTCCAGTCAGCAAAATCCGGCCAAAAGGACTGAATCGGCACTAAATAAAAAGGTTTAGGACTAAATTGACACCAAAAAAAAAGGTTTAGACTAAACTGACAAACACAAAAGGTTTAGGACTTTTTTGGCACTTCTCCCCCGAAGAAAACCCACCACCAAGCACCTAGCACCAATTGGAATTTCACTCACATGTCGACACCCACGACGCTCCTCAATAACCGGCGCTTCATGGAAATAATCCAACTTCCATTAACAATACATAACCAACTGGATTTTCCAGTTTTAGGTCCACGACACCAACGAATAGCAGGAAAGTTAATTTCCATGTATTTCCTTTTCTAGTTTTGCTTGGCGACAACTCTTGCACAAAATGAGAAATCCTTCTCCAACTTAGACTATGACACTACAGAGGAATCTGGATTTGCATAGCATATATATGGATGTCCACAAATAACTATTTACTATGGTTGGGCTTTGTTTATATGTTCAAACTTAAAGACATTTTAACAATCTCCATTTCAACTCAACGTTTGAGCCAATTAACAGTCTTTTTGCTAAATATCCAAACTACACTGCTACTCTTTCATAGCTCCTCATGAGCTCAACTTCTATAGCCATCTTCTAAGTCTAAGCTGCGCTTGAACTTCGCTATAACCATGGATCTCATTTAAATACCAACTCCACATGCACTTTTAACTAGTCTATAAAGATTTTTCGACACATTTTCCCTAACCATAGATAAAGTAAAACACCGTTGTATCCATATTTATTAGGAGATCGAACAAACACGTTAAATCCATTGTTCTAGTAGCTGTTGGTTCTGCAAGCTCCACTTCGCTCCAAGCACCCAATGTCGATTACCATGCGATTACCTGCTAATTCAAGAGTTTTTGGTTGCAATTCCGTCTCGAGTTGAACACCATCCACATCCATATAAACATTGCCACAATCCCTTTTACCTTGAAGTACAAGAGACTCATCAAATGTAACTTTCTTTGCTAATAACATGTGAATTTAATTTTGGGCACCACAATTGATGGCCCCACTCACACTTGCACGGCCAAGGAAAATGCTCTTTTTTACCCTTCCATCAAGCTTACTGTAACTCGCTCAAACATAACACAAACAACCAAATATTTTAAAAATAAAATAAAATAAGCAGTATTACCTAACCACGCCTCCTCAACCAGATCAAGAAATACTAGCATTCATGAATAATATGTGCGACCTTTCTAATAATGTACCAAGGTAACAATTCCCCCGTAGGACCTCTCAGTGAGGAAGGTGGAAGATACCGACTCATGGTGTTTTATTCAAACCCTACCCCTCTCCCAGAAAAATCCGAACACCATCATTACCAATCCCTAATCACCAGCCTGATTTACCTCCAGAATTATACTCACAACCAAATCCACAGAGATTGGGGCACAAACCTATTTCCTCGTTTGACAAGACCATTTAGAAGTGGATCAAGAGAACCTCTCCTTGTAAACCAATTGAGCTCAGGCTAGGAGAAGCTTATCCGCCTGTAGACCTACCAGTTGATGAACCAAAGACTTATGAACCTATCTAGATTGAATAAACACAGCTACAGAACTTCCGGCTATACTCATATTCTCTACTGTTGAATTTCCTCCTTTGACACCTACCCTTAAGCTAACAAGAATTTAAAAGAATTTGTTCTGGCCAAAGTTTGAACATGTTTCTCAGGTGTCAAATCCTTCAGGAGTAGATGCCGCTGGAAATCCTAAAAGATTTCTGCTGGAGAATCTGTCCTTAATTGGCAAACCGAAAATGCTTTTATACAGAACAAAGTCTTTGCCTCTCATCCGGCAGACTTTCAACGGATTGGAATAACTTTGGGCATGATGTATGAAAGGTTTGATCGTGTACATCAGAGAGTTGGGTCATCCACTAAAATAGAAGGGATGATCAAGAATCTTGAGAAAAGGCTTGCCAATCTTGAAGCTGGAAGGATTTGGAAAGCCCACCAAAAAAAAAAAAGAAAGAAAAGTAGGGAATGTGAAACGGTGAATTGTTGAGCTCAAGGAACATGGTCTTCCTCTTGCTTAGAGGCATAAACTGATCTTTTTGCCCCAAGTATGCAGCGTAGTAGAACTCTTTGAGTTGCTCTAAAAGAATATTTGTAGAAATCTCTACCAGAAATACTTAGTCCCTCAGCGTCCTAACATTAGAACGCTCAGAGGCCACATCAGTGAGTCAAAAGGCAAAAGTAAAATACAAGAACCTACGGGTGGAAACCCTTCCAAAGACAGATCCTGCTTTGTCTTTCATGATTTCCCGTCATTCTTACGACAACTACACTTAGCAAGCAATTACAACAATCGCATCCAATGCTGATTAATTTGAGGAAAGCTCAAATGACTCAGATGCTTTTCAAAAATATCAGTATCACTACCATCTAACGAGACTACTCCAGTCCAGAATGCAGGGATAATGACAGAAAATGATGATATAGAATTTTCTATTGCAGAACAGTTCCAGTCATGCTCATCCAATGTCTTCCGAGGAAGGGGAAAAAAAATGAGCCACCCTCCCAAAGGTTGGGTTTACCTTGGATGATCTCCGATACTCACAATGGATAGATCGTCTACAATAGTTTCATGCTTGGATACCCCCTACATCGTTAAATCCTCAATTATCAAATTTATATGTTTTATCTGAGTAAGCGGATTCACGGGAAGTATGAAAGGATGATGGAATTGTCTCACCCCGTCAGACCACAACAATTTCCTGGCATTTGAAAACTTTTTTCAAACGCTCAGTTTGATTCAACAAATATTCATTGGTGATATCAAATTTCATAAAAAGTTAAAATTGCGCAAATTCTTTGACAGGAAATGTTGTTCCTACAAAAGAAAAAAAATTGGATTCGGTACTTCAAGGAAATGATAAAGTTCTTCTATGACACAAGAGCTGATCTATTGCTTAAGCTCGTATTCTTGACGTCAATTTCAAAAAAACTTGCCAATGCTGTTGAAAGAAATTTTCAAATTAAGCAAAAAGGAACTTTGGACGCTATGCTTGGAGAAATTCGGCAAAAAGTTCACTTAACAATTGATGATCTTTGCCATGAAAGTCAGACTATCAAATCCCGTCTCCAGGTGAATATTTGATTCGATAAGGCATATCACGAGCCAAAGTTATAAATCAATATCCAAAAGGGCATGCTGATCGTGACTGCTCAAATAAAAAGCTGAAACACTACAAAAAGTTTCCTCCACAAATCAAAGTTTCCTTGAAAAAGGAAGAAAGAAAATATATGTTTTATTTGCAGGCAGAGGGGATATTTTGCAATAAAAAAAAAAAAAGTGTGGATTTATTTGGTACTTGTAGATTTATTTGGTACAGATAATCCTCGTTTGCATCTTCCCAAAAATAAAAAATCATTCCCATAAATTTATTGATTTTCACTTTTTCTTCTTCCATCTCCATCAATTTGCTTGAACTTAGCTAAGCTTGGCTTTTGTCAATTATTGTGAAAACAAGCGATCGAATAAAATCGAATACTAAATTTACTTGATTTGACCAGTGTACCTATATATACAAGAAGAGCATCAAAGAAATCCACTTAGACCAAATGATACAATGAAAATGATATACAAACACTTTCAGTGTTTCCCGGCTCCCAATTGTACTCAACAACTCACATGGTACTTAACTTTCACAATTCTCGCGAAACGTCTTTTTCCCATAAGAATTATACAAATCTTACCATAAGATTTTAAGTAGCTTCAGCACTTAAATTCTAAGCGTGATTTCATGAAGAAAACCCACCACCGAGCACCCATCACCAATTGGAATTTCACTCACAATTGTGAAGATCTATGGCACTCCTCAAAAGCCAGTGCTTCACTGAAATAATCCAACTTCCATGGACAATACTAATGCCGAAGAGAGTATATAAAAGTAGGAGGTAATACAAGTGAGAACTTAAATTAATAAGTTACGCGCCACCCATAAGAAATCCACCAAAGGGATAACAGCAAAAGAAATAAAAAATTCCTTGTTCTCAAGCCAAAGACTTAAACAAATTAAGAATCATCTAAGTCTTGCTTTCTCATTCATCATAGTATAGCATGCTTATATAAACAAGTGAGGAACAACCCTCCAAGCATGAGTAATTACCAAGACTCAATGGAAAGACAAAAAGACTCATAGGAAAGACAAAACTAGTTTTACGAAAAAAAACAAATACAATTAAATAAGGACTTTGGAAATATAAATGACACTTGCTAGATCTTTAAAAAAAATAAGAAATAGATATAATTGTTTATAGATCTCAAGGTTTTACTAGTTTCAAAGTAGCTGTATTAATGGCCTTTAAGGAATGCTTTGGCATCATACGCTTTTGTTACCTGTAAACCTTTCCTTGAGTTTCATTTTTTTTTCATCTTCATGGTAGGGAGAAAAATCAGCAACATTGGACGCTGCTGAAACATCAGCTCACTGGGAAGTTCAATCTTGTAGGTGCTGTCACCAATACTTTGCAACACTTTGAATGGTCCATCAGCCCTTGGTTTTAGCTTCCCGTGATGACCCCGAGCAAATCTTTCCTTCCTAGATGAAGCCAATCCAAATCTCCCTCTATAGGAATTGTTGGTTGTCAATGCTTGTTTGCTCTTTCTTGATAATTGTGCTTTAAGATCCTTTCTCGAGTCTGCTCATGAAGTTTCTTTAGATAGTTGGTGTGTTCCTCAGCATCTACACTAAAATGTTAAGAGATGGGAAGTGGAGCAAAGTTCAATGGACTAATAGTATTTTTCCTAAACGAAACCTCAAAAGGACTTTTTTTGGTTGTGTTGACACCTGATTTTTAGTCGACGAGTCATTAAAAGATAAAAAAAAAATAGAGATTTGAGTTTCTGATCGTGACGGAGCCTCATTTATTGGCCAAAAAGTGTCATTTTTCATTTCTTTCTTTTGTATTATTGTTTTTAAGCAATTTCTAATTCAATTTTAAGAAAAACCCAAAAAGTCAAACGGTTAATTTTTTGGTTGACTTTTTGGTCAACCCAGGTAGGGGTGAGCGTTGTTCCCGGTTCTTAAAGGACCAGTTCTGGTTCCCGGGAATTGGAACCGGAACCGGTTGCGGAACCGAAACCGATTAGGGAACCGATTTCGGAACCGGTTAGGGCTCCAAAAAGAGCCCCCCTCCCCCGCTTGCCCCCTATTCGGATTTCAAACCCGGACTCACGACGCCGGACGCCGCTTTGAGTCTCTCCACCGGACGTCGCTTGCCCTCAAGGCTGCCTCCACCAGACGCTGCTGGACGCCAGTCGCCGACATCACTCGCGTGAACCCTCGCCGCTTGATGCCCGTCGGTGCCCCGCTTTGCCTCTCGCCCTGTCGCCGATGCCACTTTGACTCTTGCCGCCGGACGCCGCTCGCCCTCAAGGTTGCCGCCGACGCCGGATGCCATTGACGCCGTCGGAAGCTAGTCGGCCGACGCCGCTCGTGCAAACCCTCGCCGCTCAATGCCGATCGCCGAGCTTTGCCTCGCCATCGCCGACGCCGCTGCGAGTGTCGTCGCCGGACGCCACTCGCCCTCAAGGCTACCGCCGGATGCCGGTTGTCGAGGCCGCTCGCCCGAACCCTTGCCGCTCGACGCTAGTCTCTCTTGTGCTCTGCCTCTGCCCGTTGCCGATGCCGCTCGCCCTTGAGGCCGCCGTAGGCCACGCCGCCGCTGCTCGACGCCAGTCGCTACCATGACTCGTTTATCGCGAAGCCTAAGAGTGCCTGTTCGAAACATCGTGCGATTTGCCTTCTCTTGAATTTGGCATTTGTCGGGATTAATCAGGGTACGGTCCTCATTTTGCATGCGTCGATGTTGTTCTTCTTGTTGATGATAATGGAGGCGTGCTGACTACTGAGGAAGAGTCGTCAAATGATGTTTTTTTTTTTTTCAGGGAGTTCTTTATTTAGATTTATGTAGGATTTTTTTTTATTTTTTGGATCTTATGTTGCCTTGTGAAAATCGAATGTTGAGTAAACTCTGTGGGTAGAAATCCTTCCTTGAGAGGAACTAAAACCACAAGCATTTGGATTTACAAAGAGGTGTGTGGAGTGCTTCGGGGCTTCTACCAATTGTTCACTCTCCATTAGATAGGAATTCGCATTTATAGGAGATAGAGTGAGGACGGCTTATGAAGTATGGTCAACATGCCAACTTATCCCAAAGTGTGTTAAATCATTTTAAGATGTTTGATTTCTGAAGCCATGGCTGCATCATTGGTAGCTCTGGAGATAGTTTAAGCCTTTGTACAGCTGTACTTTTTTTCTAAACTAGCCCTACGCAGTATTTTAAGTACCACAAGTAAAGGTTGTCTTCCAAGGGCAGCTGAGCATGGAGGTTCCCTAGTGCTATGAATGGTGAATTTGGAGGTCTGCATTCTATATTTAAATGCTGAAATCATAGCAGAACTCTAATAGAAAAATGCATTTTAGCACCATTAACCCGTTGTATAAAGAATCATATTAATATTTAGAAAACGACGGGATAAAGTGTTGGGGGGGGTTGGGTGCTCACATTTATTAACTTCTCCATTTACCACTTGTCAAATTGAAAGGTGATGGCACAGCCAGTTTCCGACGTTGCCACTTATAAGGGTTTTTAGCAACTGCTTACACATTTTGTAACTCAATTCACATTCTGTTTTGAAATTTCTAATTATATTCTATTATTGTTGTGTAGTGCGAAGTTAATGTATCAAGATAACACGTCAATGGAGGTGGAGGGACGTGAGGAGATGACTCCGATTACGGAATTGGAGTTTTCTGGCGATGAAATTGAAGAAGAGGCATCCCCTACCTTGAGTGACACAAATAAGGTACCTGGTTCTCATCTTCTCCATGATAAGAAATATACATCCAAATGCTGGAATCATTACTCGAGAAACAATGATAAGGATGGAAAAATATATCAAGTGAAGTACATTCATTGTGGGTCCATGTTTAAGTACCGTGTTGCTAACAGTACTTCTGCAATGAGGAAGCACTTGACCACATGCAAGAGGTTTCCCTATAATGTAGATAAGAGGCAGAAATTCTTTGCACCACGTAATGTCAACATGGCTGGCAAGGCAAGAGGAGATTCTAGTATTAGTAGCGTCTTATCGACATGGTTATTTAAGAGGTTGGGACACTTGGAGTGCCAAAACTTAGCACGGAGGGACACTTAAGTGTCAAAACTTTGGAAGGTACGTGGCGAGGGCCGCGAGCCTCGCCCTAGATCCGGGGGCTCGCGGGCCCTTGTCGCCGGAAAGGGCTGGCGACTATGGGGGAGCATCGGTCGGGGTTGCCGGGCCCTAGCCGGGCCGGCGACGCCGGCCGACCGACCGGTGGCGAGGGCCCACGAGCCCTCGTCGGATCCGGGCGAGGGCACTCCCCGCCGTTGTTGGGAAAGGCCCGCGACGGTCGGGGAGCATTGGTTTGGGTCGTCGAGCCCGGCCGATGGCTGTCGCCGGCAGCGAGGTCCCGCGAGCCCTCGCCGCCGGTCGGCTAGGTGCCGCGACCCCGGCCGACCCTCCCCCCCTCCGTCGCCAGCCCTTCCCGGCGGCGGTAGGGAGGCGGCGGCGGCGGTGCGGGCTCAGCCCTCGCCGCCCCCTTTGGCCCCCCTTTTTTTTTTTAATTTTAGAATATTTTAAATAAAATTAAGTTTAAATTTAATTTAATTAATTTTTATATTAATTATTTACACATCATAGCCAAAACGACGTCGTTTTTGCATTTTCTCACAATGGCAGTGTGCAAAACAACAACGTTTTGCACCCAACTCGCTAGAAAATTGCCACGTCAGCAATTTAGCTAGATTTTGGCCAGAGTGGCACTTAAGTGATCCACTTTACTCCGATTTTGGCACTTAAGTGTACATTTTTGAAGTTTTGGCACTTAAGTGTCCCTCCGTGCCAAGTTTTGGCACTTGGGCTGTACTTCTACCGGTTATTTAATCAAGAACGTTGTAGGCACATGCTTGCTCGGTTCATCATCCTTGATGGGCAACCTTTTTTCTTTGGTTGAGTGTGTTGGATTTCGTGAATATGTTACTGAGTTACAACCTCTCGTCAAACATGTATCACGTTTCACAAAGGCAAAAGATTGCATGAAGTTGTTTTTACGTGAAAGAACTTCTTTGAAGAATTATTTTGGAAAGATTAATTCTAGGATCGCACTCATGACTGATACATGGAGTTCCAATCAAAATCTGAATTATTTGTGTCTCACTGCACATTTTATTGATGAAAATTGGAAATTGCATAAAAGAATCATCAACTTTGTGGTGATGCATAGTCACCGGGGTAGGGAGATTGGGAAAATGGTGGAGAAATGCATTAAGGAGTGGGGAATAGAAAAAAAAGGGATAAGTGCGTTAGAAGTCCTAAAATTTGTCATGAAAATGCAATTAAGTCCTAAAATTTTCAAAAAGTACAATTAAATCCTAAAACTTGTCATAAAGTGCAATTGAGTTCTAAAACTTTCAAAAAGTGCAATCAAGTCCTAAAACTTGTCAAAGTAGTTCAATCTTAGTCCTTCCATTGATTGCATTTTTGAAAGTTGTAAGACTAGGTTGCACTTTCGAAACAAGTTTTAGGACTTTATTGAATATTTTGAAAGTTTTAGGACTTGATTGAACTTTCGTGACAAGTTTTAAGATTTAATTGCACTTTTTGAAAGTTTTAGGACTCAATTGCATTTTCATAATAAGTTTTAGGACTTCTAATGCACTTATCCCTAGAAAAAAAGGTGTCCACAATTACCGTGAATAATGCTAGCTTGAATGATATTGCAATTGGCTATTTGAGGGAAAAACTTTCAAAAGAAAGGTCGTTGATATTAGATGGTAGTGTTTTGCACATGAGGTGTACAGCTCATATATTAAATTTGATTGTGAGAGATGGCTTGACTACGGTACGTGACTCCATTGCACGTATCCGAAATGCGGTTAGGTATGTAAGAAGTTCTCCGACGAGAGCCAAAGGATTTCAATCTTGCATTAAGAGAGAGCGGATCACTTATAAGGGTTCGGTAGTTCTTGACGTTGCCACTAAATGGAACTCCACTTACCTCATGTTAGACACCGCCATAAAGTTCATAAAAGCTTTTGAAATGATGAAAGAAGACGATCCATCTTTTGTAAGTGAGCTCAATCATGAAACTCCTAGTGATGATGATTGGGAAAATGGTATTATTCTTTTGGAATTTCTAAAAGTATTCTATGATGCCACCAATCAGATGTCTGGGAGTTCATATGTTACTTCAAATGATTATTTTGAAGGGATGGCTCTTTTGTATAGATATTTGAAAGATACGGTCAATGCTTCGGATCCTTAGCTTTAAGCTATGGGTGTGAAAATGAAAGAAAAATTTGACAAATATTATGGAGGCTTGGATAAAGTGAATATGATGGTGTTGATTGCGGTTATGTTAGATCCTAGATCCAAGTTAAATTATGTGAGTTTCTTGTATGGACAAATTTATGATGATGAATAAAAAATTAAAGAGATGCATTACAAGGTGAATGATACATTGGAGCGTTTGTATGAATTTTATGAGCAATCTTCTCTTATTTCAAGTGATAAAATTTTGGTGGCCATAATTTGGGTGCAAGTAATAGTGGTTCCAATGCCGATACGGGAGGTAATGAAGGAATAAAGTATGACGGCCAAGCTTGGAAGAAAATGTTTTTATACTCGAATGAATAAGGGTTTGATGACAACAAGTCCGAGCTTAATGAGTATCTTCAAAAAAAAAAAATGAAAAGGATCTTGATCTTAACATTTTGATTTGGTGGAAGACTAATGGCTCAAAATATAAGATCCTTTCCTTGATGGCTTGAGATATTTTGTCTATTCTTGTAACTACCGTTGCTTTAGAGTCAACTTTTAGTACATCGGGTCGTGTGTTTGATGGCTTTCGAAATTCTTTAACTCCCAAAGTAGTGGAAGCTTTGATTTGCACTCAAGATTGGTTAAGAGCCATTCGTGTATCACTTGATGTTGAAGAGTGCATCGAGAACGCAAAACAAATTGAGTTGGGTAAGTAATGTTTATATCTTTATATATTGTAATTCTTTTTGTATATCTAATAAGTAAATATTTTATTTAATCATTTTTTTTCAGATATGGTTGGTCTTAATGCGGAGATTATCGTCGATAAATAGAGTTGGTGGTGTCGCATTTCCAATGGGTCCAGCGGTTGAGAAGTCAAGCAAGGTTTTTTGTTGGCTTTGTGCTGCTTTAACTGTGCAGAAGTTGATTGATGAGCAACTTTGTTTGTTGTAATCTTAATGCAGGCTCCTCTTATATACATTGAATTTTTTAACTATGTTGTCAAAGAGTTTAGAAGCCTTTAGATGGGCAAAATGTCATGCTTCATGGAGTATTATCGATATTGATTTTTTTTTTCTGTGCATTTACTTAGGATTTTGACTAATTTTCATCCATGTCTTTGTAGGGTTTTGCCGTGCCAAAGGAATCACAGGAAAAGGTTGCAGAGTTCACACTATGGAGTAGATGAAAATTTGAGATCTTGTTGGCACTTTTGGTTTTTCATCTCCTTAGTATATTTTGCTTCATCATTTTCATTTGACTCAGCTGATAAGACATATGGCATATGGCAAATGTGACGATTTAAGTTTTAGTGCACAAATATTGACATATGTGGGCACAATAATTATAGTTGACACTGGTATGTTTGCTAAGATGTGGGAAGTTACTGTAAAATATGTACATACGTTATAGTTCAAATCTGAAAATGAAAAAAAAAACCTGTTGGAACTTGGAACCGACCCTGGAACCTATGACAGGATAGGTTCAAGATTCCAAAAAATGAGGAACCTGTACCCGAGGGTAGGTTCCAAGTTCCAGACGGAACCGAACCGGAACCTAGAATTGCTAACCCCTAAACCCAGGATTAAAATTTGGCTTTTTACCCAAAAATATGCAATTTAACTTTAATGTTGATTTGATTTTTGTGTCGAAAATTTTGTAAGATTCGATTAAGAACTTTGTTTTCTGAATTTTTCGGTTTTAGGTTCTAAATCAACTCAAAATCAAATTACTTTTATTTTAGTCATAAGTAAGCATAGTTTCTCCTTCAACATTTGGTTTA